>JBBBDQ010000239.1:5900000-6500000 GCA_037127315.1 Ascarosepion bandense | reverse complement strand
AATTATATTGTTATGTCAATTTTTCATTGCTACATGGAAATTTCTATGTTTCGAGATTAATTCTCATCATCAGGCAATGCTGGTGTGGTTGTGCAGACGATTTACATTTAAATGACAAATAGTTTCGGTTTACTGTGAATGTATGTGGGTGTTTTTTTTTTGTTTTATTGTGTGTGTGTGTGTGTGTGTGTGTGTGTGTGTGTGTGTGTGTGTGTGTGTGTGTTCGTCTAATCAGAATGGAGATTCACTTCGGGGTTTGACCTCGCGGAATTTACGTGCTAACCAACTTTTTTCCTCCTCTTTTTTTCCTTTTTCCTTGACCCTATTCCCCTCTGGTCTGCGTTCCTTCGAGTAAACCCCGAACTGCTATTTTTTCGCTACATCTATCAATTTGCTGTAAAGTTTACTATCCTGATACAAAAGCGGGGTGGAATTATTAAAAAAAAAGAAAAAAAATGGATAACAAACTTATTCTATCTTTAGCTTTATTTTTATTTTCATTTCTATTTATACCTTATTCATCGGTGAGCATGTTATTTAATTTAGGTTTTATCCATTTTCTAATGTGAATAATTTACAATGTCTACATATGACATTAATTTCGTTACGTTTATTTAATAAATTTTTATTTTTAAGGGATCTAATAATAAATAGTTTTTCATAAAAGCATAAAGAACATGGTTCATTTAAGGACTTACAAGTTTTAGCTTCTTTTAGGATTTTCCATTTTATTTTGGGTGTCTTTTTTGTTTCCCTTAGGTACCAATGATATCTCGATAGGGATGTTCTATTTCTGTATTTTCTATTATTAAATGAAGAGGTATGCTGGTAAATTCTCTGCTTCAGAGTGTTTTAGTGCTCCCTATATAGACTTTTATATTGTTTGGGTTTTCCTTCGTCCATATTTCGCATTGATATATCATCGATTTCGTCAAACACCTCTTTTCTAGCGGACAGTTTATGGGGTTTTGCAATTACATTTTTTCTCGTCTAAATTGTTATTTTCTGTTGTCTGGTTATTTTTACTAGTTTTGTTGAATTTTTAAAAAATATTATTATTGTGATTTTTTATATTTTTTTCTAGATTATTTATACAGCTGTAACTTAATTTTATAGTGTTTCTATTAAAGATCTTACTAAGTGGATTTTTCTCCGTGAAGTGTTTCCTAATTAGCTCGAGGAACTTTCTTCCCAACCTACCATTAGTCATCTGGTTGTAAGGGGATGTGTACCAGATGATTTTCCTATTCCTATTTTTTCTTCGAGGGTTGCTTTTCTTGTTTACATATTTAATATTTGGGTTTATGTATACACTATTTTTCAATGCAGTTTTATAAAAATCGCTATGTTTATTGAACACTTCCTCATTAGCCGAGTTCCTACTAATTCTGTATTCTATTGATGAGGGTATATGCTTGATGATAGACGGAGGGTGGTTAAATTTTGGGTGGATGTATAAAGGGTTTGTGCTTGGGTTTTTGTATGGTTGGTGTATATTTTTCTCTAGATCCAAAGTTACATCGAGGAAATCTACTTTTTTTATCTTAGCTTTAACTATTACTTTTAAATTTAGATTTTTAAATTCCTTATGTATCATTTTTCTAACCCTTTCTGTTTTGAAGTTTGTGGTATTTCTTATTACTATAAGTCCGTCATCTCTATAATGTCCAATGTCTTTAGTGTTCAGTTCCTTATAGGCTGTGAGATTATATAATATTAATAGTCCTGCCAGATTTGAAGATTCTGCAGAATCCATCGAAACCATCGTAATATCAAAATTGTCCTCGTTGGAATTGATTTTTTTCCCTGTTCTTCTTTGTGGATGAGCACAGATGTCTTGGCACTCATTATTATTGTTTTCTCCTCCTCCGTTATATCCGAGTAAAGGGAGGCGAATTCCAGAGCCGTAACAAATACTTTCTTTGATATCGATGGATAGTAATCTTCGATATCAAATTGGATAAAAGAGCAGTTGCTCTTTTCTTTTATATTGTAGAACCACTATATAATGAAATATATATCAAACCATTTATGATAATATTATGCTCTATAATTAATGTGAACCTAAACGCCAATGTAAGTTTAGACATATATTAGATAAAACAATATAACGATACAAGAGATACACATACAAAAGCTAAAAGAGAATACTGTACTGTAAGTCAGTCAGTGAACGCTACTAGAGTCTCCACAGAGTTTCAGCAACAGTATTTATAAACTTTCCCAGGCAAGGCTAGATGTGACACAAGGTCTTTTTATTGTGGGTCTTGCCGGCCATATAGCCGGGCCAAAAAATGTATGTCTATTTTTACCCAGTCGTGAATCTACCCTTCGGAGGAACCACGACTGGGTTAGTGCTCGCTGCTCGGAAGCAGAGACCGCTCTCTATCCGAAGGCAGAGAGCTGACAGTGTCATAGTTGCAGATGAAAATGCCAGCGCAGAGTCTCAGCAACGGTATTTCCCAACTTTCCCTCGCTAGGTTAGATGTGACACAAGGTCATTTTATAGTGGGTTTCCCGGCCATATATCTGGACAGAAAAAAATATCTGTCTATTTTTACCCGATCGTGATTCTACCCTTTGGCGGAACTACGACTGGGCTAGTGCTCGCTGCTCGGAAGTAGAGAGTGCTCTCTCCCCGAAGGCAGAGTGCTGAGAGTGTCATAGTTGCCGAGACAAATACCAACAAAGCACAGAATCTCAGCAACGGTATTCACCAACCTTCCCACGCGAGACTAGATGTGACACAAGTTTTATTTATTTTAGGTCTTCCCGGACATATAGCCGGGCCAAAAAATGTCTGTCTATTTACTCCCAGTTGTGATTCTACCCTAAGGCGGAACCACGACTGGATTAGTACTGTGTGCTCGGAAGCAGAGTGCGACCTCTGCCCGAAGGCAGAGAGCTGACAGTGTCATAGTTGCAGAGGCAAATACCAGCGCAGTGTCTCAGCAACGTTATTTACCAACCTTCACACGCTAGGTTAGATGTGACACAAGGTCATTTTATTGTGGGTCTTCCCGGCCATATAGCCAGGCTAAAAATGTATGTATATTATTACCGAGTCGTAATTCTACCATTCGGCGGAATCACGACTGCGTTAGTGCTCTATGCTCGGAATCAGAGAGCGCACTCTACCCGAAGGCCAAGGGCTGACAGTGTCGTAGTTGAAAAGGTAACTGCCAGCGCAGAGTCTCAGTAACGGTATTTGCAAACTTTCCCTCGCAAGGATAGATGTGACACAAGGTCATTTTATAGTGGGTTTCCCGGCCATATATCTGGACAGAAAAAAATGTCTGTCTATTTTTACCCAGTCGTGATTCTATCCTTCGGAGGAACCACGACTGGGTTAGTGCTCGCTGCTCGGAAGCAGAGACCGCTCTCTATCCGAAGGCAGAGAGCTGACAGTGTCATAGTTGCCGAGACAAATATCAACAAAGCACAGAATCTCAGCAACGGTATTCACCAACCTTCCCACGCGAGACTAGATGTGACACAAGTTTTATTTATTTTAGGTCTTCCCGGACATATTCTACCCTAAGGCGGAACCACGACTGGATTAGTACTGTGTGCTCGGAAGCAGAGTGCAACCTCTGCCCGAAGGCAGAGAGCTGACAGTGTCATAGTTGCAGAGGCAAATACCAGCGCAGTGTCTCAGCAACGTTATTTACCAACCTTCACACGCTAGGTTAGATGTGACACAAGGTCATTTTATAGTGGGTTTTCCCGGCCATATAGCCGGGCCAAAAAATGTCTGTCTATTTTTAACGAGTCGTGATTCTAACCTTCGGCACAACCACGACTGGGTTAGTGCTCTCTGCTCAGAAGCAGAGAGTGCTCTCTACCCGAAGGCAGAGCGCTGACAGTGTCCTATTTGCAGAGGCAAATGCCAGCGCAGAATCTCAGTAACGGTATTTAGCAACCTTCCCACGCAAGGTTAGATGTGACACAAGGTCATTTTATTGTGGGTCTTCCCGGCCATATAGCCGGGCAAAAGAATGTCTGTCTATTATTACCCAGTCGTGATTCTACCCTTCGGCGGAACCACGACTGGGTTTGTGCTCTCTGCTCGGAATCAGCGAACGCCCTCTACCCGAATGCAGAGAACCGACAGTGTCGTAGTTGGAGAGGCAAATGCCAGTCCCGAATCTCAGCAAGACACTGAGCATTAATAACCCTCGTCTACGTATAGTCCTATGACGAGTCCATTATCTTATGTGGGTAATACCCCACAACATTAATATTTATATATTATGGTATTGAGCACATTTTATAAAAAAGTTAATGCAAGGGAACTCAAAATCGTAGAAACTTTAGTCTTTTTAACCTGGATATATATATATATATATATATATATATATATATATATACATGCCACAAGCATGTAAGATGCCAACATAATTTGATATTTGATAGTCTCTTCATATTTTTACAAGGTGTATATATATATATATATATATATATATATATATATATATATATATATACTTAGAATGATTTTTTTCTTTTAAGCATGTTTTGTTGAAAACAATAGTGAGCGAGGTTCTTATGTATTCTGTATTCAATTTTTAGGCCACTCCAATATGTATATTTCCTTTTGTCTGGTTATAAGTAATGCAAAACTGTTCCGTGATGATTTTTCAAGCGCTTTTAGCTATTTTTCTGGCCATTTCCAATGGTTTTATATTTTCATCATATATATATATATATGATGAGTTGTGGGTGTATAACTGTGGGTGTGTAAGTGTGGGTGTGTCTGTAAAAATTTTGGATAGAGTATATTTGCGAAAGGCAATATTAATAAATACGCAATAAAAACTAAAGTTAGCCTATTTTTCGACTTATGAGAAACTTTACCAAGGCAAATGTAATGATTTTACTTTGTGAGATATAGTTATATACGAGAGCAAGAAAGTTTTCTTTCTTTTTTCAGAATATTTATGCATATGAATAGTTATTAGTTTAACGGAAACTTGTGGTAAGTTCATTGTCATGAGGTGACATAATCCTATGTCTAATTAACAAAAGCATGTAGGTGATGTTGTTTTCATATATACATTTGTATGCAAGTCAGTATCTAAATTATTTTTGATTGGGATTTTTTTGCGTTATATACTTCGAATAACTTGACGTTATCGATTTAACCGTTTTCTTATTCTTTTTGTATCTTTGTTATCATGTATCTTAGTTTTGAAAAGAACTTATACTTTTAAAGGAAATAAAAAACTTACATTTATCTTGTTAAAGTCTCTCAGAGTACATGTGCTCAATATGACTCTAAATAACCGGCTCATAACGCATAAACATTTCTTACATATTGTGCGATTTCGAGTTCAAAAACTGTAGCTCCACATCCATATATATTGTTTCATTATTTTATTTCCTTAATACTATTTATTTAAAGATTAATTTATTAATTAATTTTCTGTTTTAAATTACACATGTACTGTAAGAGTTTCCGGCGTGGAAAGTAAAAAACATCAGACGGATTCATGCTCATCTCAAGTCATTTGATTTTCTTTGTATTAACATCCTTAGAGAGGGCATGAATTCACTTCTTTCTCCAACATTGAGTTAAATAGAAAGAAAACAAGGCTCTCCAGTTTGCAGAATAATTTTAAATGTGGTATATAAGGAAACAGGAAGCTATTCCATTAACTTATAAAATCATGTCTATTTTCATGTCGATTATGTGAAGAGCCATGATTACCTCACTTCTGAAGTAATTTGGCTTTAGAAACTTGTTTTCAATTTCAAATCATCATTTCAAATTTCAGGTCTATATCCATGCATATAATCCTACATGCATAAGTATTTACAGACAGTGAAAGAGAAAGAGAGATCGAGACAGAGAGAAAAATAGAGATATAAATATACGACGGAGAGAGGCAAAGCCTTGAGAGGTGAGAATGTGAGAGATATAAACTAGAGAAGAAAGAGAGAGAGAATTAATACACGTCTGGGAGAAAAGAAAGAGGTTTAAGATTAAGCTGAGAGACAGAAATAGAAAGTTAGATGAAAAAGAAATTAGAGAGAAATTTAAGATGAGAATTGAAGAGAGAAATTTCAGACTGGATAGAAGTATATTAAATGAGAGAGAAGAGAGAGATGAGACAAAAGAGTGAAATTAGAATGATAAGATATGAAAGATAACATATATATGATATAGAAGAAAGATAGGGAAAGGTAGAAACTAGAGATAGAAAAGATAGTAACGGGAAAAAAAGTAAAAACAATAGGAAAGCGATAAGATAATGATTAAAAAAGAGAATGATAATTATGGGAGAGAGAGAGAGAGAGAGAGAGAGAGAGAGAGAGAGAGAGAGAGAGGGAGGGAGAAAGCTAGAGGTGGGAGAATGAAGCAAATGTAGAACGAGAGAGAAAGGTATGTATGGTAAAGAGAAATATAGAGATGAGGGAGAAAGAAAAATATTTACAAGACGTATAAGAGATAAAATATAGATGGAGAGTGTGAAAAAGATAGAGATTGAGGAGAAAGGAGATAATATGAATATGGAGAATAATATAGCTAAATATTTTCTGTAACTATTTAAGTAAATATGCATCGATGTGCGTTCAATAGGTTACATGTCTATGGAATGCTTCGTGTGTACGAAATAGTGAATAAAAGACCGCCCGTGTATGTGAGTATGTGTACTTGTTTGTAAAAGCACACGTCTCAAAAAATCCAATTGCTCAAAATATGTATTGATGCATGCAATTGCTGTCAGAACTCGGATTACTGAAATCTTCCAATAAATTTATGAAAGGTTTTCCGACGTCAGAATGACGTCAAAGGAAATCAGTACATTACAGGAAATGTACAAAGTAATGGCCACTTGGGGTCTGCTTGATGGGTGGTCATTTCTTTCAATGAAACGAAATATGACAAATAAAAAGATTAACAAATATTAAAGCTTGAATATCACCATTATATTTTTGAGGGAATAATTCATTCAACCCGTTGTTAAACACACATATACACAAAAACACACACGCACACACATGCACATACTGAGACACGCACACAATTTCAGACATTAGTATATTAAAGTTACATCCGTAAAGACAAACGTTAAAAGTAAAATAAAAAGTTGAAAAATAATGAACAAACAAAAACCATCAAAAGTGTAGATAAATGTAGAAAAATGAAAAAAAGGAAATAAAAAAACCTTGATTTTTATAGAGAAATAAAAACATTAAGAAAATGAGAGAAGTAGCGTTTGTATCAGAAAATATCAAAACTAAATGAATTGGCACAGAATCATCTAAAAAAGAGACAGTATCTGACTAATGTAGTTAATCAAAAATGATTAAAAACACATTCTCGAATATGAGCAGGAATAAAAAAGGTGTGAATATAAACTGAATCTGAAAGCATAACTAAAGAAATACATAGGAAAATACAGTGAAGTAGATAAAAGTAAACTGCGAAAATAATTCAGAAAATTGAAAGAAAGAAAAAGAATAAAAGAACGCTAGAAAGAGAACAGGCATTAAATGATGTTATATAAATAGAATATAATGAAAAGAAAATTTCATTTTCTAGTAAGTTAAAGTAAATGAAAATAACAAAAAACGAAGATGATTGAAAATTGAAGAGAATCACAAAAAATAATAAAAACAATGAATAAGGACCAATTTTATTATGAGTAAACCCAAAAACATGTCTGCAAAGTAACGATTCAGCTGCGTAAAAAAAGGAATATATATCTGAAGCAGAAGAAAAATGAAAACATGTCATTTTATCTACATAAAACTGTGAGAGAAGATCAAACATATAATGTATAATAAAAAAGAAATCAAAACTAGAAGGAAATTAACCAACTTAAGAAATATAAAAAAATGAGACGAGAAAAAATAACTTAAAATGGAGTCGAGGCCATCGAATATCGGCAAAATGTGATAACTACAATTGCGTGTATGTAATAAATCTCATGTCACTCCACATTTCCATTCAACATTTTTTATTCTGTCGCGGCTTTTTCCATTACCCGCTGTCGATAGTTCATCTTCCATTCGTCTGTCTGTACCCATATGAGTGATTTTACCGCTGTTAGTAACTGCCTCGTCAGAAACCGTCAGTACAAGTGATATTCATTCCGAAGTTATAGCAACGGCTCCGAAGTGAATTAACCTACACATTTGCGTTCGATAAAATTAGAATCATCTTTCGATCAACAAATTTTTTTAAAACAAAACCGTAAGTTGAATCTACCTTATTGCCCGTTTGTCATATAACACACCGGAAGTAATCAGATATCCACACCACAATGTAGTTTTTCAAAATTTGAAAATATTAACAACAAGAGCAACAAAAACAATAATTAATAATAGTAACAATAACAACTCCCTGGGATCTAGAAACGCCGGAGTCATAACCAGTGGTGGAAGAGTGGTGTCCCACGGGCAAGACGAACTCTTTAGTTTTAACCCACAGTCGTCCTATAGGTGATATCTTAAACAAAATATCACCTATCGTTTAAAAATAAAAATAAAAATAATAAAATTTCAGTGTTTACCAACAAACACTCATACCGGATCGTTTGTCTCTCAGATGAGTAAGAGTCGTGTTGCTAAGACTGGGGTCGAAATATCTATCACTGGAATAAACTTTAATAAGGAGATATCTGGTCACCCAAACAAGATTAACTCCAACATTGGGCCTGGTGACTTAAGGCCAAATCAATAAATAATAGAAAGTGAACGAAATGAAATAGTGAACAAATCAGACCATTTTTTTACTGTACTCGAAAATCCACAAAAGAAGAAAATGGATCAGATATACCATATATGGAGAGATATAGTAGAAACTAAAATAAGACCCTACCTCGACTCCCATATGCTTGTCAATGTCCACAGGGATCAGCATGCGAAAGGAAAGACTCTCAAATAGAAAACAAAAAAAAAAATTATTATAAAAGAAATGACAATCAGTCACAACCCAAAAAATGCGGCAAGAGAGGAAATAGAAAAAAATGACAGAGGATGAAATACAGACTAAAATAAATGAGATACGAAATGATGTTCTGTCAGGAAATAACACGGAAGAATCTAACTGCGACATAAACAATTGCACTGATACAAATCATTCAAAAAATTAGTAATCAGTAAAGTAAATCACACAAATGTCAAAAAAAGATAGGCTTCCAAGAGTTCATATGACAAAATCTAATACACATACAATGCAAGCATATAACTCTTCATTCCCAACATTGTTAACCGACAAACCACTACAAAACATGACAGAATTAAATAATGTTATATAAGTAGCAGATTTAGCAGCTTCTGTAAAACTTAACGAAACGAAAAAATTAGATATGAATTATCGATACTAGATGAGAATTTAAGAAATGCAACGCGATTAAGAAGAAATATAAAATTAACGTAATAAATGAAATAGTAGCTATTAAAAGAAATACTTAAACAGATACTGCAAGTAAAGACGCGGAGAACAAGACTTTTAAAAGTGTTCTAGATGTTATCGTCAATAATAATAATAATAAAGTATGAAATAATATTGTAATATTCTGGTTTTCAGAACCTTTAACGTTTCATGATCTAAGCATCATGGGATGATGCAATTAAGATAATACATTTATCAGTCAAAATATTCGCAAATATTGGTATCTATCTATCTATCTATCTATCTATCTATCTATCTATCTATCTATCTAGTGCAGCGTCTGATGTTTGTTAACTCCTGGATAGCAAGAAATAGCCGCTAAATGGTAAGAAAAGCGAATTTCGAGATATATATATATAACATAACAACGCGTGAAAATAAATTCAAAACTCTTAAATTGTCAGTGTGTAATATGCTCCTTTTTATGATGAGGTTAGACGTTTAAAACTTTCTATAATAGATGGTTAATTTATTTTTTTCGTTTAAGATAACGGGAATTGTGTATTTATCTAATTTACCTAATGTCGTAAATAATTATATCGGGCATACAATTACTAAAATGTTTCGAAGATTTATGCATCATCTCTCCTAAAAGAGCTCAATTTAATCTGTTTTAAGCATACATGGAAACCTACCAAACCGTATTCATAACATACTTTTGACAACACAGATAACATAAGATCATCCGCGTGCCAACAAAAACAAAACAAAAAAAAAACGAAAAAAAAAATATATATAATGGAGGTCAGTCAGTTAAGTGCCATAGGTGATATACGCTTGGGCGATCATGTCTCGAAAGAGACATGACTGACTGGACAGGAGATTATCCCGCAGTAGGTTGCCATTGATTTCCGCGGTAGACTGGTTGCCGACCAAGGCTATAGAACCCAATCTGTCCTGTTATTTAACCCATAACTGGAAGAAATAGAGGGATTAATACCTTTCCCAAAGTTAATTTGCGCGTAAGTGAATGCAATGAATTCGGCTGGAATTCGAACTCGGCTCACTGATTTCTCGTTCCGAGCCGATATCCCAGGTACTATTGATAAAAAAACAAAACCCATCCCTCAATGATATCAACTTCAAATACGCTAAGAATGTTCTTGCCGTGTTGGGTAAATAATACATGCGCATTCATTTACAAACTTACATAACACTACATACATTCTGTTACACGTAAAATAAAATAAATCCTCGATAATGGCTAAAAGTATCGGTGAAAGCTTTCAGATAAACAAATATTTTTGGAATAATTTTTTAATAATTTATCTACGCAAAAGAAAAATATCATAAGATCACATGAAGAATTACATAGAAAAAATAGCCATCATACTTTTTCTATCATTTGTAGTGAAATCTACAGAGCTGCCACTATATATGTCGCTTTCTGCGTCACGTGATGTAAACAATCTCTTTCCACGGACGCTCTCGCGAAATACGTTTCTAATTTAAATTTTAAAATCATTTGTTTCTGATGAAGGACCGAGGACGGTCTGAAATATAAAATATAATAATAGAAATAAACAAATACTGTCTTAAAATACATTTTTAAACTTACAACTTTTTAGTAGTTTTTCCTATACATATTAAGACAGTATACGTGGATCATCACTATGTTATATATATATATATATATATATATGGTGGGTAGATAAAGTGGAAAAACTTATTGTAATACGTTTAGGCAGGTAGGCTCTCTTTGAAAAAACAACACTGCGGGTTTCGAAACTGAGACCGCACTGAAGAGATCCTTGTTAATTTGTCCATATTTTTGCATTCCTAATTATGCAATTATAACTTTGCAATGATCATTGATATTATGTATGATTACAGTTTTAGGTTTATCACCAGGAATTGAGAATAACACCCTACATCCTACTAGGAAGAACACACACACATACACGCACACAGATATATATATATATATATATATATATATATATATATATATATATATATGTACAAACATCCACAAACACCAAGAAAATTACACAGGGAATTAGAGTCATATTTAAAATTAGGTTTTTCGTCTCAATTTGCAAAGGACACATATATGTCCAAAAATGCCCATTTTTACCATTGCTCTGATTTTGCTTCCATTTGCTCAAAAGAACTATTGATATAAATAAATATTCTTAGTCTGATCATCAGTATTATTATGTTTGTTGTTTTAATCACTTCAATTTATTGTACCGGGCTATCTATCTATCTATCTATCTATCTATCTATCTATCTATCTATCTATCTATCTATCTATCTATCTATCTATCAAGCGAGTGAGACATATAGATATAGCGAGAGAAAGAGATAGAGAGTAAAAGTTGGCGAGGGAAGAGAGTGCGAATGTTAGCATGTCAGAGAGTAAGTGCTTGAAATATATATGACAAGTTTATGGAAATCTTTTGACTATGAATTCGTCATGATTACAAAATCTTTCACAAAGGTTTCATTTACAAAAATAAAAAAAAGTAATGTTAAAGTTTGTACAAAATATAATAATTATCTCTACCCTATATATGTTTAGCATTCTATGATAGCAAATCACGAATCCCCTTTCCAAATAGTCCTACAATGAAATAACCGAAAAAGTTAATTCACGCGTCTTTAATTATATCCTCACATAAAACAAAAATGGCTCATGTGGACGGACTAAAGACACGTGACGCCTAATAAAAATGTTCAGTTATGTCAGAAGGATGAAGGTTAATAGACATTTATAAGAGATTTGCATACAATATACACATTTTTAGATGAATGTATCTGTTATCATGCATTAAATATTAATTTGATTTCAGCGAACTTACTGACATTTCTTTTCATTTTGTATGATTTCTTTCGAGAAGAACTATTTATAAATATGTATTCCCTGATTATTTAAAATGAAGCTATGATTTATCAATATACTGTGCCATCAAACACGCGTTATAACCTATTGAAGATGACACCCTTTCTGTTTATTCATATATATAACCTCAGCATCAAGCGATTACGTAGATCTACCAAATTTGACATTGAATTTTAATCACAGAAGGAAGCAACAGAAGAGATGTAAAATAAACTTAAAGATAGATTTATAGAGCGTCGGATTCCAAATCAACAATACATAGAAATTGTTATTGTTAGGCTTCGATGATATCTTCGATGATATTTCAAACCAAAATAATATAAAATAGGTAGGCTGAAAATGTATGCGATTGACACAGAATTACATAAAATCACCTGATATCTTATTTTAGTTTACCTATCTCTCTATCTATCTGTCTGTCTGTCTGTCTGTCTGTCTGTCTGTCTCTCTGTCTCTCTCTCTGTCTCTCTCTCTCTCTCTCTATATATATATATATATATATCCGAGTGGGTAAAGAACGAGGAAAGAATTTTTTCCGTCCATAGCATAAATTTAAAACAGTGCTCGATATATGATGTATAGATCTGTGAATATTTATTATAAATTATGTTTTAGAACATGTACATTATTTTTTAATATATGTCCTCGACAATCATATGTTTGTTTCAACGTTGGGTGTTCAACGTTTCATCGACAACAAAAATGAACAAAATATAGGGAGCAGACGAATTCAGTTTTGCTTCTTTTTTTTTTAATCATTTCACCCCAAGCAAGGCATACCTCTGCCACTATTGCGCTTGGGGCTACATAGGGGAAGGTAAATAGAAAGAGTGGTTAGATATAGGAAATGTCAGAAGGGGAGTGATAGATAGTTGGGTGGGTGGGAAGAGTGTTTGAAAAAATGGAAGCGAGTTAGTTTGTTAGGAGGTGTCTATTGACCTTACATTTAAACTCCTGGAGATTGTAGCCGTCGGGGAAGCAGTCGTGTGGAAGAGAATTCCACAGTCGGGAAGTGCGAGAAAAGAAACTGTTGAAGTTGAAGTTGCGGTTGCATTTTATCGGTTTCACTGTAAAAGGGTGGGATCTAGTTGCTAATCTAATTCGAATCTAGGGGGCACCAGCGATCTAAGTTCATCGGAGCAGAAGCCGTGAAAGTATTTATAGAAGAGACACAGGGAAGCCACGTCGCACCGGTGAGAGAGAGACTGCAGGCGGTCTGCTAAGTCGATATCGATCACATTACAGACCCTCCGCTGTACATTGTCTAGAAGCATAAGGAGAATAGCAGGGGCACACGAACAGATATTGCAGCAGTATTCAATGCACGGGCGGATAGTAGATTTATAAATGTGAAGGATAGATTCAGACGGAAAAACCTCTGGGCCCTGCACAGAGAACCGACTTTCATAGCAGCAGATTTAGCAATGGATTCGATATAGCAATTCCACTTGAGGTCCGCGGAAACTGTGAGACCAAGGAGGCGTAGTGTTTTACTCTCTGGGAGGCAAGCCTGGTCCATGCTAATAGGAGGTAGGTGCGATTGTCTATGATGATTAATTGATAGTAGTTTCGTTTTAGAAGCATTAAAATTTACGAGCCATTTCTTACTCCAGTCCACTACGGATTGGATGTCCTTTCCAAGCTCGGCTGCAAGGTTAACTTTGTCGCCCGCACCAGATTTTTGGTCGAGGCGAGAATAAACTGCGGTGTCATCGGCGTACATACCTACTTTGGGATCTTATGGTATGAGGGAGATCGTTAATGTAGATCAGAAAGAGCGTAGAAACTAGGATAGAGCCTTGACGGACACCCGCGTTCGTATGGTAGTTCTTGGAGGCATGACCGTTTAATACCACTTGTCCAGCTATACCATAGTTCTGCAGTTTGCATAGAAGGCCAGCATGCCAAACTCTGTCGAACGCTTTAGAGATATCCAAGGCAACGGTTAGGGATTCGGCATTCCTACCGAGTGCCTGATATATGTACTTGGCGATGCTCTTAGCATATCAGCAGTAGACTTGATGAAGTGGAAGCCATACTGTTTGTCTGAGAGGAGCCCGTGGGCCTTGAGATGCTGAACGACGTCGACGATGATAATGGCTTCGAACACTTTGCCGAAGATCGTAAGAAGGCTGATAGGTCGGTAATTTGCGGGGTCCGAGGTTTCTCCAGTGTTTTTGAATATAGGAACTACAGAGGAAGATTTCCAACAGGCAGGAAAGCAGGAAGCAGATAGGCAGGAGTTGTAGAGCTTAAAAAGTACAGAGGAAAGTTCGGGGGCACATTTCTTTAAGACTATGATTGGGATTCCGTCCCCTCTGCTCGCTTTGTGAGGGTCAAGTTTTACCTCCCGAAAAAACGTTGGACACCCAACGCTGAAACAAAAATATGATTGTCGAGGACATATATTAAAAAATAATGTACAAGTTCTAAAACATAATTTATAATAAATAATATATATATATGTATTAGCTTCGAGTATGAGGATAAAATAAATTACTTACGCAAGGAAAGCATCTGATTAGGAAAGTGGATCTCATAACTGGAGGTGGTAGCACCTGTTAGGGGCCATAGACATGGGCAAATATTGAACCCCCTAAATGTTGTGAAAGCATAAAAATAGAGTTTGTATTAAGAATACCAACGACATATATTTATATAAAAATACCAATGTTACATTGTGAAAGCAGAATTGCCAACAATAAATTATTTAGCGAAATAACTAATAATGCATTTTGTCTGTAGTTAACGTAATAATTTTTTGTTAAACATAATATAGTTTCGGTTATTTAAACCCATAGATGTAATTATGCGTCTAGACAATATTCTGCAACCGAAATAAAAGAATTCATTCAGGACAATTACCCATCAAATTTCCGATAATTTCTTTAAGAAATCAAGCTATTCTAAATTATTACCTCAGCCAAAATACAACTTCAAACAAATATATAAATTAATTGTACTAATTATATCCACACAATTGTGTATATACACAATAGTTTAGTATAATCTTCCAAGGTCCAAATTAGTATTCAATCGTTCACAAGAAAATTATATTTCTATAATAAAGTAGTTGATAAGGATTATATATATATATAAATGTGTGTGTGTCTGTGTGTGTGTGTGCGTATCTATTTAAGAATATCACATATTGTCTTTAAGCATGTTAACATCTATCTATCACACACACACACACACACACACACACACACACACACACACACACACACACACACACATATATATATATATATATATGTCAGTTTCTGACACTGGGTTTCACAATCTTGCAATCGTCAGAAAAACTGATTAATTTTTTATAAACTGGCTATATGTACGGCACGTATATTGGTGTATTTTTGTTGAAGAGAGAGCAAAATTGTGAAGAAAATTTGTCGTCCTGACAGATACAGACATATATACACATTTGTACACATATGTACACCGCAAAAACACATTTGTACACCGCAAAGACACATACACGCGCGGGCGCCCGTCCACCGTGTCTCCCACTAACATATCTATATGCGAACCGTAAGGGGCTTGGCATATATATGTATATGTGTGCCGTTGCGCACATATATACGCATTGGTTGGTATATTCAAATAGTGTAGCGATGTCAGGACGGTTGTCGATTTCTCATACGTACATAGGTACGTATGATGTGGTCTGTGTGAAACTATGATAGGTAAAAATTGCTATATATTTTTAATTATTTAAGGCTGTATTGTTATTTTTTATTTTAAAGTCAGTTATTAGCTTTTTTTGTCGTTGCACTTATTTAAATGGTAGAAACTCAAATTTGTAACGCTTGTTAGTTTTTAGGTGGTCGTATTAATTTTACTGCGGAAGAGAGGAGTAATTTACGTTAATGATGATTGCGGACTAATACGGAGATATTAATTTTAGGGGTGAATTTGATGATAATAACCGCTGTGGTAGCAAATAGTTATTGTAAAGCGGTAGTAGTGATTAGTAATGGTGGTGGAATTGATAATAACAATAAATGCAATTATTATGATGGTAGTTTGAACTACAGAATAATTGATAGGGTTATGGAATCACCGGTTCCTTTTTTGTAACCGTTTGGTATAAATTTTGATAATAGGTATTTATTTTCATGTCTGCATTTTGGAAATTATATCTGATCTTATGCTTAGTAAGTTCCTTTGTGGAGTATGAGATATAACTGCTACTTTTTCATGTAGGCAAAGTAGTTTTTTTTTTATAATGTCGTTGTAAGCAGGTGCTTTATCCAATATTTTCAAGGTTATTGTTGCTGAAATATGTCTTTTAGATGCAATACATATGTGGATAGTGTAGTTCTGTTCGAATATTTTCTGTTGAAGGATGCAAGATTTTGGGTTATTTTTCTTTTCTTAAATAATCCCTCAGTCTCACCAATGTAGTACATCGTGCTGTTGTTTGCAGTTACCTTGGCTTTATATACTATGTTTGCTTGTTGGCAATATCTATGGATTAGACACGTAGTTCCATTACTTCAGTTGCATTGAGGTTCTTCGGTTGCATTATTGTAAGTTGTTATTTTTTTTGTTGTGGCTTTTTTATCATTTGTGTAGTATTTTTTATGCCGCTGTAATGATTTTGATGTTATATTTGTTGAGTGTTTTTGCTTATCGAGAAGTGCTTTCTATTAAGTTCAGGAATGTCATACCTATGTTTGTTTTGACGCTTTTGTTGTATGGTGGATTAAATCAGATTATATTTCTTTTTCTTTTTCTGTTTTTGCGTTTTCGTTGCGGAGGTGTATATTGTAGCTGTTGTTTGTATCCACATTCTTTTTGTGCTTCGTCGTATGGTGTTCTTTTGTTATTGAAAATGTGTATGTTAGACGAGTTTTCAGATAGTCTGCTGCTGATTGATATGGGTATTTATTTGATGATTGAAGGTGGGTAGTTGGAGGATGTGTCTACGTAAGGTGGATTTTCATTATCTTTTATATGTCAGCTCTGTCAATGATATTGAGCGCTTTCAAATAAGTACCGCGCATATATAATATATGAATAATATACATATATTTATGATCACACACACACACACACACACACACACACACACACATATATATATATATATATATATATATAGTTATCTGTTAGTTCAGATCATATTTAAGAGGAATAGCTATCTCAGCATGTCAGTTCAAGACATGCATTGTCAACCCCGCTCAATCAATGAATGGAGAAAAATTCCTATGCCGTAAGAGGGGCTAGTAAAGTAAAGGTTGGGGAATGTTACTTTCTACATGAGTAAGCTGAGGAGGATTGTAGTGGTAAATTCCTTTATGTTATTGGGAGGCATGTGGTTTGAACATTGGCTGAGTACTGGTACGTAGGAGGGAAAACGGTACTGCTTCACCAAATTTGAAATCTAATTTATGTAAAAAGCAAATTATATTATGAATAAATGGAAGAATAAGAAATTATTGATATTTCAAATAATTATGGTTACCAAACATAGTAATGATTATTTTACGTTTATTCAGGTATATATTCTGATATTAAAATTTCAAATTCTTAATTTTTTCTGTTACACATAGATTACATCACCTAGTCTATTAGGGAAACTTGCCATGAATATCAGCTTCTACCTTTTTTTCTGAATTTAAGCCTTTCACACACACACACACACACACACACACACACACACACACACGTGTGTGTGTGTGTGTGTGTGTGTGTCTGTCTGTCTGTGGGCGTGTCTGCGTGTGTGTGTTTGGGTACACGTCAGGATTTTATCCTGTGCCACCTAGAGGAAAATGTCATTAGACCTGACGTGCCTTGACTGCTCGGTCACGTAAGACCTTCTCATCAAACAGCCAAGTTAGTGCTTTTGAACACCTACTTTTTTCGATTCGTGAGATAGATAGATAGATAGATAGATAGATAGATAGATAGATAGATAGAAGCTATGTTGATTATCTATAATAGAGGATGCTACAAGTTTCCTCTAACGCACAATGAACTTGGGAAATAATGAACCTGATTTTGACATTTCTTTCAGAATTATCTACAAAAAGCCTTTGAATGGTTGGAAATATGAACATGACACTATATGGAAATTTGTGAGATTTCTTTTTATTTTCTGATAACTTTTATTTGGATGTCATGAAAACGACCTATTTTTTATGTTTAATTTTGTATGTGGTTAAAACGAAAACAAGACTTCCTTTAAATAGAAAATATTGCTGTAAATATGAACATTCCACAAACAAAATATTCAACAAAAATTATATTTCGTGCGATTTGATGCTATCTTTTATATTTAAAACAATAAACTTCATCATATACAAATATTATGGCCTTGGAAGAACGAACAAACTATTTGCAAAACGGTTTAAATATTACTATACAATAGCGTACGAAATCATATACTCCAAAACATCACTCGGTGAATTTCGTTAAATTTAAATATCGAGGCAAACTTCCATATTCGCATGTTCTGTACAGATTACTATACTGTATTGTGTCAAATTTCTACACACAATCATATTTGCAAATCTCGAGTCAGGTGGAAAATAAGTTCAATTACTTGCTAATTTTTTTTAAAGATATTTATTATTGTGATAAAACTAATCTACTGTTTCATTGATGGTTACAATTTCTCAAATATTATGATACTGAGTTGGATTAATGAAGACAGCAATTTGTTATATTTGTTGTTATAAAAAACGATTTATTTATTTCTAAATTGATATGTAGCACGTAAATCGTAAATATATAACTCAAGTTTTAATACACTCAAGAGAAATTCGTTACGTATGTTAATGTGCAAGTAATATATAATGTAATCTCATATTAAATGTAAAAAATACATAAATTTTGTGGAACTTAATTTTGAGTGAAAGTAAAATCTAAGTAAATCTTCCGTCGATGACTGATTTTTTTTTGAAAATGGTAACAAACGAAACAGTTTATTTATACAAACATATATATTGCTACAGTGTTTATATATATATTTATGAGTAACTGTATGTTTTATAAATTTATGCTTCCAACATCTGTTTTTTTGAAAATTGATTAATAAATTATAATTAATTTAGCCTGATATAAAAACTTAAACCAAACGCGGTGTTATTTTCTTCCGTTCTTTGTAGGTATTCGGTTCTCTAAAGGTTGTTTCTTGTTAAGTACCAATACGTACATACATCCAGTAATATATCGAAATTGCTAATATTTTAGATGTTTATACATGTGTTTGCTTGTGTAGGTATTTCGCTAAATATAATATTATATAGGTGAGTGTGTACCTAGACTATTATACACGCCTTTGCGTTCCTGAAAAATCAATTGTCTTGAGCAAGTGTAAGCTATGCATGTAGTTGTATTGCATTTAAACCAGTAACATATCTATTTTCTGTGATATCTACACGAATAAATGATTACACATACAATTATGTACATATGGAAACGCTCACATATCCGTGTGGTTTCACAAACATAACTTATTATATACAGATTTGCGAATCGTTTCCAGTAAATTAGATACAAGTAAAATTGCTACGCATGTTCAATGGATTACGCAATTTTGACCATCATTTCTACACGCAATATATATATATATATATATATATATATATATATAACAGTAGCAAGAAATGCATAAACGGATAAATAAATATTAAAAAACAGAACAACGTAAAAAATAACAGGGTTTACGGCGTTGGCTTAACAACGCAAATTACTGTTTCTTTTCTGCAATATCAACCTCTTGTCAAGCTGACATAAAATTTTGCCACAGATGCAACCACTGATGTATGAATACATAAAGCAAGTAGAGTTTTTCTGCTTGCACAAAGCGCTCTAGCGCCCATTAGATGCGACACGTACATTATCGCTCGTGCGTTCCGTCTCCTTATTACCCTACACTAACCGACCATTATGGCTCATTGTGCATACACATTTACGATTTAGTGCAAGCGTTTTGAGAACGTTAAGAGGATTTGCGTTGATTTAAATCAGCAGGGTTTTTAGAGTCATTGGCTTCCTGGTTAAAGTTCCCGCTATTTTTCTTTTACTATTTAGTTGCAGAAATTCTTTTCTTTTTGTGTTTATCCTTTTTTTATTTTGCAAATCGCTGTTCATTTTACTTTATAAATGGTTGCCGTTTGCCCAAATGATAATCGTTGTAAGCATTACGTTACATGAAATTTGTTTGGATGGATGAAAAAAAATAAACTTAGAAATAAAAGACTAAAGTTTCCGGATATTGTTTTAATCTACCATATAAATAGTCGTGAAACCTCTGCAAAATCGGTCAGCTGGAAAGCTGATTGCATTTTCACGGTTTTCGAGTTCTTATCATAGGATAGTTCTGATAATGTTTGCTCTTTTGATGCCTATTATTTATTTAATATAGCCACCCCAGTGGGAAAAGCGAGAATAAAAAAATATAACAGAAATCAGAATAGCTTGAATATCACGAAAAAGCAGCAGTGGCCCGTTTATTTAACGATGTGCGCCGTACTTTGAAAATATTCAGTAGAAAATGTAATATGGACAAGAAGGAAAAGGAAACGACCTATAAACTTGAAAGTTTTATCGTGAGGATGTTTCTGGCATTTTTAATTTTATATCAATATTTGTTTAATTTTAACCTGTCATACCGCATCGTATGATAGATTTTTTCTCTTTTACTGCACGAGAAACGATTCTGTTTTCCACATTCAGAACATACGATCTTTCTAATTTCAAGATTGATAACAAATTACATCTCCATATAGTGCTAAACGCAACTTCCGCTGAGTTAATTTTTTAGAAGGCTATTTTATAGATATGCCTAAACATTGAAACCTATATTCAAAAGTAAATTACGTGTAGTTGATTTTATGCATTTTTATGAAATTCTATAAGTTAGAGATCCGTTATATCTTGATGCAAAAATGGATTGTTATAAACAGTTTGTATATAATTTAAAAGTATATCCTATTTACTTCCTCTACTATACTATTGAGTTTTTCTTCACGGAGAAAATATCTTCATATTATTCACCCATTTAATAAAACTTGGTGTCGCTTTATTATTCGTGTGGCATGCTATAAATTTGGCAAAAAACTTACGGAAAAGCTTTCTTCTTTTCTGTTTCTGGTCCATTCAGGATATAATCGATGATGGTCTTTCACAACTGTTTGTTGCTTAGAGCTCTTAATAAGTTTTGCATTTTTGTTATTTCTCCCAAACCCTATTTTGCCATCAATCTACTCAAGCCCATAAAATATATCATGTGTTACATTCTTTTGTTTGGCTTTGTCTTAGTGTTTACTGCAAGTATCAGATTTGTCAAGCATTCCTTCCTCATCATCATGTGGCCCAGAAATTTTAACTATCTCTTTCTGATGTTAAGTAGATGTTTCCTTTTTGACTTTCATTTTCTTTGAAACCAAATCGTTGCTCACATGTCAGGCCCATGGTATCTTCGTCATCTTTTCATAGATTCATATTGCTGTTGCTTCAATTCTCATCTTCATCTTTTAAAACACTGGGAAAAACTTTTATGAAATATATATTTTGCCTCGACGATTATATAAAAGTAAGTATCTAATATTAACAACATATTTCCTTAATTGTAATAATATTTTTTATTACTAACGTTAGCTAAAATTTGACGCCAACCAACAGACACGGGACACAAATTGAAAAACGAAATCATTACTCATTATTAATAGCTAATACGATGAAGCTTGATAAGAAAACCCAACGCCTTTTCTTTGTTTGAAAACAAAGAATGGCAACGTTTCACTCACTGAATATCAAATTCCCTAGTCTGTCGTAATTACAAAGCAAGAGCCATTTTCGTAACCTGTTTGTACTGAATAATGTTAGCTTAGCTCTTATGTGAGATAAGATTCTAACTGGGATTAAATCAGTTTTGTTAATTATAATATACAAATACATTAACTAGCGGTGAGTTACACCTTTATTGTCATAACTTTCAGTAATATATTTTGCATAGTTTCTTTGAAATGATCATTTTGCATTGTTTGGTTACAATACTACGAGTGTAGGTCACATAGTGAATATCAACTAAACTATTCAATAGTAATTCAAAACTAGACCACCTCATTATTCTTACCATAGAAAGAGTCACCTTTTTCGCTTGTTGATATTTACTGCTTAATACATAGCGTAAGAATATGGACCACCCATTAATTTTACAATCTCGTGGATCAGTAGATATTTTCAATCTACCCAGCTCTGCATTCATTAACGCATGACACGATGATATCTTTCTTGATATGTTCTTATTAATTAGGCTTAAATGAATTTTGGTGAAATGCCTCACTCCTGTCCTATCGAATATGAATGTAATTCGATTCTAACTCGTGATAATTAGACAGACTTTCGTTTCTAACGATTTAGCTTAAAACAACATAACCGATGTCTGTATCTTCCTGCAATTCACTTCCAGCCAAGATTAAAATTTCTCTCTCTTAGCCGTTTCTATTGTCTCACTCCTTTCTTCCGTCTATACATTTAATCACGTTTTTCCTCTTTATTTTACATTTAATTTTTTATTCCGTTTCTACCTTTCCTTTTCCTTTTTCTTTTCTTTTCATTTATAGAAGTATAATTCCCTTATTTAAAAAATGCTAAAAGATTTGAGCCCAGATGCTATGCAACCGCTATCAATATCTATCTACAATTTCCTTCTGGTTAAAATTTAAAACTTATCACTCTAAGCATTTTACATTGACTTTTTACTCTCAATACTTTCTCACTTTTTTTCGCTCTACGTTCTATTTCCTCTGTATCTTTCCATTTCCTTTTTCTTTTCCTTTCCTTAGTTTCTAATCTTATTTTATGATCTTGTTTTGTCCTCTTTTCCATTTTTTAATATCTTTTCGCCACGTACAAAAAAAAAAAAAAATTACAAAAATTAAAGGAAATTGTGTTTTTAATTTTTTTTCAATAAAACTTCATTACCATCACTATTAACTACAGGATGAGACATTGTTCTTTCAATGTCAAAACAAAATGTATAATATTGTATTAGTTTCTTGTTTGTACATGTTCTAAAAATAATTATTAATATATATATATATATATATATATATATATATATATATATATATATACATGGTTTATTTTTACTGATAGTTCACATTATGAATGCTATCTTTCAAGAAGAACATCATATAGATATCTAACTACTGATTATTTTAAGTGACACTATGATTTATCAATATATTGTGCCATCAAATACGCGCTATAAATTACAGATGATGAGAGTTTTTTGGTGTATGCATATATTTAATATCCGCAACAAATTTTAACATTGAACATTTTCATATATCTCCGTAGTATTTAGCAGAATAGATATTAAAATAAATAAATATGAAAATAGATAGATAGATAGATAGATAGATAGATAGATAGATAGATAGATAGATAGATAGATAGAGCGGCGACATTCAAATCAATACTACATGGTGAATGTAAATTTCAAGCTTAAATGTAATTTTCAGACTAATATTATATATACGATGTAAGCTATAAATATATAATTGGCCAAACGATACTTCAAAAACTTATTTTATGTTATTTTATCCCCCCTCTCTCTCTCTCTCTCTCTATGTATATATATATATATATATATATATATATATATATATATATGTACTGATTGCGTGACCTTTTTTCTTGATAATTATCTTCTAATGATACCCTTTCCTGAAATTAAAACTAATGAATTTTAAATAAATGTGTTATATAACTAACTGTATAATAATGAGTATCGTTCGTCAACAATTTCACATGTGATTGATGGTTTACGCGTTGAGAATATTTACTGATGAGTTTATCGAATATTAATGATTATTATTATTTCTTTTCATTCTCTGTTTAGTACCGTGTCATTAATGAGAAATAGGGTTAAGCATATTAGGAAATATATCTACTCTGTTTACACAAATTCTAATTTTAATCAACAACTGCTTCATTGCTGAATCTTTATATTTTTCTCCTCATGAGTATCATAATTGTAATAATAATACTTATCATTATTATCAATATTATCATCATTCGCATTATTATCATTATCATTATCATTATCATCATTATTATCATTATCATCGTCACCATCATTACCATTTTCATCATCATTATTATTATCATCAACATTTTTCTTATCATTTTCATTATCATTTTTATCATTATCACAGTCATTTTCACAAATATCATTATTATTACCATCATCATGATAATTAAAACCTGAATTATTATTAACATCATCACCACCAATATTAATTATTATGTTGTCTTTGTTCATCATATTTCCATTTCTGCCATGGTCGCGCTACCTGTCAAGTCTGCGGGAAGACATAAGGCAGATCGTGGTGTGCTATTATGGCTCCATTTCATGCTTTTTCTATCTCCTCTAACATCGCTATCGTTACATAGACAGTCTTTCTTAGTGTGTTGGCTGTATTTAACAAGATAATGTTTTGTATATCTCTTAAGCTGGGGTTTCCAGTGATTATTTCAATGTATTGTTTTGTTCCGTTTTTATCATCCCAAGTGCACCTACTATCACTTGCACGATACTTATATTCAATTTCCACATTTTTTCTATTTCAGTTTCCAGTTTTTTTTATTTTTTGACAGTTTTTTTTAATGTTTTCGTTGCTATGTTACATCGCGCTGGATAAGCCATATCATTTATTAGGCAAGGTTTTCTCTTTCTGGTTTTAAAAATAATGTCCGGCATAGTTGCTTCAATTTTTCTGTCTGTGCAGCTGATGTAATCCCATAGAATGGTTATATCTTCTGTTTCTGTCATAACAGTGTTTGTTTACAGATTTTCCATAGTGTTTGCACATTGTCCAATGTAAATATTGCCCTACTCTATCGTGACGATATTTATATTCATTTGGGGCAAGTACAGAACATCCTGAGATTAGATGGTCTATTGTTTCTTGGTATTTATCACAGAACCTGCATTTTGGATCCCCACTATTATGTACAATATTTGCCTGAAAGTTCCTATGGAAAAGACTTTCGTTTTGCTTTGCAAGAATAAACAATTCAGTCTCAGATTTTAATCCAGATGCACGTTAATATCGATGAGTATTATCTTTATCCACATTGGATTTATTGGCACGTTCTAATTATTGGCCATGCTGAGGGTTTTCTTGCCAGCGTTGTTTCATCTGTTCGAGAGCTTTATTCTTGATTTTCTTTTTCATATTTTTTGCTGCAATAGTTGGTTGCTGGCTTGTAAATCTTGTTTGTAATTACTGCCTTATTTCATTATTGAATATTTTTCTTTCTGTTTTCATGTTGTTTGATTAATTGCATCATCCAGTCCTTTGTTTTTTCTATGTAAGCCATAAGTATTTATATGTATGACAATTCTAGCTGAATAAGACTTTTCCACTTTCTTTTCGGGGTAGGTATAGACGGTCTACCTCAGGCTTTGTATAATGCATCTTATGCTTAGAAAGAAGCTTTCTTGTTTTAGAATCTGTTCATCTGATGTATAGAATCTAGTTCAAGATGTTGAAACTGTCTTGTACCACTCGGATAGAAAGGCTATTAATGGCCATAATTCTGTTCTGAGAATTCAATTCAGTTTTTAATATCAGTCGTAATCTTCTATAGTACTCTTTATACACTATTTTGTTCATTTACTTATGGTGAATTCTTTCACTCTCATTTACCCCGAGATACTTAAAAACTTCTTCTTGCTCTATTTTTTTATTGTTACAGCAGGATATAAGCTAATTGAAGATGTTTGATGTAGCGAACATCATAAAACTGTAACTTTAGCATATTTATTAAAATTGAAGTTCATTTTACTGTATTCACTGAAGCATTTTACAGATAGCAAAAAAAAAAAAACTTCCAGCTCTTTGTCATTCCTAACATATAACTTTAATTCATCAATATAAAAAAGATGGCTTACTTTTTCTTTTGGTATTTTATGACCACATTCTGTCTTTTTAAGTTTACTGAATAATGAGATTGATGATATGCAAAACAGTAAGGAAAGAAACGATTTATCTTGAAATATTACTGTGTTGATGTTTATTTCACCAGATTATATATTGCATTTATATGATTTAAGTAAAGTGTTGTTTTGCATATCGACTTACATTGATGAAATTGATGATAACGATATAAATTGATGAAATTGATGATAACGGGTAATACCTTGTACATATTAAAAGACTTTAAGATCCAGTATTGTGGTACACTATTGAACGCCTTAGGATAATCTATCCAGACATTACTAAGACTTTCTTTGCAGTGAAGCAGTTTTACAAGATCATCCTATCAGTAATTAATTAGTCTTTACACCCGAAACAACCACGTTTGAAACCTTTGTGTTCAAGCGCTAGTATGTCACTTTTTTCCAAGAAGAAATATTTCTGTTTTGTTAAAATAGATTCTAAAAGATTTTTATGTTGTGGGAAGACATGTAATTGGTCTGTAGTTATCGGGATATTTGTGTCACTATTTTTGGTTAGAAAACGAAAAATCCTTTGATCATCCATAAAACAATGTTAGTGGTATAGTTAATCATTATTTGAAGATCTTTGGCTATTTTTTGAGTGCTGTACTTAAATAATATAGCCAAAATTTAGGAAGTTTATTCATTTGTGTGTTTTTTTTCAGTTCACATATAAATCGTTCCCGGTGATTCTAGCTCATGTCTGTTCTGGTTAATTGTTAATTCGTTCTTTCTCTTGTGCAATCTAATTTGCTTCTTTTTTATGTTCTTTAGGGAGAGGCCATATTTTTTACAGAACTCTATAAATCCATTCCATTTTAGGGTACTGTATTTCAACTCTTTGCTTAACTATTTCGCTGTAATATTTCTTTGCATCGGTTTGAAAGTTAATGTTTTGTCTGTAGAAAATTGATCTTTTCATATAGCATCTTATTCTTTGAACCTTCAGTTGTTTGTTTATTCTTTCTAGTTGATAAGACTTCATTTTCATTCTTCATATGTATTTTCTTTAGACTCTTCTGCCTTCTTACATTTTTTCCACGAGAACTGATAATTCACTTCTGTGTTGTTCGATTACTTTTTCTATTTTTCTTTTCCAATATGGATCTTAGGGATCTTAATGTCTGTGAGTTGGCCTTTTTTTACTTTGCAATTTTTTTGTTGTTGCTATTGCTGATGCATATCTTGCATCATTGAGATATATATGAATGTCCTCTTTATCTAAAATTAATTGTCGTGTTGCAATGCAGAGCCTAATAGTTTCGAGGTTATGTTTATTTAGTTGTAATTTTTGAGTCGTTCTCGTTACTCCATTGCAATATTTTATCTAACTTATATGGGTCTTGATTTCTTCCTTGGTTTCCTATATACTATTTTTGTTTCCTGTAAAATAATTATGTTTAATGTGTTTTGAAGTTGTTTTATTGCCGTTTTGTGACCGAATAAGATCTCACCTTTGCAAACCTTTCTAATGTTTCAGCAGTATCTTCACATTGATTTGTGTGTAACTTCATTATGACCTGTGACCTTGTGAGATATTATTACATTTTTCCGATTCTGGTTCCCTTTCATGTTTTGTTGATTCGTTTATTCACGTTGCAGTTCTTCATATTTTTTTAATTTCAGAAACTTTCAGTCGGTTATTTCACACATATTCTTATATTGTTTAGTTTCTTTTCATCAATGTACTTTCTAATTGTTAGTTTAATCTTTTCTAGCCAAATGTCAAATGTTCGGCGAGTGATGTTTTCCTGTGGTTTGAGTAACGCTCAAGGGAATGCAGTCATAATGAATTTGTACCTACGAGAGCATTTTCTTTCTTTAAATACACGGTTATGGCTCTAGCTAGTGAATTATCAGGGCCATGATTGGAATTATCCTGGTTGCCAACGTGAATATTCATTCATTGTTTATGAGTTTGTTCCTATGGCAGATTTTCCGACCTCATGTAGTTTCTCTCCTTATAGTCAGATTCCTGTTTATCTACTGAATGCTATACTGGATGTTTTTGTTTTCTTTTTTTAATTTTTGTATTATTCTGAGGAGTGACACACGGGTCTGAAAGTACACCCAAACGTTCCCGACAATTTGAATAACTGACTTTAACAAACAGGGTTCCGACGCCTGTAGGTCGTCGTTTGCCTCATCATAACACAGTAGGCATTCACTCCTTGGCACAAATTACACGTTGAAATGCGGTCTGTTGTTCGGAGTTTTCCTTGTCTTAAATTGTTTGTCAAGCGACAGTAGACATAGACGCAATTGGAATTCAAAGTGAAAAACTCTGGTTAAAAAGAAAATAAAACAAAAGAAAAACAAAATCAAAACTTTGAAGAAACAGCCGCTCAACGAAACAAACAACGTTCCAAAAGAGGATCATGTTAAAAAGGACAGAGGGATATATATATATATATATAAATAGAGAAGAAAAGGAAAGGAAAAAAATTACCATCTCTATATTTCTCTCTCCCTCTCTCTCTCTCTCTCTCTATATATATATATATATATATATATATTTATATATATATATATAGAGAGAGAGAGAGGGAGAGAGAGAAATATAGAGATGGTAATTTTTTTCCTTTCCTTTTCATCTCTATTTTTCTTTTTTTTGTTTTTGATCAGATGAGTTGGTAATTAAAAAAGTGTTGTTCCAACCATCACTAGTCCTTTTAACGAAAATAATTGTCAAAATAATTAAATAAAACAAAATCAATGGAATAGAATGTTACCATTCTTTTATTCAAGTTTATCACTGCTGTGAAAATTAAAAATAATAGTTTGTTCTACCATTTGTATATTCAGTTACTTTTTCATTAACATCGTTGAAAATAGCACTCTAAAAAAATTAAAAAAACAACAACGAAGTCTTTCTAAGAAATAATATCGTAAAAATTGTATCCTGTTGTTATTTCTATAGTATTGTTTTTATTGTCATATGTTTTAAGAAAACTATCGTAGTTTAAAAAGTTCTTTCGAAATATCGACAACCAAGGGATGTATTAATAATAAAATCCTACTTGATTCAGGATCATTTAAAGGAGAAACAGATAAATTAAATATTAATAATACGAATAAAAAGTCATGTTTACGTTAAAATAGCAATAACAAAATGAAAATTCCATATCGGTTAAAAATAAGTTAAGTTTTCAAGATTTTCGTAAAACACGTCATTCTCATTGTAATTCTAAATGCGTCTATATTATTATTATTATTATTATTATTATTATTATTATTATTATGTCAGTTATCATTATAAATCCATTTCAGCTATGGTCGTACTAACTACGAAGTCTACAGGAATAGGTAAGGCAAGTTGTGGCGTGTTTTTTATAGCTCCATTTCATGTTGTTTCTCACTAACCTTCCCCATCGTTACATATACAAAGTTCACCTTAGTATGTCGGCTGTACTTAACAAAACATTTTTGTATATCTCTTAAGCTGGGGTTTCCAGGGATTCTTTCAATATTTTTTGTTCAATATTTTATCATTCTAATAGCACACCTAATCGCTTTTAAGATACTTGTTTTCAATATCCTCATTTTTTTCTATTTCAATTTCAAGGTCTTTATATTTTGACAGTCTTTCGAATTCCTTGGTTGCGATTCTACAATCCGCTGGAAAAGCAATATCAATTAATAAGCAAATTCTTTCTTCTTGGTTTTTAACAATAATGTCGGTCTATTTGCTTCAATCTTTCTGTCTATATAGATGGTGTAATCCCATAGAATGGTAACATCTTCTTTATCTGTAACCTGTGCTGGGTGATGATCACACCAGATTTTTCTTTTTTTTGCATATTTTCCATAGTGTTTAGACATTGTTCAGTGTAAATATTGCCCCACTCTATCTTGACAATCTTTATATTAATTTGGGGCAAGTACATTATTATTATTATGTTGTCATTTTTCATCACATATTGATTTCTGCTTTGGTCGCACTACCAACAGGCAGGTCTAGGTGTGTTGTTATAGCTGTATTTCATGTTTTTTCTATCTCCCCTAACATCCCAGTGTTACATAGACAAAGTTCTTTTTAGTGTGTTGGCTGTACTTAATCAATTCTTTGTGAATCTTTTAATGTGAGGTTTCTATGGATACATTCAATGTTTTGTTTCTTCCATTTTTTATCATTCCAAGTCGACCTACTATCACTGGCACGATACTTGTTTTCAATTTCCACATTTTTTTCTATTTCAATTTCTATGTCCTTATAATTTGACAGTTTTTCGAATTCCTTGGTTGCTATGTAACAATCCACTGGAGAGACCATATAAATTAATAGGCACATTTTTCTTTCTGGTTTTAACAATAATGTCCCACCTATTTGCTTCAATTTTTCTGTCTGTGTAGATGGTTTAATCACATAGAACTGTGACATCTTTTATTTCTGTAACCGGTGGCGCGTGATGTTCATACCAGTGTTTGTTTACATATTTTCCATTATGTTTGTATAATGTCCAATGCAAATATTGGCCCAGTATTTCATGACGAGTCTTATATTCATTTGGGGTCATGTACAGAACATACTGAGATTAGATGGTCTATTGTTTCTTCGTATTCATCACGGAACCTGCATTTTGGATCCACATTATTATATATAACATTTGCCTGAAAGTTCCTAGTGAAAATACTTTGCTAGAATAAACCCTTCAGTCTCAGATTTTAATCCAGATGCACGTTACTATCGATCAGTATTAACTTTATCAACATTGGATTTATTAGTACGTAATGGATATTGGCCATGCAAAGGTTTGTCTTGCAAGCGTTGTTTCATCTGAATCTTGGCTTTCTTTATCATATTTTTGGCGCGATATTTTGCCGCTGTCTTCTGTTTTGCTTTTCTATAGAATCTACTAAATTTAAATCTTGTTTGTATTTATTGCTTTCTTTCATTATTTATTATTTTCTCTTTCTGTCTCCATGTTGTTTTACTAATTGTATCATCCAGTTCTTTATTAATACTATTATTATTATTACGTCATTTTTCATCATATTTCGATTTCTGCTTTGGTCTCACTACCAACCAAGTCTGCGGGGAGAGCTAAGGCAGGTCGTGGCGTGTTGCTATGACTCCATTTCATGTTTTTCTATCTCCTCTATCATCCCTAGCGTTACATAAACAAAGTTCTCTTTAGTGTGTGGGCTGTACTTACCAAGACAAGGTTTTGTATATCTCTTAAGATGGGGTTTCCAGGGATTCTTTCAATGTGTTGTTTTCTTCCATTTTTTATCATCCCAAGTGCACCTATTTCACTGGCATGATTCTTGTTTTCAATTACCACATTTTTTTCTATTTCAATTTCCAGGTCTTTATATTTTGACAGTTTTTTGAATTCCTTGGTTGCTATGTTACAATCCGCTGGACAAGCCATATCACTTAATAGGAACCCTTTTTTTTGGTTTTTAACAATAATTTCCGGCCTATTTGGTTCAATTTGTCTTTCTGTGTATACGGTGTAATCGCATATAATGGTGACATCTTTTATTTCTGTAACCGGTGTGGGTTGATGTTCATACCAGAGTTTGTTTACAGATTTTCCATAGTGTTTGCACATTACCCAATGTAAATATTGCCCCACTCTATCTTGTCGATATTTATATTCATTTGGGGCAAGTACAGAACATCCTGAGATTAGAAGGTCTATTGTTTCTTGTTGTTTATCACAGAACCTACATTTTGCATCCTCACTATTATGCATAATATTTGCCTGAAATTGCCTAGTGAAAATACTTTGGTCTTGCGCTGCAAAAATAAACCCTTCCGTCTCAGACTTTAATCCAGATGCACTTTATCAACATTTGAGTTATTGGCACGTTCTGGATATTAACCATGCAGAGGTTTATCTTGCCAGCGTTGTTTCATCTATTCAAGAGCTTTATCATTGGCTTTCATTTTCATATTTTTGCCGCAATATTTGGTTCTTGTCTTCTGTTTTCCTTTTCTACAGACTCAACTAAATGTAAATCTTGTTTGTAATTATTGCTTTTTTCATGATTGAATATTTCTACTTTCTGTTGTTTGGCTAATTGTATCATCCCGTCCTTTGGTTTTTCTATGTATGTTAGTAGCCAATAGTTGTTGTCTTGTATGACAATTGTAGCTGAATAAGACCTCTTCCACCTTCTTTACGGGGTATGTAGAGACGGTCTACATCAACCTTTGGATTTTGGCTTTAATTTCAGGTGATAATAAAGATAAAAATATCTCTAACATTGGGATAAGTGTAAAAAGTAAAAATAAGTAAAAGCCAAATGCGATGTTTAGAACGGCTCATGATTAAATATAATAGACATTCATTTTCTCTTATATTTAACAGTATACGTTTAGAAAATATTTATATATATATGAGATACAATGTACAAGTGCTAATAAGAACAACAGTGTTGTATATATATATATATATGTGTGTGTGTGTGTGTGTGTGTGTGTGTGTGTGTGTGTGTGTTTGTGTGTGTGTGTGTGTGTATATATATATTACGTTTCATTAAAAACGACAGACAAGTTACTATCATTAAGTTTTTGTATAATTTTTCATATGTTTGTATAATCTTTTTTTCTTTCTGGTACTCAAATCACGTATGAATTGTCCAAAGGTTTTGTATTTTAGGCCTCCTCGGTTATATTTTTAGCCATTTTCTGGAATTTTGTTTTCCTTGCGAATAAACATGTGTAAAGTTCATGCAAATAGAGTCTTGTGTAAGTTAAGTTCGAAACACGTGAAGCACATTGTTAACCGTGTTCATAATTGATGTTATTATTAAGTGTAGAATTTCTCTTTATTATTAGTAATACCACCTCCATTATTTTTACTTTTATTTTGCATGTTGATGATGCTATTTTATAAGTATTATTGACGATGATATCAAGGATAGATCCTTGAAGATCTCGATGTGTCTTTAAATGAGATCGGTAGGAAACTGTTATGAGAAAGCTGCAAGACTAATTTCGTAATATGTGTGGTAGTAATGCCAATCTAATTGTTTACGAATTTGAATAGTTGAGGAAATAGTTCTCCAAAGCCATGTAAATTCGTAAACGACACTGGTTCCTTGCAGTTTAGATTCTGCATGTTAATTATTAATATTCATAATGAGGTTGGCAGTTCTGAATGTGTTATAATAGATAATTAATTTAATTTTCTTGTTCGAATTGTTCGGTTTTGCATAATTTCGAATGATATTGCGAAGTGTAAATTCATCCTCTCAGTTGTTATTGTGCATTTGATTTTTTGTAAAAAAATATTAACGTAGTTGTCTTTGTCCAAGTGTTTGCGGTTGCCATTGGTTACTTTACGAATAAAACATTGATATGGAAATCAAGTAAATAATTTGGAAAGCCGTTGTTGACCAGCGTCTCTTTCAAATTGTATAGATTTTTGAAGAAAAGCGATTGCGAAGATGATTTCTCGTATGCTCTCATTAAGATTTTTTTAATATTGCCAATTTTGTATCGAAGAGGATATTGACCAAGAAAATTAAGGTGGGAAGAATTTTTGCTCGTTTTTTATATACTGAAGTTGTGAAAATATTATTAACAGAATCTACGAGAACAGCCAGAAGTGAGAGTTTGTCCTGTTGGCTACGCTTATATGTTAAGTGAAGAACATTTTTTTCAAAAGTAGTTTTTAGATTGTATTTTTACTGTACGACAAATATAATGTAAACGCAAATTCTACTCCAAGAATTTTTTTCTCGCACCGTGGAATTCCATTCCGTTTACTTGCTTCCCTGACAGCTACAATCTCCAAGAATTTAAATGTAAAGTTAATAGTCATCTCCTAGCTCACCATCTGCATCCTCTCTCTCATGCCACTTTCTCCGTCCACTCCACTCTCATCCTTATTTTCTTCCTTCTTTTACCCACTTCCTGACACCCCCTTTAACCTGTCACTCTTTCTCATAACTTTTCCTTATGTAATATATTTTATTTATCAAGAGATGCGAAGGTGACATTGTTTGGTGTAGTAGATCTAAGAATTTGAAAAGAATCATGGGTTGAGTTAAAACTATAATTGGTAGAAAGGTGTGGGGTGGTCATATCATTAGAGAATTTTGATAAGTGGTAAACAGGTGTTGGAATTTGAGAAATTATAGGCAGTAACGGTTATCCAGGTTTGACATTTGACATTTCGGTATATGTATCGAGGTTGATAAACACCACTAATGTTGTTGATTCCCATGGATCTTACAACAACATTGTTTGATGTTATGACTTTATTAACGTAGGTTTTAGAGAGTTTCAGTGGGGTTTCTATTTAATTTTTGGATTTTGCATCGGTAATCGATGAAGTGCTATAATTTTGTGCAGTAATTTGATTTATCAAAATTAGTAAGTGTTTGATTTATCTGCTTTTCGGATGACGATATTATGTCTGCTTTTTTAGTGTTTTAGCAGCATTTGAGTGTTTTGTTGGGATGTGGTTGTAGATATTGCATGGAGAAAGCCTTTTTAGACATTACATGCCTGACCACTGAACTACTTTTTTACGGCCAGCATGGTCATATTTACATGCAAACTAATGGTGTAAGTATAAAAAACGTCTTGGTTTGTTTTCCTCAAAGTTTTATGTGTCCCACGTTGAAAAGAGCTATTTTAAAAAGATATTAAACCAAAAACGTATGTTCGATACGTTGATGATATTTTACATTTAGCTGTCAACAAAAACAATATCGATTATCGTAAAACTATTTTGGAACAAAAAATCTGTTCAATTATGATGTTAGCTCAAAAAACAAACTCCCGTTTCTGGATGTTCTCGTAGATTCTAGTAAGAATAATTTCACAGCTTCAGTATATAAACAACCCACGAATAAAAAATCTTACCACTTTAATTTTATAAGTCAATGTCTTCTACGATACAAAATTGGCGTTATTAATAATTTCCTAACGAGAGCGTACGAGTATTCATTTTCCCAAAAACTTTTCTTCAAAGAAATACACGATTTGTAAAAAGATCGCTTGGCAAAAACGGCTTCCCAATTTATTTTGCCCTAACAAATTTTTTCTTCGTAACATAACCAATGGCAAAACACGTAGGCAAAAACAACAACATTAATAGTGTTAGAAAAAATCAAATGCACAATATCTACACACAGATCGATTCTTCACTTTCCATATATCATCTGAAATTATGTAGCAACGACCAATGCAAATATAATAATTAATTATCCATATTAATGGTGGCAAACTAACCGAAAACAGTACCAATGTGCTTACCGTGCTCGTAATTTAATATACACAGGACTTTAAATACGTAACCATTACACATATCTATTTACAAGTAAAACAAAATTAACTCTTGATAATGGCTAAAAGTATAGCCTAAATCGCTCGAAACTACAAACTCTTTGGAAAATTCTTATATGATTTGAGTTCCAAAAACAAAAGATATATAAAAACACATGAGAAATTATATAAGAAAATAAATAGTAGTAACTTACCTGTCATGTTTAATGAATTATGTATAAAAGTGTGATTGTTGCCCACAAACAAATTTTTAAATTACATAACACGGCAGCCAAAAAGAAAAATAATATACAGCATTCTGTAAAAAAAACTTGTTGTACGATATATAACAATAGTAAAAAAGTCAGTTCAACATTTAAATAATGAGATGAAAGCCATTATCCAATACTAAAAATACCCTGACTGAATCTGAACACACCGAAGCACTATAGCATATCAACCGAAGTACCTTTAATGCTGATAAACACTTATAAATAATCACAAAAATGCCTGCAACCTATACCCTGGAAATATCTTAGTTCCATATAATACTGACAAATACATAAACATTTCCAGTCATACAGATGATCAGATGGAATTCCTAAATCTAGGACCAAATAGTCATCTACAACCGAAATTCTACCATTGTTTTCAACTTTGGTGCCATTTGTACGATGTTTCGGTCGTTGTACGGTCAAGCCTTCTTCAGTTGCTAAGAACTTTGAACCGAACACTTTATTGCAATCATGGGGTATATCACCCTCATTCCTTGCGTAAACCCTCGATTGGAAATCATGAGTTAGCTCTCTCTAACCGTACAAGTTACTTGTTCACAACTGCTATATCCTGGTATTGAAATCAGAACTCTAAAAGTCAAGTCAGGAACTAACCAACGTCTATAGCAGTGATTGTAATAAAGGGTTTGAAATTCCTAGCACATAAAGAAGGCCGGAGCATACAACGGCAGAAACATCGTACACATGGTAAAAATAGACGAGGACAATAGTCCGAATAATAAATAAAAACTAGCTCATCTCAGAAATGTAGACAAATACGAAATTTAACCTTCTCACAAAATAGACTAAAATTGAACTTCAGTCATTATGCCAATTGTAATATGACAAATTAATAAAACTTCAGGCGAAACTCAAATATCTCCTCAGTGCTGAAGGTTTAAATAACCGTTCTCTCCGAAATATTCCCAGCCACATCCCAACAAACCTCGTAAATGCTGTTAAAAAACTAAAAAAATCTACCATTATATCGCCATTCCAAGAACAGATAAATCAAACACTTCCGTAATGTTGGATAAATCAAATTACCGCACAAATTTACAGCACTTCAGTACATATAAAAAAAACTACGAGCAAAAATTATTGCTACCTTAATTCTATTATTCAGTGTTGTCTTCGATACAAATTTGTCGATATTAAAAAAATCTCCTCACAGGAGCGTACGAGAATTCAATCTCGAAACAGCTTTCCTTTAAAGAATTACCCAATTTGAAACAAACGCTTGTCAACAACATTTTCCAAATTATTTATTTGATTATCATGGCAAAATTTTTCGTCGTAACCTAGCCAATGGCAACCGCAAAATCCAGGACAAAACAACAACATTGACATAATTTTCGAATAATCAAATGCGCAATAACTACAGACAGGTTGAGTCTTCACTTCCCAAAATAATCTGAAATTATCTAACACCGAACAATTCAAACAAGAAAATTAAATTAATTATCTATTATATGAATTAAAAACTGACAACTTCATTATCAATAATAATATTTCAACTGCAAAATCTAAACTGCAGAAAATCAGTAATGTTTACGAATTTATATGTCCTTTGGAGAATTGTGTTCCTCAACTATCCAAATCCACAAACAGTTACATTGGCTACACCATCATAAATTTTTCGAGAAGATTGTTCTTGCACATTTCTTACAACAGTTTCATCTGATCTCATTTACACACCTATCGATATTATCCAGGACCTATCCGTGATATCCTCGTCGATAATGCATGCAGACTAGCATCATGCACATGCAAAAGAATATTTAAAATAATGAAGGCGTTACTAATAAAAAAGATGTACAACACTTGATAACATCAATTAAGAATACACTAACAATGTACTTATTATGTTCTTAACTTAACATACACAAGGCACTATATGCTTAAAATTTACACTTGTTTATTCATATGTAAAACAAATTTAATTATTGATAATGGCTAAACGTATAGCCGAAGCGATCGAAAGTACGAAACTTTGGACAATTCTTACATAATTTAAGTTTAGAATGAAAAATACAAACACATGAAAAATTATATATATAAAAGAACTTAAAGATACTGAATGAAACCTGTATAAAATAGAGATTGTTGAACAATATGGAATTCTTAAATCTAAGACCAAATTATCATCTCCAACCGAAATTTAAACTTCTCAAACAACAAACCGAAATAGTAATTTTATACCAGTCATTATGCGAATTGGGAAATGACAAATTATTGCAACTTCCCCTAAATCTCACACATCTCTTCAGGGCTGAATGTCTAATAACCGTTGTCCCCGCTATTTCCACTACCACATCCCAACAAAATTCGCAATTGCCGCTAAAGAACTAAAAACAACCATAATATCATCATCAGAAGAGAAGATAAATCAAACACTTACTTAATTTTAGATAAATCAAATTACCACACAGAATTCCAGAACTTCACTGATGACCGATCCAAAATCAAATGATGACATAGGAAACCCACTGAATCTCTTAAAACTTACGTCAATGACCTCATAACATACTACACTGCCGCTTTAGGATCCATGAAAATCAACAAAATTATTGGTGATTTTCAACCTGGATAGGTATACAGTAATGTGAAAATACATAAACCTGGATAACCCTTACGGTCTATAATTTCCAAGATTCCAACCCCTGTATTTCAATCATCAAAGTTCTATAATCATATTATCACCAATACCTTTCTTCCAATTATAGTATTAACCAAACCCATCAATTCCTTCAAATTCTTAGATCTACTACACCAAACGTTATCCCCTCGCATCTTTTGATGTCGAAAATGTATATACCATTGTACTGCTGAAACTATTGACGTAATAATTGACTTTGTATATAAACATAATTCTATCCCAAAGCCATCTGTCATTTCTAAAACTAAAATACCTTTTTACAACAATCATGGCAATATTTACACGCAAACTAATGGTGTAAATATGGGAAACCCCATTGATAAGTGCTTCTTGAACTTTTATATGACACGCGTTGAAAACAGTTTTTTAAAAGTTACTAAATCAAAAATATACGTTTTATTCTTTGATAATATTTTAATTTTAGTTGACAAAACAACGAAATCGATCATCATAAAAATACTTTCGAAAAAAGATTTTGTTCTCAACTTCACATATGATGCTAGATGTTTTGGATGTTCTTGTAAATTCTAGTAATAATACTTTTACAACTTAAAAAAATATGACAAAGAAGCAGAGTCAAACCTAAAGCGTGACCGACTGCCAACTAAAACGTAATTAGCCCCAGTAATCCACCGCGGTTAGTGGGATCGCAAACAAAGCCTACGCCTAGCTGAGGGTGGACGGAGAGCGGAAATTGGTTCGTAATCCCCAGGTCACAGAGGTATTATTTACCTATCCTTCCCTACTGAGGCGAAATGTGATATGAAGTTGTTTTTTTTAGTTGGGACTACGGGAGCCAACGCTCGATTACATGGCCAATGATCACCCAACGCCCCGCCTACGCGCCAATAGCTGGGCGGGATTTACACTACTCCCCCATTGGAGCGAGTTGTGACACAAGGTCAGTTTTTAACGTAGGAACCTGAGTGCGTACGCCCAGGCCACTGGTAAGTGGGTACAAATCTAGACTTAGCGGATCAAACCCAGTCTTAGCTAGTCAAAGCTTGTCATTACCTCCAAACCAACTTGCCCGCCTCTAGGTGGCGAGTGCTGCTGGCTGACGGCGCCCAGTGAGTATTAAATAGACACTACTTTTTGATCCTGCCTGTCGAGACAACGAGGGCAATTTTGGAGAAAGTGAGGCTGATAATAAGATTTCAGTAGCAGCGATATCTCCTGGCTGCTGATTTTTGCATGCAAGGTCAAAATCACCCTCTTGTTGAAACATAGAACAGTAGGCTGCGAAAGTAAGTCTCATGTTGAAAGCATGATTATTACAAAAGTTAGCTAACCAAAATATATGCTTGATACGTTGAAGATATTTTCATTTTAAGCTGACTACAAAAACGAAATTTATAATCTACAACTTCTTCTACTTCTATGTGCCCTGTCCCTTCAGGACGTAGGCGATCATGGCTCTCCACGTTTCCCTATCCCTTGTGGCTCTTAGTAAGTTTGTTCCTGTTGCTCCTGGCACCCCCGTTCCGTCATCCACCTGATCAGGCCCTGCAAATATGTTATCCGCTGCCTTCCTCTGTCTCTCCTTCCTTCTATCTGTCCAGTCATTATCAGGTTCTCCAGGCTCTCATTCCTCATTGCATGTCCCAGGAACTTCAGTTGTCTCTTCCTTTTTGTTGCCATTCTTTTTAACACCTCGTCGTTGCTTGTATGCTCAGTCCACGATATCCGTAGCATCCTTCTGTAGAACCACATTTCGGCCGCTTCCAGTTTTGTCCTCATTTTCGATGATATTGTCCAGCATTCACAGCCGTATTGAAAAAACTGACATCACGTAGCAGTTTAGCACTCTTTTCTTCATTTCTATTGAGATTTTCCTGTGTGCTAACAATGTGCTCATCTTCTGGAACGCGTCCTTTGCCATGCCAATTCGCCTTCGGATCTCCGTGTCGCACTTTCCATCTCCTTTTAGAACACTTCCTAAGTACTTAAATTCTTGTACTTGTTTGATTCTGTTATCCCCCCCTGTATTTGGCATTTTGGGTTGTATCTTTTGCTGATGACCATGCAGTCAGTTTTCTTAAAGTTTATTTGTAGTCCCTTCTTGTCACTCTCCACTGCTACTTTCTGTATGACGTCTTGTAGTTTCCTTTCCGTGTCCGCAATCAGCACTGTATCGTCCGCATATCTTATATTGTTCAGGTTGTGGCCTCCAATAACAAATCCTGGCGTGTCATCTAGGGTCCTCAAAATATTCTCGCTGTATAGGTTGAACAAATCCGGTGAAAAGACACATCCTTGTCTTACGCCTTTTTCTATCTTTGTGTATCTACTGAGGTCGTTACCTGTCCTTATGCAGGCCGTTTGCTGCCAGTAGAGATTCTTGATTATTCTTATGTCTTTGCCGAAAATGTAGAGGTTGCCTAGCATCTCCATCAATTCTTTGTGTCGTATTTTGTCGAATGCTTTCGCGTAAGCAATGAAAGCATTCGACAAACTACTTCTGAAAAAAAGTCCGTTCTCAAATTCATATATGAGCCAAGCCAGAAAAAAAAAAAACTCCTAGTTTTTTATGTCATTGTCGATTCTAGTAATAATTCTTCCTCTATTTCAGTAGATAAAAAAATCATCTAGCAAAGTTATTTCCACCTTAGTCAATGCTTCTTAGATACAAAACTGCTTTTATTAAAAAATTTCCTCAGGATAATGTCCGAGAATTCATCTTCTCAACCGCTTTTCTTCAAAGAAATCTACAATTTGAAACAAACGCTTGTTAGCAAAGTTTTTCAAATTATATCTTATCAAACTTTTACTCCGTAATCTAACCAACGGCAACCACAAACACACGGACAAAACAGTAACATTCATTGTATTTACAAAAACCAAAGACAATAACTACAAACAGGACAAATACTCACTTCGTAATCTCATCCGAAATGATGCAACATCGATTAATGCAAACAAGAAAATTAAATTATTTATCTAGTACATTAATTTAAAATTGACAATTACATAGTCAATAATAATAATTCACCTGAAAAATGCCAACCGCAGATAACCAGTGTCGTTTACGAATTTATAAGACATTGAAGAACTGTGAATTTATGTGTCATTGAAAAACAAAAAGAAATCCTACATTATGACATCAATTATGAACACGGTAACAATGTGCACAAGACAACATATAAATAAAGTTTACACATATTTATTTGTAAGTAATACATTCATTCTTGATAATGGCTAAAAGTATAGCTGAAAACACTCGAACGTACACAACATTTAGACAATCCTTATGTAATTTCTGTTCTGACAAGAAAGGATCATAAGAACGCATGAAAAAATATATTTTAAAAAATGATAATATCTTTCTATTAATTTTAATGAAACCTGCATAAGAGAGAGATTGTTTCACAATATATATATAAAATAAGGTGGAAATAACTTTGCTAGATGATTGTTTTATCTACTGAAATAGAGGAAGAATTATTACTAGAATATAAAATATTAATTAGATGAAGTGAGAGAGCTTAATGGATATTATCCAGAGCAAATATCAAATATACGCAAATAATTAATTGTGTGTTGAGGTTTACAATCAATATATATATATATATATATATATATATATATATATATATATGCGCATGTATGTACGTATTAATGTATCCATGTATGTAATAAATATACTATGTAGAGGTAGTTTTGGATAACTGGGAAAAATATATTAATATAGTATTCTCTTCTATAGTCGCGAATCCTGGAAAGAATTGACTTGAGTCACAAATATGTTTTTCTATATATATCTACTGAGAATATCATAAATTTTACGAGCGAGAAACGTTGTAGATTTCGAGAAAGATGAATTAAAACTACATGTACATTTATTATTATGAGTAAAATATAATGAATAATGTTTGTTTGGAACATTTCTCCCACACAGTACACGGTTAACCTATAATGGGACAAATTAAGCAACAAATAAACCGCGTAACATACTTGCCTAAAGATTACCCTTGAGATTAAGAGAGATAACAAAAGTTAAATAAGAACTGGTGGTTGTGAAGACACGCGGTCGCCTAGGTGACACTTCACCAAGAATAAGACTATCATGATAATTCCATCATTACTTATTCGCGTACAAATATAAAATTCGTAATCAGGCAGTGAATTGTACGTGGTAATTCTAATTTTCTATTATGATAAACACTTTTTCTTCTTGTCTGTCCGGTTTACCAAAACAATCACGCAATTATAATATAGTTAATTCGCATATCTTTCTGTTTTCGTAAAGAATCTTTATTTATATGCATTTCAGTAACATTCACTGATATTGAAATATTAACTTTTGTTATTTTTCCGGCATTTTCATCACTTAATCCAGTTTTTAGAACGTTGTTCATCTACTCTCATTCCAATATACATTTAGTAATTTAACTTGTATTGTTGTTGTGCGGTGTATAACTATCTTTGCATATTTTTCAATAGAAAACATTTTTCACATTTTTTTTAAAACCTTGTAATGTTTCATCAGTTTTACTTTTATTTCTCTATTGTCTCTAAGCCTATACGCCAGTGATAATCTTTCTTGAAGGAAAAAAAGAAAGAAAAGAAAGAAAAGAATAAAAGAAAAAAAGAAATTAAATTTATCGTACATTTCATACATTTTTCTTATCAATCATCATAAAATCTGTTAAAATAGAGTTTTTCCTACTATATCTTATTTACAGTAAATATTTACAGTATTTTAGAAATAAACAATGTTTAATCCAGATGTATATGTCCTTCTTCAAAATAGTTAGTCTTGAATTGGCACGACGACTTCAGTTACATTCCTGCCGTCTTAGTGTAGATTCTTTGTGCCTTTCCTTTACATATTTAGAAGGTAACTGTTCTGATGGGCATTTCTAGTTGGTATGTAAAATTTATGAACTTAAGCATTATATTGTAAATATTATAGTTATTATATTACTATCTTATTAGCATCTCGTCAAGCAGTGAAATATTTTTCTGTTAGTAATCATTATACATAGAAGCTTAAAATCAGCACAATTTTTAATAAATCCAGGCAATTAATGAGGGGGAATTTCTAAAGGCTTTATCTTATTGAGCCAATAGACAATCAGATCATAATATATAGGAGAAATTTGATCGTGACAGTAAAGAGGGGTGGACAACTTAAAATCACTTAAGAAACAGACATTTTCCTTGAGAGTGATAAAATAAATTGAATGATCCATTTATAGTAATGAATAAGTCTGAAAAGTTATCGCGTGACACCGTGAAACGGTTACATGATTTTTGTTAAGTTATTATTCAACTTAAAGTAGAGGATAAAAACGGGATTTTTTTCATGCACTGCACGTCAAACATATGTATTTGACTTAATGAGTGATCTATCAGTTAAGCCTTAGCAAATTGATTATCAGAATATGGGAAAATTATTCAATATATGCTAGGGGATAGATTAGAGATATCTATTTATATTATATTAGGAAACATTATCTATAATTTAGGGTAGAGTTTAGACGATGATGAAAATGAAAATTTGTTACGTGTATTGATTAAGTTTATTTTTTAAGTTTATTTTTTGGAATTTGACAAATGTCAAATTTTCTAGTAAACATTGAAATCATGGCTCAGTTAAACATTTACAAATTCTGGTTTGTTTAACATTTTTCATTTTACGGTAGGGGTTGATTAGCATATTTTAATTTCCAATTATCTGTAGAATGTGATGTGCCTATTTGCTAAATATTATTATTAAATGATGATTATTAGTATGGAATTTCTTTAGTGGAAATAGAGCATAGTTAGACTATAGAGACCGGTATTTATTTGCTAATGAACACGCAATATGTTATCGGCAATTTCAATTATTGTTATTGTGATCGTTAATTATTTACGATATTTTATATTGTTTAGATTATTATATAAGTTTAGAATTACATACTCAGTGCTATTACTACAGCTATAGCTTAATATCAGTGCATTTCTGTTAAAGATTTTGCAAATACAGTTATTTTTAGGCAAGTGGTTTTCAATTAATTTTAGAAATTTATACACTAATTTAATATTGTTCATTTGGTTAAATAGTAATGCTTACCTTACATATATCCACATTAAATCTAACCACTCTCGATCGTTTATCTAACATAAAAACTTCTCTATTAGAAACAGAATTATTAATAATTTTTCTAATGAAAAGATATTTTACAAACATATCAAATTCTATGACACAATACTTTAAAGAAAAACATAAAAATAACAACGGAAACAAAAATAGAAAGAGAAATATCATTTGTTATGCAACACCATTTAAGTAAATGATTAGTGTAAATTTGGGTATAAATTCCTAAAATTATATAACAAAGAGTTCCATAAATGCAACATAGGCAAATCACTTAAATTTCCTAAATTCTACAACACAATGTGAACTCTTATCATCAGAAAACCTTGACAAGAATCATCCAAAGTAATCGTAGACTAGGAATGGCGCATACTATTCGAGCAGTCTAATTGCAAGTCACATGCATTCAAGAATCTTATCACAATACTATGATTGTTATGACTTACAGTACTGGGTGTTCCCGAATGGTTCACATTCTATGTAGTTAACTAAATTGGCGATGAATGATGAGCTTTACAAAACTTTCATATTTTCTTTTTTATTTCTATATTTGCGAGGAAGATTAAAAGGTAAATACGTAAATAAATTAAAAACAAATATAGTGTATTATCATCTCTATTTTAGTAAAGACCGTTATGTATTTTTGTATATATATATATATATATATATATATATATATATATATATAGTGGAAGAATCCATGAAAGTTTTGTTCAAGTCTAGATTGTTATTATTATTGATATTACTGGGTTTTGTATAACCAGAGTTTATTAAAATAAACTTGATAAATTGTTAATAAAAAATAATAATATTGAAAAATTATTAGTATTACAAATTTTCGTATATAAAAAGCAAGTAATAATAATAATAATAATAATAATAATAATGAATGAAAATAATGAATGAAAAATAAACCCGAACAGACATGGTCTGGAATTACAGAAGATGATGTTAAATATGCACTAAAAAAAAAACACACAATTGGAAATTCCCAGGCATAGATAAAATTCCTAACTTTTGGCTATATTATTTAAGCGCATCACATAAAAAACTAGCCAAAGAACTTCAAGAAATGGTTGACGACCCCACTAAAATTCCTGCATGGTTGACAAAAGGAATTACATTTCTTCTACCCAAGAATGGTGACACAAAAAATCCGAAAAACTACAGACCAATTACATGTCTTCCGACAACATATAAACTATTAACATCTATTTTAACATAAAGCAGACATATTTATTCTTAGAAAGAAATGGCATGTTACCGCTTGAACAAAAAGGGTGCAAACGTGGCTGTTATGGTTGTAAAGACCAATTGCTGATTAACAAAATGATCCTGGAAAACTGCTACAGTACAAAGAAAAATCTTAGTACAGCCTGGATAGACTATCGAAAGGCATTCGATAGTGTGCCACATGACTGGATTTTAAAGACTTTAAATATATACAAGATATCGCCCGTCATCATCACTTTCATCAAACAGTGCATGTCTATATGGAAAACAACCCTTTACCTCAATCATATAAATGGAACCTATAAGTCTGATGAAATAAACATCAAAAGAGGTATATTTCAAGGTGATTCTTTATCTCCCTTACTATTCTGCATATCATTAATAGCACTAACCAGTCAACTTAACAAGACAGAATGTGGTTATAAAATAGGACAAAAGAAAATAAGCCATCTATTTTACATCGATGACTTGAAGTTATATGCTAAGAATGATAATGAACTGGAAGGTCTTCTGCAAACTGTAAAATGCTTCAGCGAAGACATTGGAATGAAATTTAATTTGAATAAATGTGCTAAAGCTACAGTTTTACGTGGATCAATACAAGAAACATCCTCAATTAGCCTAGACCCTGCTGTAACAATAAAAGAATTGAAACCAGAAGAAGCTTATAAATACCTAGGTGTAAATGAGAGCGAAAACATTCACCATAAAAAAATGAAAGAAATAGTGCGTAAAGAGTACTATAGAAGGCTACGAATGATATTAAAAACTGAATTAAATTCACAGAACAGAGTTATGGCCATTAATAGCCTTGCAATCCCAGTTGTCCAATGTAGCTTTAACATCTTAAACTGGACTCTAAACGACATCAGGCGAATGGATGCTAAAACAAGAAAGCTTCTTTCTAAGCATAAGATGCATCATCCAAAGGCTGATGTAGATCGTCTATACATACCCCGTAAAGAAGGTGGAAGAGGTCTTATTCAGCTGGAATTGTCATACAAGACAACAACTATTGGCTTACTAACATACATAGAAACAACAAAGGATTGGATGTTACAATTAGTAAGGCAACATGAAGAAAGAAAGAAAAAATATTCAATAATAAAAGAAGGCAGTAAATTCAAACAAGATTTACAGTTAGTAGATTCTGTAGAAAAGCAGAACGGAAGCCAAGAGCCGACTATTGTGGCAAAGAATATGAAAATGAAAGCCAAAGACAAATCTCTTGAACAGATGAAACAGCCCTGGCAAGACAAACCTCTGCATGGCCAATATCCAGTACGTGCCAATAAATCTAATGTTGACAAAGTTAATACTCATCGATGGTTACGTGCATCTGGATTAAAGTCCGAAACTGAAGGCTTTATTCTTGCAGCACAAGACCAAATTCTTTTCACGAGAAACTTTCTGGCAAATATTATGCATAATAATATGGATCCAAAATGCAGGTTTTGTGATAAACACCAAGAAACAATAGACCACCTAATCTCAGGCTGTTCTGTGCTTGCCCCAAATGAATATAAAAATCGTCACGATAGAGTTGGGCAATATTTACATTGGGCAATATGCAAACATTATGGAAAAGCTGTAGGCAAACACTGGTATGAACATCACCCAGCACCGGTTACAGAAATAGAAGATGTAACCATTCTATGGGATTACACCATCTACACAGACAGAAAAATTGAAGCAAACAGGCCAGACATTATTGTTAAAAACCAGAAGGAGAAAATGTGTCTATTAATTGATATGGCTTGTCCAGCGGATTGTAACATAGCAATCAAGGAATTTGAAAAACTGTCAAAATATAAAGACCTGGAAATTGAAATAGGAAAAATGTGGAAATTGAAAACAAGAGTTGTGCCAGTGATAGTAGGTGCACTTGGAATGATAAAAAATGGAACAAAACAACACATTGAAAGAATCCCTGGAAACCCCAGCTTAAGAGATATACAAAAAATTGTCTTATTAAGTACAGCCCACACACTAAGGAAAACTTTATCTATGTAATGCTGGAGATGATAGGGAAGATAGAAAAACATTAAATGGAGCCATAACAACATGCCACTACCTGCCTTAGGTCTCCCCGCAGACTTGGTTGGTAGTGAGACCAAAGCAGAAATCGAAATATGATGAAAAATGACATAATAATAACAATAATAATTATAATAATAATAATAAACTAGCCAAAAAACTTCAAGAAATCGTGACTGATACCACTAAAATTCCTGCATGGATGACCAAAGAAAATACATTTCCTCGAACATAGAAAAGTGACACAAACAACCCGAAAATCTACAGAGCAATTACATGTCTTCCGACAACATATAAAATATTGACATCTTTTTTAGCAAAACATACATATTTATTCTTGGAAAGAAATGACATGTTACTGTTTGAACAAAAAGGGTGCAAACGTGGCTGTTACTGGTGTAAAGACTAATTGCTTATTAATAGAATGATCCTGGGAAATTGCTACAGAACAAAGAAAAATCTTAGTACTGACTGGATAGATTATCGTAAGGCATTCGATAGCCTGCCACATTCCTGGAATTTAAAGACTTTGAATATATACAAGATATCACACGTCGTCATCAATTTCATCAAACAGTGCATGTCGATATGAAAAACAACCATTTACCTCAATCATATAAATGGAACGTATAAGTCTGGTGAAATAAACATCAAAAGAGGTATATTTCAAGGTGATTCTTTGTCTCCGTTGCTATTCTGCATATCATTAATTTCACTAACCAGTCAACTTAATAAGACAGGATGTGGTTATAAAAAAGCTCAAAAGAAAATAAGCCATCTATTTTACATGGATAACTTAAAGTTTTATGCTAAGAATGATAATGCGCCTGAAGTTCTGCAAACTGTAAAATGCTTCATCGAAGACATTGGAATGAAATTCAATTTGAATAAATGTCCTAAAGCTACAGTTTTATGTGGATCACTACAAGAAACATCCGCAATTAGCTGAGACCCTGATCTAACAATAAATGAATTAAAACCAGAAGAAGCTTCTAACTACCTAGAAGTAAATGTGAGTGAAAACATTCACCGTAAAAAATGAAAGAAATATTACGTAAAGAGTACTATAGAAGACTTCGACTTATATTAAAAACTGAATTGAATTCTCAGAACAGAATTATGGCCATTGATAGCCTTTCAATCCCAGTTGTCCAATAGAGTTTCAACATTATAATCTGGACTCTAAAGGACATCAGGCGAATGGATTCTAAAACAAGAAATCTTCTTTAAAAGCATAAGATGAATCATCTAAAGACTGTTGACCGTCTATACATACCCCGTAAAGAAGATGGAATAGGTCCTTTTCAGCTAGAATTATCATACAAGACAACAGCTATTGGCTTATTAACATACATAGAAACAACAAATGTCTGGATGTTACAATTAGTTAAAGAACATGAAAACAGAATGGAAAATATTCAATAATGAAAGAAGGCAGGAAATACAAACAAGGTTTACATGTAATAGATTCTGAAGAAAAGCAAAACAAGAACCACCTATTGCGGCAAAAAATAGGGAAATGAAAGCCGAAGATAAAGCACTTGAACAGATGAAACTACGCTGGCAAGGCAAACCTCTACATGGCCAATATCCAGAACGTGCCAATAAATCCAATGTTGATAAAGTTAATACTCATCGATGGTTAGTGCATCTGGATTAATGTCTGAGACTGAAGGGTTTTTTCTTGCAGCGCAAGACCAAACTTTTTCCCTAGGACCTTTCAGGCAATGTTATACATATTAGTGTGGATCCAAAATGCAGGTTCTGTAATAAACACCACGAAACAATAGACCATCTAATCACAGTAAGTTCTGTACTTGCTCCAAATAAATACAAAAATCGTCAAGATAGAGTCTGGGCAATATTTACATTGGACAATGTGAGAACACTATGGAAAATCTGTAAACAAACACTGGTATGAACATCACCCAGCACCGGTTAAAAAAATAGAAGATATCACAATTCTATGGGATTACACCATCTACACAGACAGAAAAAATGAAGCAAATAGGCAGGACATTATTGTTACAAACTAGAAAGATAAACTTTGCCTATTAATTGATATGGCTTGCCCAGCGGATTGTAACTTGGCAATCAAAAAATTCGAAAAATTGTCAAAATATAAAGACCTAGAAATTGAAATAGAAAAATGTAGAAAATGAAAACAAGAATAGTGCCAAGGAGAGTAGGTGCACTTGGAATGAAAAAAAATAAAAAATGGAACAAAACAACACATTGAAAGTATACCTGGAAACCCCAGCTTAAGAGATATACAAAAAATTGTCGTACTAAGTACAACCAACACACTAAGGAGAACTTTATCTATGTAACGCTAGGGATGATAGGGGAAATAGAAAAACATGAAATGGAGCCATAACACACCATGACCTGCCTTAAGTCTTCCCACAGATTTGGTAGGTCGTGCGACTATAGCAGAAATCAAAATATGATGAAAAATGACAACATAATAATAAATCTACACTTTAATCAAAACGTACATAGCTTCTCGCATTTTTTCCATCTTTACCAATTTCTCTCATGTCAACAATCACTATTTCTGTTTAATATATATATATATATATATATATATATATATAGAGAGAGAGAGAGAGAGAGAGAGAGAGGCAGCAAATAAATTTCTAAACATATACTGTTAAATATAAGAGACAATGAAGGTCTATTATGTTTAATCATGAGCCGTTCTAAACGCCGTATTTTGGCTTTAATTTCAGAGAATTTTTATTTTCAACTGAAATTAAAGCCAAAATACGACGTTTCGAACGGCACATTATCAAACATAATAGGCATTCATTGTCTTTTTAATATATATATATATATATATATATATATATATATATATATATATATATATATATATATTATGGTAAATTACTCATATAACACATGAATTCTTTCGAAATATATATATGCTGCAGTTCTGCTTAGCAGAGATTGAGTGCGGAAACTAATTCTATCACATAACTCTGACAGCCGGATAAACACTCAGGCTAAGGATCTCTTATTGGTATATGTATGTACTACTGTCTTTGTTAAATTTATTCGTCTAAGTTTTTTTCCTTCTTTGTGTCTTTATTTCTGGCCCAAGAAGGCCACAACAACTTTACGACGAGGACTCTTAAAGACCCTTGAAAACCCCAAAATGATTGCTTGGAAATTGTCAATATTGGTCTAACATTGTACGCTCTGGATTCTATTTTCTGACACACTTAGTTCTATACAACAGTGCTTGACAATCCAGAAATGGAAACCGAACGAAAATAAAAGTTCTATTTTAATCACATTTTCTTCTACTCAGCAGCAATTGGTAATCCAGAAAATTAAACCGAACGGATGGAAAAATTTATTTTCATCACACTATGTTCTACTCAAAAGCACTTGATAATCCAGAAAAGTACACCGAACAAAAATTATTTAACTAACTCACATCGAACTTCAACCCGAGCCACTAAACTACGAGAATTTATATTTATCGATGAAAAAATCACTCGTGGTTTTCTGAGTGAGTGAGTACGAAATTAAGTTATTTACTTTCAATTAATTGTTATTTCATTAGTGAGTGAGTAAGAAAGTAAGGTTTTCTTTGTCATTCTAAAAACAAATGTTTCATTTCAATTTAATTTGTATTCGGGTAATCCTAAAAAAATCCACGAATAAACATGGACGAACTTAAATTAACCATGCCCGAAATTCTCAAATTCCAACTTAATTAGCAAAACCAACATGATCTTGAATGGCAAAAGAAACAAAACCAGCGGAAACTTAAATGGCAAGAAAAGCAACTTGTGCAGCAAAATATAATACACTAACTCCAGATGGATATATAAAAAGAACGGCTGGAAATTCAAAAGCATACTAAGAAAGATTGACTTGAAATGCTACAGCAAACTGAAAAAGAACGGCTGGAAATTCAAAAGCATACTGAGAAAGACTGACTTGAAATGCTACAGTAAACTGAAAAAGAACGGTTTTAATTTCAAAAACAATGTGAAGTCAGACATCAGAAACTTGAAGAAATTATACTTCAAACTTCATGTGCAAAGAAACTTGCTTCAAACTTCATGTGCAAAGAAACTTGCTTAAACTGGCAACCTGGGAACAAATTAGTTAAAACAAGATCTGGGGAGCAATAGACTATTTTACATATTCTCCAAGCGAGAAAATAACTTTCCTCTATTATTTTAGAAGATTCGGTTATTTATACTCCACAGAGTGCATAAACTGCTCAGACTCTAATAAGTTCGCCCTCTTCTTCGAAAATTGGCACCACGGATTACACCAAATTTGTGAACTATATTTTACCACATAAAGCATAAGAAATGGCATTCATTGAAGGGGTTAAACATCTTACAAAACATTTTAGTCCTAGAACTTCATTCTTTCATAAGAGATGGAAGTACATGAATTTAACCAGAAAGAATAGGGAAGATTTCACTACGTTTGAGTTGAGCGTGAACAAGCATTGCAACGATTTCAAACTGTCAGAATCAAATGCAAATAATTTCAAGTGTCTGATATTTATTCAGGGACTCGTGCCAGCTAAAGACACTGAAATTAGATGTAGAGTTCTATATAAATTTGAAAATGAATAAATCTTACTCTCCGACAGTGAATGGGCTTCACCGCCAATGTAAAGAAGAAATCAAAAAAGAGACCCGTTTCTGCGCCGATTTCTTGACGGGGCTTAATGCGACATTCAAAAATTATCATTCTTCTTTACTTTCGCCGTTTAAGAAAAATGATGGATTTTATCGTTGTAAATAAAAAAAAGAAAAATATATTATGACACCGGTGATACTTAGAAGGGGGCTGCTATGGTGACTTACTCATATGACATATGAACTCTTCCAAACCATATATAAGCAGCAGTTCTGTAGCAGAGAGTGACAGTGCAATCAATTCCAGCAGATAGCTCTGACAACCACACTAACAATCACGCTAATAATCTCTCATTGGTATATGTTTATACTACTGTCTTTGTTAAATATATTTGTTTAAATCTATTCGTTTTTGTGTCTTTTGTCTAGCCTCAAAATGTCACAGCAATTTATATGCATTACAAATAAGAACAACAAAATATAAATCAAGTAATATGACCTAGAATAGATATCTTTAGTATTATCTTGTATTATTCACCAAGGTTAAGCGATAAACGTTTCAGTGGGCTGAATGAGTATCCATAAACCCATTCTCACCCACGCACATGTAAATAATTACGTATACACGTATATACATATAAATGAACATACGCATACAAACACATATATACACATATACGCAGGCCTGTACATATATACATACACTTATACATATGCGTGCATATATACACATATATAAATAAACAATTCCATCCATATCCACATATAAATTATATATTCACACACACGCATGCCCATCTATGAAGACCAGACATATAGGTGTATATTTAATAATAACAGATATATACACAAGTATGCCAACAAACTTCATATATACACACAAAATATATGAAAAAAACTTACATATACACACGAACTGACCCACATTAAATTACATACAAAACATAGCTGTACATATATACGGGCAAATATGCCAGTTACATCGGAGTTTCAACGACAATGTTCTCAATACACAAAAAAAAATCTCAAGGGTAAGTTTATAGAAAAAAGGTAGGTAATTTACAAGTATGACAGAGTGGGATACACACCAGCCTACATGCATACGGAATACTTATACACATATATAGTTACATATAGATAGATATACGCAGAATACTCATACATATACATGTGATATATATATATATATATATATATATATATATATATATATATATATATATATATACATATATATATATATATATATATATATCACATACATATATATATATTGTCACATATCCGCATTGACAATGCCCATCAAAATGTTCATATGCCGCTTCGAATATTATACATTTTCACATCTATGGATATATGCTGGTCATCTATCCCAGATCGTGACGAATGGACAATTATTTGAATAAGAAAATAAAATAAGATTGCTATTCGATTAATAATCGAATGACAATCCTTTCCCAGGTCTGCTTCGTTATTCAACAGGAGCGCTGACAAAAAATAAGGATGAACGTCGAGACAATGTAATTTTGATACAAAATTTTAATACAAGATGAAAAGAATAAAATAAAATAAATCTTAATGAATTAAAATGTCTAAAGATCTTGACCTCAAAATTAATTTTAAATACCCCATGTGATATGAAATTACAATAGAAGGCAGGAAATATAAACAAAATACAAGCGATTATGAATGCAAAATATCATCAGATGGAGGGAAATTATATTAACTTGGAAACCCGTGGTATGGTTTGTGTAAAAACATAGTATTCATGTAAGTGCATGCATATTCTAACGCGGGTCTAATAACTTGATAACTTATCTTTATGACAGTTTCTTCATTCTTTCTTTTCCCGTCTCTTCTGTTCTCTTCTTTCTTTCTTTCTTTCTTTCTTTCTTTCTTTCTTTACATACTTGAAATTTAAACAGTTCTGTTTTCACTATCTTCAACGTAGCTTCCTTTCAGCACACAGCTTCTTTTAAGCACATAGTTTCTTTTCAGCATACAGCATCTTTTCAGCATATAATTTCTAACATCTTCTTTCAGCATTCAACTTCTTTTAAGCACATAGGTTCTTTTCAGCACGCAGGTTCTGTTGGCTGGTGATTTCCCTGCATTGTTGTCTTTCTTTGCTAACCCTTCTTCTTTCGATAAGTTAGTTGACTTCACTTTCTTTTCTACTGCAAATAAACTGAAATCAGCGTAATAATTACAGCAACTTCGTAACTATATTTTCTTTCGACAATCACTTGTCAACATACAGACATTAACATAAATTTGTTTCTTCTTCATTGTTATATTTCTTTCTTTTTCACTACATAGCAAAATTTCGTTGTCCTTCTTGTTTTGACGAATAAGAATTTAAACCTTCGGTCTTGTTCTTCTCCGGAGTTACTTAGAATGAAATGGGTTGATTCACGCTATCATCTCCAAATGCGTCTTCCTTCCTTCATCGTTAACCAGAGTCCAGTAAATACAACTTGTTTCATCGAGTCCCCAACAAGAAACTGACTAAATTTTTACTTTAATTTTTTTTTCTCACGTGATCAGTTTTAACTCCTGCTGCTTCTATAAGTTATAACCAACTTCAGACGTCTGATTTTTTCCTGTCTGGCTTTTATGTCAGTCGCCTATCTCTGACCTGCTATTCCAACACTAGTACTGGTCATTCACGTGATTGATCGGCCTCTTGTTATTACGCAAAGTCCACTCTTATATGCTTGTGTGTGTGTGGTGCTATCTATATATATGCTTAACAAAAAAGGATACATTCAATTACATACATCATACAATGTAACTGTAAACATATACAGGAATCTATATATATACATTACATAACAGATTTTCGTTTTATTTTAATCAGTATGCAAAAAATAAAGATTAATTGACGCAAAATCTGAAATGAACCCGCAAACTAATTTTTAAGGTTTTTCTCTTAAAAATTTTACGTAGTGGATTGTTCTGGTAAAAATGTTTGCCGATCACTTTTAGAAAGTGTTGACCGATAGTTGACAGAAAAGTGGGTGAACCGTATACTATTCTTTTTCTTTTTTTCGGTATATTTGGTTCAATATTTTGGAAGATTCTAGGTATAATGATTCCTGTCTAAAACCACACATTTCAGAGCGTTATTATAAGCGGTTTTATTTTCTATAAATAATTACCTATAAGATAATAACTTGTTGATTCTGGCATTTACAATGGCAGGCACATGTTTGATTATTAGGTTAAGATGGTTGGAGGAACATTAATGTAGGATGAGTCTTCACTGTTTCTTGAATACGGTTTAAATCTTTCACTCAATTGATTTAAAGCAACATCTAAGAAGTTGACTATTTCAAACTTGTTGAAAATTTCTATAGTAGATCAGAGTAATTTGAAAGCTTCAATGATTTTCGTCTGTATTTGAGAAGATAGTGGGACATTACTATTAGCGATATCAATATGTCCAACATCCCTATATAATCCGTTCTGTTTGGAGTAAACTATACTACTAAAAGTGTTCAAAATATAAATAAGGCCTTGCAAAATATCCATATCTACTGGCAATATTCTCAATACACAAAATATCAAAAAATATATTGCAAAATATCCATATCTATCTATCTATCTATCTATCTATCTATATATATATATATATATATATATATATATATATATATGTGTGTGTGTGTGTGTGAGGGGAGTGTTTCCCTCCTAGAGACACTAGCGAGGCAGTGTCGACTCAGCTAATTAAAAAGTCATTGGAGACACAGCATCGGCTTAATTCATTCTCTTTACTACCAATTTCCTGCCAGTTATGAAAGCGCTTGACGTGTGTTTTCTATTTAACAGTGCATTATTATTTTAATCTTTTCCAAATACTAATATCATCGAGTTATAAAGAACACACACACAAACACACACACAAACACGAGTGTGTGTGTGTGTGTGTGTGTGTGTGTGTCCTCCTGTTACCCGCAGGGGTTTGGATGTTTTTTCTGATGTCTTAGGTATATATGTTGCTGTTACTTTAAATAGCATATCGATATAAATACTTTCGTGTCTTATTTTTACAACACGGCTCACTCGTTAACTAAAAAATCGATTAACATCATTCTTTATTTTTTAGTTCACTCTTCAGAGTCAAAGTAGTCATATTTATCAGTGCCAATTTGAAAGTGATTTACCAAAATCTGACAGAATGATTTTACGAAAGGACAGACAATCACGATTTTCAAGATAGAATATCTGTCCACACAAGAGAGCTTGACAATAGATGACTGTTTTCAGAGATGTCAACTACGCTCAGCAAAGGAGAATTTAATGAGTCTTAACCTTGTCGACGACGAGATGTGAATGTTCATTTTGATTAAATGGGAATTAAGCAAATACAAAGTAGATTAAGTGGTAAATTCAGAGCAGATTTGGCCAGCTGTTGTAAATGAAAAATCACTTACTTTCAACAAATATCACGCAGACGTAAATAAACATAATATTAGATTAATATTATCTTTTATATATTCAATTTAAAGGAATACCGTCATTCATGCATATGCATACGCATTCAGATTCCTTTTCTTCGAAATTGTCATTTATTATTAATTTTAAAAGTATACATGCTAAGAAAATAGTAAAAGCCATTCTAAACAGTACTATAGTGTTGTTAATTTACAATTAGTGCTTCAGAAAACAATCTGAAAATTCAAATTAATAAAGAATTATGGACACTTTAATAATATTAAAGAAGGACATTAACTTTCATTTTAACATTTTTAAATCTTATGGGAAAACGTATTTTTCTTTTCACATGAACTATATTTTATTATTAATAGCAATCATACTGCCTCGCAACAGATTTTGAGGGAAACAGCCCTGCATGCCGCTTGAGAAATTGTTGTGCTTATGATCTGAAATTTTCTCATCAACACCCAACTGAAAATATCCAAGTTCTGGAAAGAAAAAAAATCAAATGAAATTGGAGAAAAATATTATTCATTGGATGCATTATAGAATTGCTTAATTAAACTTCCTGTGTTCCCACTTCTGCACAGTGAAAAATTGCAATATTTGTTTTCTTTTAATTAAAATAAAAGTTGACATAACAAACTATATTTAAGCATTTAAATACGTTTGTTGCATTGGGTTATCTGTAAATTTCATGCCGACTTTTAAGGCAACTTAATACACAAAACAAAAATTTATTCAACTAATTTTGAATCATTTTCTTGCACATTCTTTCTTTATTTTTTCTTTTCGGCGTAAAAATTCCGTCTCCCAGAATTTCTCGATAAAGAAATCATTAAGGTTTTATTATGTAATCAAAAGAATTAAAAATTTTACAAGTGAAATAATTTTTCAAATATCTGAATAAATAAAAATTTGAAGGATCAATATCTGCTGAATACGGCAAGTGTGGTAACACATTCCAGCCAAGCTGCAAGAATTTTTCCGGGTCAACAAAGGAACGTGAAGCACTAGCCTGATGAAAAAAATTATTCCTCTTCAATAATTCTAGACATTTTTCTTGAAGCGTTGCTTTCAATTTGTCCAGTCGCGATCAGTGCTTTTCAGAATCAATTAACTTGTTAATCCGCAGTTCATATTATTATATATCCAATCCAAAAAGATACAATTAATGGCTTCCTTACAATGAAGCCCTGCTTTTGGGGGCGCTAAGTTTGGCTCATGTCGCTTACCCCAGAGTCTTTGTCGCTGAACATGGTTGTAAACTATCTATTTCCCATCTCTGGTCAAAATTAGATTAAATATGTTCATTTTCCTTGCGTTTATACAGCAAATAATGAGTAAAAATGCGATCCAAAACATTATATTCGCTAAAGGTCATGTGGTACTAAGAGTTCAGGGATTATAGATTTTGATAACATTACTGTTTTTCTAAATTTCGCATTTTGTAATGCGGGTTATTCTCAATCTATATCTTAAGTAGGTCGTCACCTCTTGAGGGGTCTGCCTGAGTGCATTTCTACAATAGGGAGACAATCAGCAACTCTAAATTTAGGGAAACACTTCGGTACATTTTAGTTGGGTAAAGCAACTTTAATGTATACAGCACATATCCTTTTGTTTCTTGCGAAGCATTTTTGACATTACACTAATAAAAAATAGAGCATCAACTCTATAAAAAGCTCCTTATAATCTACGATATTTATAAGAATGGAAAATTGACATGAATTAAGTAATATTAAACTTTTTTTCTCATAAGAGAGTTTGAAGTGTTCTCTAATTGGAAACGTAAGTATATTACATATGCCGATAAATTTGACGTGTTCTAAATTTGATGTGTTTGAATATGAACAACATAGAAATCGGCATGAACATTCAAGAAATTCAAATATTTTTATTATCTGGAATAATAAAAATTCCTTCAACAATATATTATTGATCTTATTATTATCAGTTAAATGCGAAATGTTTATTTATTAATATATCTGTTTTTTCAATTGCACTCAATTAGAATAAATTAAATTCTGTATATTTAAATATTTTTTCGCGTTTCTATTAATAATAATTCAGTAGAGTTAACGTTTACAATCATAATAATCATAACATATCACTCAATATGTCCCGGGCCGGGCATATAGATGGTGCCACTAATAAGAAATCCATATAATTTTATAAAGTAATAACCTTCAAATGGAAGTTGAGAAAATTTGGCCTAGTCAGATTATTAGTTTGCAAATTACAGTTGTTTAAGGGAAGCTGCTGATGCAACTTTTCAAAAGAATGGAAAAATCTGAATTTCGTGTGTTGATAAAGCATTGCTTTCTGATGGGAACATACTGTTCATGAGAAGCAATGGCTAGATTAGTGTTATTCGGTCTTTGTCAGAAAGAATGGTTACGAGGTGGTATGCTGATTTTAAACACGATGGTACACAAATGATTCTAAACGCTCAGGTCGCTCTAAAGTGGCAGTTGTCCAGGAAAGCACTAAAGAATTCACAATCACTTTTTAGCAGATCGTAAATTGAAGATGCAGAAGACAGCAGAGGAGTTCAACGTATTAGAAGGCACCATTTTGCATGAACATTTATAAATGAAAAAGTTGTATTCAAAGTGAGTGCCGTGTTTGATCATAGTCGATCAAAAACAACAACGCGTCGATGATTCAGAGCGTTGTTTGCAACTGTTTCAACAAGGTGTTTTTGAGTAAATATGCGACAATTGATGAAACATGGATCCATCACTTCACTTCTAAGTCAAATCGGCAGTCCGCTGTGTGGACAGCAGTAGGTGAAAGCCGTACAAAGCGACCAATGACAGAAACATCAGCAGGTAAATTTTGGCTTTTGGATTTTGGAATGCATTAGATATTTTGATCATCAGTTACATTTAGAAAGGAAGAACCATCAATAGAGAATGTTATATAGCATTATTGGTGCGTTTGAAAAAAGATATCTCCAAAAACGGGCCATACATGAAGAAAAGTGATCTATCACCAAGTAAACGCTTCGTGTCAGAAGTCAATCGCAACGATGGTAAAAATATATGAATTACATTTCAAATTGCTTTCGCGTCCAACTTATTCTCCAGATCTGGCTCCCAGCAATGACTGGCTGTTTGAAGACTTCAAAGAAAGGCTACATGAAAAAAAATTTTAGCTCCGATGAAGAAGTGATATCGGAAACTGAGGCATATTTTGAAGCCAAAGACAAATCATTCTACAAAAATGCATCGTATTGTTAGAGAAACTTTGGTATCAGTTTATCACCCTAGAAGAAGGCTGTATTGATGAATAAAGTCGAATTTTGCCTAAAAGTTGTGGTTTTCTTAGTTAGTCCCGGAATTTATTAAGTGATGACTTAAGGAAAAGAAAACAACAGCAATAAAATTATCAAGCTTACTATTTTTTTTCATTTGAGTAATTATTTCGTTACAGTTTAAAGAAAATCTAAATAAAGAGATTATTTTTAATTATCAAGATAATTTGTATTTCTTTTAGTTTCGTTCGATTATTGCGTAAAACTATGAAATGGCAGAGAACGTGTAGGCTATAGAGACTAAGACCTTTATTAATTTTTCAGATCCTAAAACTCAACAAAAAACATGTATTATATTCAAACTGTATAATGTATGTACGTTTTGTAAACAAAGGCTAGTTTTAGAAGTCAAAAATACGTTCATTTTATATTCTCTTTAAATGTATGCACACTGATATTTTGTGCCAATTTACAAGTGAATATTCTCAAGGCTGATATACATACTTTCTATGCAATCACAAGGATATCTTAAAAAATCCTTCGTTGTAATAATATTACATACATTTTGAAGATTTTAATATCTGCAATGAGTGTAATATATAGAATACTTATTAAAATGTGATTATAAAGATGTATATAAACGCTATCTCTTAGTAACAATATAAAAAGCTGATAGAAAAGTTATTGTTGAATTTATGTTTTGATTTTATTTACATCTAAGCAGGTGACACACAAACAAAATTTAGCCATACGCGTATTTAAAAAAAATTAATACATAATTCTATAGTACAAAATAAAAAAGTTAACTAATAGTAATGTGTAACAACGATTGATGATATAATTCACCTGTTTTGCAAATTTATCAATTTGCACCCTGTCTTGAGAGATTTCTTTGTAGATATTGTTATAAAATATTAAGAAACAAAATTAATTCATTAGAAACAAAGACATGAATGCTGAAAAATGCAATGCAATGGTTTTTTAATTAATTGATTAAGTAGCTCTGATATTTATGAGTTTGCGACACTAAGCACAGTCTTTCATGAAGTTTGGAAGGTCATTAAGGTTGTATTCTTTGTCATAGCATAGCTGGGCAACTGATCTTGCTCCATGGCACAGTATTCAGAGCAGTAGTTCACTCGCAAAATTTTATTTTATTCACTAGCAGTGTTCTCTGAAGGTATCTGGGACCTGGGATTTAGTTGGATGTTGTCTCTACGAGATGCTAAGCATAGCTCTCAACATCCAGGTATAGGTTCCATCAAGCTTAGACACATGGGTTTTTGTTAATATCCAGGGAGCAACACCATAAAACCGCTTCATAGTGACTTGAAAGTACTTACATTTGAGATTGTCCCTTATATTACATTTGTTTTATATAAGGTTGCTTAGATTTTTCTTATGAGATTTTTCACATACTATTTATTCAGTAGAATTTATGTTGCTTCGTAGGTTTGTAAAAATTCGGCATATTTATTAGTTTTCCTGCGGCAGTTTGTATATAGCCCTACTGATTGAATCCTATGTATTCAGATTTAGAGGCATTGGCTGGATTTTCCATATAGCAACACTGTTATTACTATGTAATAACCGTCCTGCTATATTGTAGTGAATGCTGAACAATGTCCCCGCAGGTAAAGAGAAGACATGAATACTTTGAACAGAAAAGATGCAGTTAAATTCCTCACAGCGAGGAACAGGTTTGAAAATTTCGATAATAAGACATACTGAAGGAAAGAGAAAGATAAAGACAAATTAAGTGAGTTAAAGGGCGAGTAACATAGCTATCATGCTCGAGTAAATAGAACGGATGGGGAGACAAACATTGCTTAGAACCCAAAATGATACCAATTTAGAAAACGCGTCTGTAACAGAGTGCAAAAACCTATCTTTGCAATGATGAAAAAATAATAACCTAAATAAAGAAAAAATAATAACTCAAGAACTGAAAACAGAGAAATACAACAAGACTCTCATATAATAAACAAAACTAAACTTTAAAACCAATTCAAGTAATCTCGATAAATTAACGCCCTTCTAGTAATATGCAAACTCAGAATATACTTACAGAAAACAAAGAACATCAAAACAAAGCCGATTCTACAGCAAGATAGTTTTCAGAATGACCTAGACTGCAAAGTCATGTTTATTGATAGATTTGGAATCAAGCAGAAGTTAGATGAGTTTGGGAACTCAACGTGAGACACCAGAAAAGAAGTTCTATAAACATCGTTAAGCATCATCTTTCTCGTAGTCAATGAAGCATAGGTATATGCATTTCTTCATTTGTAATGCCCTTTCAGAGAGCATCCTAATCATGAATATGGCGTTCCTTGTTCCAGTTTCTTTGACGAACCCGCACTGTTCCTGCCTTATCTCTGGCCTGATTCTGCTTCTCGCTCTATTCATCAGGATTCTGACAATCAGTGCTGTAATGTGACCCATTAATCTGATAGTTCTTTGTAGTTCGCACTCGTTTGCACCATGTTTCATCGGCGGTGCTATACAGATCGTCTGGTATTATTCTGCTGCTATAAATTTCGTTTATTATTTCGGTAGTTTTTTCTATGCCGTATTCTTCTAAGGCTGTCAGCAACTCAATCACTATGCCGTCAGGGCCAAGTGTTTTGTTTCTGTTCATTTTGGCCATTGCAGCTTCCACTTCGGATTTTAGTATTTCCGGTCCATCCATCTCCTTGTGTATTCTCGGTTGTTCTCTCTTGTCGCAAAAAAAGATCCTATATATATTCTTTCCATCGCTAGAGTGTTTCCTCTATCTCTAATATCATTGTTTCTTCCTTGGATTTTATGCATCCTGTTGAGGAGCAGGTTTTTTGTTCTGTCAGTTCTCTTATCTCTTTATGCATCTCTGATTTGTTGGTCCTGCACAATCTCTCTACTTCTGCGCATTTGTTGTTGAGTCATTCCTCTTTGGCTTGTCTGTATTTGTTCCTTATCTCCCTGTAAAGTTTCTTGTACTCTGCTTCGTGTCTTGGCGTTATTTTTTGTCTCCTTTGCATCATGTGGATGATCTCTTCGGTCATCCATTCGTTTTTTTTTTCTGCGTCTGATTTCCTTTGGGGCTTTGCTGTTCGCTGAGGTCACCATCGCTTCTTTTACTGAATCCCATTTTGAGTGCCCTTTTCCAATTTGTTCTTCATATTTCTTTCTCACGCTGTTATTGTATTTTGTTGCAGGGTGAGGTCGTCTTCTAGCGTATCGTATTGCAGCCTTGGTGCTGTGCTGGACTTCTTCAGTCTTCGGAGTTTCACTTTTAGTCTGCAGATGACTGGGACGTGGTCACTTCCGTAGTCGGCACCTGTGTATGATCTTAGGAGATCATGTATAAAGCTGCATGAGAGGATATGTTCAAATGAATGTGAGCTCTATCAAAGTATCATCTAGTTAATAAAATAACTAACATTTTTGTCGGTATTCTAATAAAAAATACATGTAAAAAATTAGATCATAAGTAGAATAAAACAGTGTGGTTTTGTCCGACACTGAATCAAGATATACAATATTGTTCGTGAGATTGGTATAAAATATAACATTACAAATGTCTTGGCGACCATGGCCTTGTCCATAGCGGCGAACGGCTCCATGATGGCAGGTTTCAGACAGTCGACCGTGTTGTAGGCCTACTTTTTGGTCCTGACCTTGATCACACCCCAGAAGAAATAGTCAAAGGGGTCTGCAGTCGGTTGAGGAGGGCGGCCACAATTCCTGTAACCAGTGGTAGGCAACACTGTTGAGCAGCCACGCCTAGTTCGTCTTGGCTTTGTGGGCGTTCAGAGGCAATCTCGTTTATCCCGGGCTTCACTACTCTTCTCAGCACCTCCTGCTAGATCTAAACGGTTGACTCTCAGGCCATTTTGCAAGAAGGCCGAGTTTCTTCTCTGATGAAAAGAATTTCATCCAGCACCAGACGAGCAACAAGCAGCACGACAAGTGGACCAACAAAGACATCGAAGATGTTCCCATCGTGATGTTTACGAAGTTTCCCTCGTCCGTCATGGTCCTTGGCATCATCACAAGCAAGGGCAATATAACGCCGGCATTCTTCATTCAAAAGGGCGTAAGGGTCTTTTGAGTAAACTTTGTCTTTTTTCTTTTGGGTAACATTACGCATTCATGTTTCTACTTTAACCATGCGATAAATAACATCTCTATTAACATCATTATATTATTCCAAGAGCCGTTAATTAATTCCAGTGCGATAGATCCGCAGTGATTTAGTCAGTTGCTCTGAGACACAGTGAGGCGGCACTTTATCCCAATCTCTCGTGGGCATTTCAGAGACTAGTAATTTCGGAAGATCATTTTGCGCAATCCTTCCAGAAAGAGTGTACCATTTACAGACATTGAATCAATCAGCCAACGTCGGCAAGGATGTCTTCTATTATTGATGATCATGGCTTAATCACACTAACCGGTCACACCCTTCTACGAGGAAGCAATTCAAAGTCAATTTCTCATTCTTTTGCTATTGGCATGTTGCTTCACTGTTTTATGCTGGTAGTCAGTTTGTTTGTGTTAATGTAAATTCAAACGTTTAATATGAAATGAATTCTGGTTATTATAAGAATTACTACCTTCGTTTAAAAAATGCTAATGAAAGTTTTAGCAATATATAAACGACGCTAACTGACAGGATGCAAAAACATAATGTCAGGATAATATTAAATAGACAAAAACAAACAAGTCTGAAAGATACAAAATAAATTAGTGCTGGGTACAAACTAAATCACTTAATATATGCATGAATATATGGTAGCTACTGAACAATTTAACATTGAAAAAATGACGTAGAGGTCAACAAAAAGCAGATAAAATTAGAGACTAGACTAATAAATTAAAATAAATAATAGAGAAGTAAATTCAATAAAACATTGAAAAGAAACGACTGAATCTTCGAACAGTGTAGAGATTTCAGACTTGTCAATTATAAATACAGGACACGATTTCAAATTTAAATTTCAATTATTTCTAATTTTCTCTTTACATACGTAAAGTGAGAAAAATAATATTTCTGTACGGCACAAACATTTATAGTGCAAATATAATTAAAAATAATTTGAATTGACATTTGAACAGCGTGCCCTGCATTTCTGTTTTGGTAAATCTGGCAACTGTAAAACTGTTTTGTGAATCAGAATCGGAAAAAATTAAAAATAAGATAAACATCATATTTGTTAAAATATGACACGGATACATTGTACATTAGTAGACTGTGATCTACTAATAATATCCTTTCTCAGAACATTATCTGTTTTTAATATCTGACTAATCGTTTTTTTAATATCAGTTATGAATATTTGACTTGGAGATTTAGTTTATAAAATATCATTTATTTATATTTGAGTATTATTTTTTTATTTCACTTATTTTATATGTGATTTGTAGTTTTTTAAATTATGAGTTATGAATCTTTTCAAATAGGTAGATGTAACTGTAAGTTCTATTTTAAGAGTTTTCTTTCTCATGTAACTTTCCTCCCTGGAACTACATCCAGTTTCTTGCTTTTCTGCCAACTATTATGTTCAACAGTTTAATGTTTAGTCGACATTTTTTAGTGTTACTAAACGTGTTCTTTTATTTTTATTTCTCTTCGCTAAAGTCTTTTCATTTCTTTGACGCTCTGTATCCCGCATGAGTAATTGTCGAATTGCTTCCCGTGCGGCGGATATCATGGATCGGGCATGTGAGCAATGATTAGGTTTTGTAAAGGATCCAAACGAAAAGGAAATTAATACTGAGCATCAGGAAGAGATAGCTAAAGTTCCTGGAACATGAAATGAGGAAGGAGGGCTTGGAGAACATTATACTAACAAGCCAGATGGAGGAAAGGAAATACAGGGGAAAACAGGGAGTAACGTACTTCATGGCTTGAGCAGGTAGATGGCAAAACGGTGTTGCGGGGTGTAACAGGAGAAAGTGTGCTAAGAGTCAGCAGGAATAGGGTGACTTAGAAAGCCATGATAACCTCCGTCCTAAAATGAAAAAGGAAGATAGAAAAAAAGAAGAAGAAACTATTGAAACAATACACACTAAGAAATGACCGCTTCCATGAAAATAGTTCGACTTTTCAAACCGGTTTATTATAAACCAATTAATACTATTAACATATTAATAAGTGTCATATATTAAAATAGATATTTCATTCAATGTTCATCAACATTTTTATACTCAACACGAAAGTCAACTAACTGCATAGATTGAAACACTCATCATATAGTCCGAGCTGCATAGATTGAAACACTCATCATCTACAGTCCGAGCTTTTTCAAGGGTATTGATGTTAGGATGTGAGTCGTTGTTGATGACAAGGTTCAAACACCCAAGCGTTACTAAAGCTCGGACTGTAGACGTGCCAGATATTTTTTGATAAGAAAATAACAATTAGTACGAATTCTGCACATAATAAGTTCTGTGTTACGATATACTAACATGTCTGTACATATCGTTGGTATACGAAAAGTTTTCCTTGAGTAACTGTGACAAATGTTAAATCAAACATACCGTTGTATGCGTCAGTATCCACCTTTAGATAAACATTGTAGATGAATCGAAGTTAACTTTTTTGGTAAAACACCAAATATCATGAACTGTACTGGATATTTTACTATCAAGATTCTCTTTGCATCAAATGTTTCATGCACAAATAATGGATTAGTTCAGAATTTTTAACATAGCTTCCACTATGAATATTTTTCTCGTATGAATACATATTATAAGATAGTGACATAGGATACTTAAGGTTTTGAGAGAAATATACTCACATCATTTTAACTTTTAGGATTGAATAAGATTTTTAAAAAATTGCCTTGGGTCTTTATGTATAAATATAAACAGAGATTTTTATGTTAAAACTACATGAAGATATCTGTGCGTGTTTTAGATCAATAGCTACCTTATGCATGTTGCAATTTTAAAGCACAGTTCCTACCCAACTCTATGATGTTGTTGGAAATTTAGTCTAGAGGACAGTAAGTTCTGTTTCTGTTTACCACTAGAAGCATATACCTGCATCATTGTAATTAATGTACAGGGACACACGAACTATGTTAAGGATGTCTCTATGGTCGATTTCTTCACAAAGCAAGTCTTGTTAGTGTTTGTTCTGGTGTGAAGGCTCTTTACCACGAGAATCTTGAAAATATGTTCGCATTAAAAGCAATATACCCTTTGTCCTCCATTTCTTTCTATATTTGCTTTCATTGTTAGAAGTAAAACAAAATTATAGTTTAAACGCAAAGTTTGTTTCTCCCATATTTTATATGCCAAGTAAATATAAGAAATTATTAATGTTTTGATTATCCGAAATAGGGATATAGGTTTGAACAATAATTCGTTTCAAAATTGCTAGTAGAAAATGTGAATGAAAAAGTAAACAAAAACGCCAGTAATGATCACAATTAATATATAAATAATTGAGTAAATACGGGCGGACAGTTACAAAAAGTGTGTAACATTTATATATATGGGTACACTAGAAAACACTACAATGTAACTAATAGAAATATTGTATATGCAGTCAGATGCATATAATAACACAAATATTAGGTGACACCAAAATATATATCCTCAAATATATGAACTGAATCAAGATTATATAAACCATGTCAAAAATATAATTAACACAAACCAAGAATATGGAATTTTTTAATGTTTTTTTTATTTTACATCGACAGAACTACGCACAGAAAAATGACCAAAAAGTTTGAAAATTACAGCTAATTCAAGTACCAATGCATAAAACACATACGTTTGATCGGCATGCTAAGACTACATACGCAAACACATTTAAAAGAAATGTCATATTGAAGAATTACAGAGAAACTCATATAAGTATGCATTATCTCTTTTACAAACGTAAATGAAACATTGAGCACAAAATTCTCTTCATGGATCATAGATAAATTATTACACAATAAAACTCTAAATCTTAGAACGAAAGAGGTCTTTCGTGTAATTCTGACAATATTGATTTATTGACAGTCTAAAAATGTGAAATATTCTGCAAAAAGAAATAATGGTAATGAAATAAAAGCCCCAGATTCATGAATGTAATAGAAAACTAAGAAAATATATATAAAAGGAGGAAAAAGTTATCTTCCTTGTCCTATTTCAATTTTGAAGGGCTGACGCATATCGACGACTTTCAGAAGCGGCAATTCTGAAAAGGAAAATCGTGTTTTAGATAGTTTGCATCCATCAAGTTATGACCAAAAAACAAAAAGAAAACACAAACAGAAAGAAAAAATGAAGATATTCCACGTCAAATAGTAAACAAAGCGTAACGAATATTTGATGAAAAATACCAAAGAAAAGCTAGAGGTAGCTTTTAAAAAATCTTGAACAAAGGTGTTGATATGAAAGGAAATTGACAATATTAGCTAGTAAAGGAAGATGTGTAAAGAGGGGAAAAAGAAAATAGTAAGAATATGGAATTGGAAAATTTTGTAATGGAAGAAATGGATTGCTATCGAATGGAATTGAGCAGATTTGTAAGGTGAGCTTTTGACAAAAGAAGATGAATAATATGATGAAGTGTCTAAAAATATTGGAGACTCTTTTAACATGAGTTGTGGAAGAATTTTAAAATTCGTTTTAAGTTAATATAGGAGATGAGTGAAAATTATGACATTAAAAATGGAACAGTACAGGAATTGATTAAAGCAGGATATAAAACAGCTTAGACAATGACTGAGACACTGGAAGTGATTTGATTCGATGAGGCATTATTGAAATGAATACCAACAAAACAATTACCCAGTAAAACATTTGCATATAATCACCAGCTGACAGTTATTTACGATATGTACTAACTACGTTACTTTGATGTAGATATGGATTAGCTATGCTTTATATAATTTTAAGCTGACACAAATTTATAGTGCATGAATAGAATTATTTTTTGTACTAGGTACACTCTTATTTTCTTGTCTTCCTCAATTTATATTGTGTCGGCATGCATATATATATATATATATATATATATATATATACATGACAACGAAACATGATTAAAAGAAATGTTTTCCCTCCATATATATAGATGAAAGGCAAAGACGAAAACAAAAAGATATAAACCCACCCTCATCTATTGAACAGGTGAAGAGGCTCATCCCTTGTTCCCTGTTTAGGATGTGGTTTCCGGCTTTCTCTTTTCCAATCTTTTCACTCCTATGTAGCCCCCTGCACATCAGTAGCGTTACCGCCTTGCTCGGGGTGATATGATTAAAAAAATAAATAATCCAACAACTAGGGCTTCCTATGCCTGCATTTATTTATTATTACAGTCTTAGATTATTAGTTTGTTTATATAGAGTAATAGTTTTTTTTTTATACCTAGCTTACAAAATTGTGGGCCTGCTTTATATTTAGCGCATCTCTTCAATATCTCCCATTTCAAGATTGGGTCTTTATTCTTTTTGTTTAATGAAAACAACGAACAATGAACGTGAGTGGATAAAGTAGTGTTTTGTTTATACTTTTCATTATTAAAACTATTTGTATTATTGTAATATCTTTTTTTTAATTATCTTGAGAATCTCCTATATATAGTTTGGGGTCAATGTCCTCAGAGTTCTTATAAATTTTAACTCGATAAATTACGCATTCTTACTGGCATCTACTTTGGAAGGGACAACTATTCTTAATCCGACAATGACAACTTCTTTTGTCAGTACGTGTATCATCCCTGATTTTTTCTTATTACTCCGCTAATTATTTTCTCTAAATTCGGCATACAACAGTAACCTAGTTTCTTGTTGTTTTTGTTAAATATTTCATACAACTTAATATCTTTGCCAAAATTTTGCTCTAATAGATTAAAAACATTTTGCCGATTTTGGTTTTTAATGCTAAATTGAACTGGTGATTAATACATAAAATGTTTCTACCTCTATTTTTCCGTTTACTTCTCTTAGTGTCCGTATATGCTAATTTATCATTGTGCCCACTCCTAATTAGGACATCTTGGTATACCTTTTTATGAACACCGAAAATATTTTTACTAGAAGAATTGTCTGATAATCTATGAGAAATACTTTTAGCAGTACCCCTCACAATGTGTGCGGGCGGGCTGGTTAGAATTAGTTTTCACATATTGGCCGTCTTGATTTTCTTTCATGTATGAGGATATGGTACCACTCAGTAAATTTAGCGTAATATCTAAATAATTAACCACTTTTAAATTAATTTCCACAACCAAATTAAATCCATACTTTTTAAAGAACCAATACAGTTTTTTTTTTTTTTGCGTATAGTGTCACACTTTTGGGGATTACTGTTGTCAACTACGATTAATCCATCTTCACGGTAATTATATATATAAATATATATATATATATGTGTGTGTGTGTGTGTGTGTGTGTGTGTGCGTGTGTGCGTGTGTGCGTGTGTGTGTGTGTGAGAGAGAGAGAGAGAGATTTTAAAACACACGGGAAAAAGTTTACTAGTTTCACATTTTGTGTTTTAGGTCTTACTCGGACAAAATTTGAAAGACGAAATTTCTTTCAAATACACATGTCCACTTTTTCGTACATTTTCTTACAATTTCTTACAATTTAACTTACAATTTAACTTTCTTTATATATATATTCATAAGAAAAATTAAGGCAGACACGTTATGTCATGGAAATCGGAAGCATAGGCTTATTTCTGGCGAACCATGATCAGCTTCCATCTTTATTGTACAAAGTATTTTACACGAAAAAAAATTACACGTGTAAAATCCTTTTAGAATAAAGCCGCAAGCTGATGATGGTTCGCCTGAAATAGGCCTACTTCTGATTTACCATGAAATAACGTGTCTGCCATAAGTTTTCTTATATTTACTTTATATATATATATATATATATCTTTAGAGCTCTCTTAAAGGGTTATCCTACCAATGCATGTACACTATACTCCTTTGGATTCTTTTATACCCACACTGCATGCGCGCGCGCGCGTGTGTGTGTGTGTGTGTGTGTGTGTGTAAAGCATAGCAAGTAATAATATATGGCAAATTAATAGGATTATAGAAGGAATATTCGAGGACTTAAGAGATATTCTTTTAAAATATTAAAAAGAAATCTGCTTTTTCAATTTTCCCATCTTACCAAAAGTTTTCTTTTTGCATCTAAAATGGAACTTTTTTCGTAGACCTAATCAAAATGTTCCTCCCTATCAGTACTTTTGTTATCCATTTACAGTGAACAATTTTGCAGACGAAGATACCTTTATCATTCTGCGAATATCTACAGGTTTGCAGAGACAATTTCGATAAAAAGAAGATTTTTATATGATTATATTTGATTTTAAAATTTAGCTTTTTAGTTTGGTGTTACTGGATAATTTAAGAATGCAAATTGTAAAGATACATTACTCAGGTGCTCAATAATAATTGAGGAGAGCGTTTAAAATTGTGAGTTTAAACACGTAATTGCCCTGTTTAAGATACTTGTAAAACGTAATTGTCTTGTTTAAGATTGCCTTGTAAAATTGCATGAAAAAAAGAAATATAATCCTTGGTTTAACACGACGGAGCAAAATAAATTATCGTTAGTGGTATTGTTGATTTTGCAGTTTATTGTAAATCACAATATGAACTTGAGTTAGAAATATTTACAAATACTTGCATGCTTGTAAAATCTAAAAAAAAGAAAAACTACCTGAAAATTGAAGAGAATAGGTAGGAAAAATATAATTTCCTTGTTTAATTAAAAGTTGATCAGACGCTTTGGTTTTTCGGCTGGTAGAAGTGAAAAATGGAGAGAGTCACAACATGATTGTCAAAAAATTTTGATGAGGTTAAAAAGGTTAAAAGCTTTAACTATGGGAATAAAAACGAATTATAAATCTCACTGGAGTTAAAAATTTCCAAGCTAGATTTGCTGACGTAATCAGTTAAATCAAGAAGAGGAAGATAAAGAGAAATTACGTCAGAGGATGTGTTGTTGCTTCATTGGTTGAACTAAAAACCCCACCTCGAAATGTGAAGGTGGAAGTAATCTCATTGGTCAAAGAATTGATTTGCATAAGATACCCCGGGTCTCTCTGCATCCACCAAGAGAATTTGGGACAAGCATAAAAATAGAGACTCATTTCAGTTAAGTTAGTTCGCCGTCGACGTCCAGTCGGTTCTCGGCTCAGAGATGTAACGATTGAGTAAGGGGTATTCCAATCCGGGATCCATGCTATTTGGGTGCCAGCCGTAGAGACAGCCACGTTCGCCTCCCATAGAAAAGTTGGTTGAAACCATAGATATTGAGAGATTATTTTACTTTATTATCATTTGTGACAATGCTGAGCATCTTTGGGGGGTGAAATTGTATCAGTTTAAATGGCAAGGTTGCTGGAATTTTGAAAATCCTGAGAATAAACACATTCTGCCTTTTGTCTATTCCAGTTTGGATAGTTACATAGAGGGCTTCGGTATAGGAAATGTCAGAAGGAGGGTGATAGAGGACTTAGGATGTACATAGGGAGAGAGTTGGAGAGAGTGGGTGTAAGGTAGTGTGTTAGGAGGTGTCTATTGACCAAACATTTAAACTCCTGGAGATTGTAGCCGTCGGGGAAGCAAGCATGCGGTAGGGAATTCCACAGGCGGGAAGTGCAAGGAAAGAAGTTGTTGGAGTAGAAATTGCGGTTACATTTCATCGGTTTCACTGTAAAAGGGTGGAACCTAGTTGCCAATCTAGTGTCTCGTGCAAATTCACATCTAGGTGGTACCAGTTATTTAAGTTCATCAGAGCAGAAGACATCAAAGTATTTATAGAAGAGGCACAGGGAAGCCACGTCACGCCGGTGAGAGAGACACTGCAGGCGGTCAGCCAAGTCGGTATCAATCACGTTACAGATTCTTCGCTGTATTTTGTCAAGAACCCCGAGGAGAATTGAAAGGGCACGCGACCAGATATGGCAGCAGTACTCAATACACGGGCGGATGGTGGATTTATATAATTGCAGGATAGATTCAGGCGGAAAGAATTTCCGGGCTCTGCACAGAGAGCCGATTTCCATAGCTGCGGATTTAGCAATGGTTTCGACGTACTCATTCCACTTGAGGTCCGCTGAGAGTGTAAGGCTAAGCAGACGTAGTGATTTACTCTCTGGGAGGCAAGCCTGTTCCATGATAATGGGAGGGAGGTGCGGTTGTCTGTGGTGGTTAATTGACAGCAGCTTCGTTTTGAAAGTATTGAATTTTACGGGACATTTCTTACCCGAATCCACCACGGATTGGAGGTCCTTCTGAAGCTCGGCAGCGACGTTCGCCTTGTTACCTACACCAGATTTTTGATAGAGGAGAGAGTAAACTGTGGCATCATCGGCGTACATGCTTACTTGTGATCTTATGGCATCGGGGAGATCATTGATATAGATTAGAAAGAGCGTAGGACCTAGGATGGAGCCTTGGGGTATACCCGCGTTTGTAGGGTAGTTCTGGGAGGCATGTCCGTTTAATACCACCTTCAGTGTGCGCTTAGAGAGGAATGGCCAGATTAAGTCCAACAAAAGTTCAGTTATGCCATAGCTTCGCAATTTCAGTAGAAGGCCGGCATGCCATACTCTATCAATGCTTTAGAGATATCCAAGGCGACGGTTCGGGCTTTACCATTTTTGTCGAGAACCTGGTATATATACTCTGTGATGGTCGTTAGCATATCATCAGTAGACCTGGTGAAGCGGAAGCCATACTGTTTTTCCGAGAGGAGCCCGTGGGCTGTGAGATGCTGAACGACCTCGGCATTGATAATGGCTTCAAACACTTTGCCGAAGATCGGGAGAAGGCTGATCGGGCGGTAATTTGCGGGGTTCCGATGATTCTTGAATATTGGAACCACAGAAGAAGACTTCCAACAGGCAGGAAAGCAGGGGGAAGTTGAGATTTTCGAAAAATAGAATGGGCACCCCAACTTTCAGTTGATGCTTCTGGTAGAAAGGTATAAGGCAACTCAAGAGAGTTGAGGAACTAAAATATTTCCGAGCAGTTTTGTTAGCATCTGGAAGTGTGTCTATTGACTTAGAGCTGAAACCTATCAGAAATCTGCTTGAGAAACATTAAATTTATTTCTTCAATTGTATCATTCAGAGTAAAATGCTAATAAATGTTAAATTATTGTCTGGAAATGCGCCTTCGATAGAGTCCTGGCTAAAGATGTATAGAAACAGAATGAGCCGAAAAAGAGTTAAACTAACTAAAAGGAGATATTTTATTTGCCGAGCGAAAGAGACAAGACGGATTTACTACACTCACAAAACCCAGCGCCACTTCGATAAAATGCCCTTAAATAACTTTTTGTTAAAATAATTTGGAAAATTGAAAGCGCTGATTATTCTAAACGAAACTTTTGCTCCGACGTGAAAATTAATTCGAAGACTGTATATTCTTCTTCTGTTGATAATTATTTTTTAATTTCTTTTATATATATAAAGACTTTTTCTGCAACTTATCCTGGCGTCTTCGAACTTATTCAATGGTTTTTTGTGCCGTGTTTTATTTTATCAACAAAAGTGTACACGTGTGTCCGGTCTGGTTTGAGGTGGTAGAGAAACGGCTACTGGATTTTCAATGTGTCTTTTCTGAGATCAAAATACACAGCGTGGACACCGTTGTAATAGATGTGTTGAAGACCAGCTGCTGTGACGAGACCATCACGATTATCGAACCGAGAGCATCGTCATAATTGGTACCGTGTTCGACAGAATAAACCCTGACTCAGGTTTAGAACCTCATCGTAGTTGGCGTTCAGACCGTGGGGCTAAGACCCATATATGAGGATGTTACATGAGACATTTTTTAATGAGAGTTTTTTTTTCTCTAATATGGGCAACTTTTAGTTTGTATTTGCCAGTTTTCGTAATTTTCATACGGCATCGTGTCGGACATCACGATATTGAAAGAAATGAGTTAAGTGTAACATCACGTTGCAGTACCATTGCCCATATGACCACCGGTGTTTAATAACATTGATCCTGTTCATTACAAAGATGAATAATCTTATCGGAATATCAGGTGCTATAAACTCAGATGTGTGGTGGTGTAATAGATAATGACTCAAAACTTTAATCAAAAACTGAGTTCTGATACCAGTTTGGTTCGTAATATCCACTTTGGCGAAAACATCATTAGGCATGACATCAATCCTCATTTTCTTCCTCAGATATGGATTAATCATTATGAATTTTTGTTACTAAATCATTACTATCTCTAGAAATGTTACTATATAAAACAATCTACTGGCTGTATGCAACCTGCAAAATGTTGATAAGCTGTAGAAAACCAATCAATCAGGTAATTGTATTTCGGACTTTGATTTCGTTAGAGCAATGGAGATGTAGAATTAGAAATATTCATGTTAGAGAAATATGATATTTTTAGTGTGAAATGCGCCAATGATATTGTTTGTCCTTTGTTTGCAAGGGACACATTCTGCTAAAAGAGAATAACTAAAAGAATAACTAAAATTGACATTTGCGTAAATAAATACACTAACCGGCTTTACTGTTTTTTTAGCAAGTATAGTTGCTTTCGGTTGAATAATTTGCCATTTATATAAGAGTAGATTCTATGCCATTCGTCTTTTTGCAGCCTATTTAAGTATCAAGTATTTAATTATTGAAAACAATGTAATTGTTCGCTCAAAATCTTGCTTGAAGTTGTTTAGAAGTGAGAAATGCACAACCGAAGCGTGGGCAAATTCTTGAACAAGTTGCGTCTTGGGGTGTTCAATAATCTTGGTGAGAATATATTCTGAGCAATTTCTAAACAGAAGACAAGCATTTTAACATTTTCAAACGGCTTAGCCTGGTTAACAAGGATTTTGCATACTCCTTTGCACTATTGAATAAAGCTGCTTTCTATACCCATTCCTTTGTATCTTTCTTTGTTGAATTCTGAATTTATTTTAATTGATTTAATGATATGAAGAGCCGGTGTCAGTTTTTAATATTTTCTTTTATTGTAGATCCGAAAATTATGTTTTCATTCTTTATATACGAAATTCAGAATAGTTCGGATATGAGGACTGGTTTGGATGTGATGTGGCATGTAAAATATAACTATAAATTTACAAAACAAAGAACTTATTGCAGTATATGCAACTTTAAATGTCTCACGACGGTAAATACTTACAGCTTAGTAAGTATTATTTTCAAATATCTTTATTTTCTTTAACTCATTTCGCTTACATTTTGCTGTTCTATCATTAAGTAAGGCATTCTGTAGAAATGAACCATTTCCCCCATGAATGTGATTACTTCATCGATAGCTTTCCCAACTAAGCCTAAGTCATTCTTATTATCCTTCATTTTTTCACCACTGTCGGAAGAATTAGATACTTCCTATATTTTTTGACAACACAAATCATTTTGAAGATATACGACCGTTGAATTTTTTTGTAATTCATTAGCGACTTCATTTGTACATTTTTTAATTCATCTGAAATTAAAGTATTCAGTGGATCTTTTTTAAGAGTAAGTTTGTTATGCTTCGTTCAGATTCTGCAATTCTTGTTTGTAAATTTGCAAATTCAACTAATTAAGAGCTTCGTCAAGTTTTTTTTAATAATGTCTGATGTTTTACGTAACATGAAAAAGTTTTTTTTCTTTCTTCTTCTACCTGAAGTTTCTTCTGCGTGACAAATTATGCACTGGGAAATGAAAAAAATATGCGAGGAGGGAAAACTCTCAGAATGTACCATATTCCTACAATATCTAAATGCTAACATTGAGAAAATGGAATGTAAAGACTTCTGTTGTATTTGGAGTGCAAGAGGTACTTTGAGTCATAAAATAGATTGCTTCTTTACAAACATGAATTATCAATAATTCAGAAATATCCTCTGCCTCGATTAAATTTGTAGCCCCAAATTTTTAATGTGACATTCATCAAAAGAAAATTAGTATATGTAGGAACTAGAAACGAAATCTATCTGAGGTTATTATTTCTACGGTCATGATTCAGATCTGTTAAACTTTTCAAAGTTATGTTTAAACGTGTCTTAAAATCATTTATTTTCTTATGTACAAGTGTTTAAATTATTTCCATGAATCTACTCAAATAGTCTTCTGTTCTTGTGGGAATTATCAGAATGTAACAATCGATATTTAGGAACAAAACATAAACAATAATGTTATTGTTAAAAACATATGTTCCGCTATTTCATCAGCCGTTTGATGCTCAAACAAAATAAATATCAAAAAGATTATTTCTCTTTGCGGTTAATCACTTGAATATAAATTATTTGGGATGTTTTTTTTGCATAATACAATTTATATATTGGCAATATCTTTGTTTTCTCTTTCTTTTATTGAACTTGAACTGAAGAAAGTATACGATCATTTAAGTATATTTACAGTTACCTAATTTTAAACAATGATGTATACGTTAAACAAATAGGGTGAAGTTTTTACTACATATGTACATATATAGACATTGACAGAGAAATAAGACTTAGGCATATGATTTTCCAGGATTAGCTTAGATATGGCACATAGAGAAATAAGTGACAACAACTGAGGATTTAACACACTTCTTTTTCTTCTTCTTATTCTATGTGATTTGTCCCTTCAGGACGTAAGCGATTATGGCCTTTCCACATCTACTTATCGCTGGTGGCTCTCAGCACGCTTTTCCCTATTACACCGCGCAAACCCCGTTCCACCATTCATCAGCGTCAGCACGTTACACGCTGTAACCCTTGCCTCTCTTACCCTGTCTATTCTCACTTCTATCTGGCCTGTTAGTAATCAGTTGTCTCTTCCTGATGCTCAGTATTAAGTTGCTTTTCGTTTCCAACCTTTCAAAAACCTCAGCATTGCTTACATGATATTCGCAGCATCTTTCTGTAGAACCACATTTCAGTTACCTCAAGTTTTCCATCATCTTCGATGGTATTGTCCAGTATTCACTGGCATATTGAAGAGCTGACATCACATAGCAATCCAGTACTTTCTTCATTGATTCTAGTACAATTTTCCTGTTCTTAAGTCTCTACTCAGCTTCTGGAATGAGTTCTTTGCCATGCTAATTCGTCTTCGGATTGCTATGTCGCACCATCTCTCCTCTGTTAGAACACTTCCCAGGTATTTAAATGTTTGTCCCTACTGGAATTTAGTATCCCCCATCCGTATATGGTATTTTGGGTTTCTATTTTGCTAATGACCATATATTCGGTTTTCTCGGTGTTTATTTGTAGTCCTTTCGTGTCACTCTTTACCGCTACCTTCTGAAGGAGGCTTGTAGTTTCCTTTCCGTGTCTGCATTCAGCACTGTATCATTTGCGTACCCTATGTTGTTCAATTTGTGGCCTCCCATGACAAATCCTGGCATAACATCTAGGATCCTCAGAAAGGTTAGCTACACAAGTTGAAAAGATCCGGTGAAAAGGCACATCCTTGTCTTACGCCCGTTTCTATCTTTGTATATCTGCTGAATTCATTATCCGTCCGTATGCAGGCGGTTTGCTGCCAATAGATATTTTCTTATGTCTTTCCCAAATATTTCAAGGCTGAAGAGCATCTACATCAATTCTTTGTTTATTTTTGTCGAATGCTATTGCATAATTGATAAAGCATAGTACGTCTTCATTTGTATTGTCCTTTCGGAGAGCATCCTAATCATAAATATGGAGTTTCTTGTTCCAATCTTTGACGAAACCACACAATTCTTATCCTATTACAGGCTTGATACTGCTTCTCGCTCTGTTTATCAGGATTTGAACGATCAGTTTTGTAATGTGGCTCATTGCACTGGTTTGCCGATAGAATTCACACTCGTTTGCACCTAACTTCTTAGGCAGTGCTATGAAGATCAACTTGCTGAGGTCATCTGGTATTACACCCTCTTTAATTTAATAGTTCTAGAATTTTCTCTATGGCAAATTCTTCCAGGGCTATCGGCAGCTCCATTACAATGCTGTCTTGTCCAGCTGCTATATTTCAATTTAGTTTGGCCATTGCAGCTTACACTTCGGAATTTAATATTTCCGGTCCGTCTTCATATTTGTGAATTATCGATTGATCTTTTTTGTGGAAAATATCTTTTTTATATTCTTCCCATCGCTGGAGTAATTCCTCTTTCTGCAACATGATTCTTCCATCCTTGGATTTTATACATCCGTTTAAGGAGCAGGTTTTTTCTCCTGTCAGTTTTTTTTATTTCTTTATGCATGTCTTCTTTTCTCATTGTCTGCTTTATTAATCCAGCTTACCTTATGTTGTCTAATCTGCAGCTTCTGATGACGGACCCTGGCATAACATTTAGGATCCTCAGAATAGTCACTCTCTATGAGCTGAAGTGATCCGGTGAAAAGATACAACATTACCTTACGCCCCTTTTATTTTTTGTATATCTGCTGAATTAGTTTCCTGTCTGCCATTTGAGATTCTTGATTAATTCTGTGTCTTTCCCAAATATGTCAAGGCTGCCGAGCATCTCCAGCAATTGTTTCTGGTGTATTTTGTCGAACGCCTTCGCGTAATCGATAAAACATAGGTACACGTCCTTCTTCATTTACATTTTCATTTCGGATAGCATCCTAATCATAAATATGGCGTTCCAGTAACTTTGAGGAACCATCACTGTTCTTGTCCTATCTCTGGCCTGATTTTGCTTTCGCCCTGTTCATCAGTATTCTGATGATCAGTTTTCTAATGTGTCTCATTACACTGATTGTCCGGTGGAGTTCGCATTCGTCTGCACCTGGCTGTTTGGGCAGGGATATGAAAATCGATTTGCTTAGGTCAAAGGGTATTACACCCTGTTATAAAATCTATTAATTATTTCTGTATTTTTTATAAAAGTCCGAAATGGAAGCTGCAATGAAAAAAGCAAAACCAGCTGAATAGAAACAAAGCAGACGGCAATGTAATAAAGTTGCCGTTAGACCTTGAAGTATTCGGCCTGGAGAATATTTAACTCGCTACTCAGAAAGTTTAACTCACTAATTGTTCTATCAGGACAAGTTTTATAAACAATAAATTTAATTTAAAACAATCGTTCTTATCAAACCGCGTAATGAAGGTCTTACTGAAAACGAATGCTTCCAGAACCTATCATACGAAAGCGGGTGTTGCTCAAGGCTCTATCCAAGGTCCTTACACTTTTCTGGATCTTCAACAAAGATCTTCTTGATTTAATCAGATCCCAAGTAGTCATCTACGCTGACGACACCACTACTTGCTCCTGCTTCGGAAACAAATCGCTTCTCTTCTTGAAATGAACCTCCAATCTGTAGTGGACTGTAGTAAGAAATGGCTTGTAAATTTACGAAGCTGCTATCCCTTAACCACTATAGACTGTCGCTGCTACATCTAGTGGAAAAATGCTAGTCTCCTTGAAAGCAATGCACTACGCCTCCTCAGACTAAATATCACAGCCGACATCAATTGGAAACACTACATTGAATCCATAGCTAAAACTAGAAATGTCGGGTCACTATATCGTGTCACTATGACGTTTTTCTCGTCTGAATTCATCTTGCACATACATAAATAAATCTACCATCGGTCCGTGCATTAAATACTGCTGACTAATAAGATCGGGCTTCCTATGCTATTTATTTCGGGGTTCTCGACAATATCCAAAGGGAAATCTGCAATGTAGTTGTTCTCTATCTGACAGCCAGACTCCAGTCGCTTGCACAATATGTTGCTCCATTTTGTCTCTTCTACAGATATTTTCACGGCTTCTTCTCCGACAAACTTATATCCCTGGTGCCTCTTTTGCGCAAATTCACTCGAGCTACTAGATTACCAACAAGATCCCCTCATTTTACAGTGAAAACAATAAAATATAACCACAATCACCTCCTGTTGAACTGCCTTCCGCATACTTGCTTCCCTGATAACTACAATATAGATGTTTAAATGACACGTCATCTCCTATCTATTTGATGCCAATCCTTTCCTTGATAGTCCCTGTATCTTGTTTTTCTCAATTTTTGCTCTACTCTCAATTAACCCTCTTCACACTAATGTTTCCATTCTTCTCTAACCCATTCTCCGACACCCCCTGTGACTTGTTGCTCTTTCTCTTAATTCCCTCTTATGTAACCCCCTACGAAATATATGTCAGAACTGCCTCGTTTGGATTGAAACGATTATAAAAAGAAAAAATATGTTCTTACTTTCGATATTGGCTGATGATTAGTGTGAATAAATATGTAAAGTAAGCCTAATAATATTTGTAGGAATTTTAAGACTGGTCGATTGTGTGCGTGCAAGTGAAAGTGTGTGGTTAAGTAAAAACCTTAACTTTTGTATGTGTGAAGATCGGCATTTTTCATGACAACTGAAATTTTCCTTTTATGTACTTTGTATTTAATAACACTACATATATTGAATTTTGTAGGGGTACACAAGGTAATTGAAAATGCTTAGTTTTTTGCTGCTAATTTTAAACAGAGGAGAAGGTCACTACAAAATCCGTTAGTAATAAAGAAAAATTATGAATTTAAACGACAGAACATACATTACAATAAGAAATATTATATTATCAATGTAGTTAATTTCAACCATGTATTTGTAAATTCAATTATTTTATTAAGTAGGTTAAAATCTCTTTGAGCCAAATATGTGATAACCTTGTTTTAATATAGATATGTTTTACGTCATTTAATCGTATACAGTACCCCAAACTGCACTCATTAAGAAAATTAATTTACAAAAGAATTGACTTCGTCTATTTTGGCAGCATTGAATATATATTATTTTATTACATTATTTTTTCATCTATGTTTTGAAGATTAATTATTTCTATTACAGCTACGAGCAAACAACAAAAATATATATTGGATTGGAACAAGTCTTTGCAGAATGTTTACGCTAATTTCAAAGATATATTGCCAGAAAATTGTACATAAATTTATTCAGTCTCCTAGATGCAATTCTGCTACTAACTTTCGGCATATTTCAGGCAGTTTTATAATTTCATCCTTACAGAACTCTGCTTCAGCTTGTCAGATGAATTACTTTAACGGGTTTATAAAGTTTTCCAGAGAATTAAAGTTCTTCTAGTTAAGCAAATTTTGCAATTTTGAAATGTCGTAAAGCGAACGTGCAATTTCAGGTGAGTCAATGGATGTATTTTGACATCGCAGGCAATCTGTATCCATTTCTGTCGCATCTGCAAAGGTATGTGATATGGGTCACCTCTCCTATAGAAGAAGAACTATTTACAGTTGCCCAGTGTCGGATGAATTTCATTGTTTGTAGTTATTAATCAATTTAGTTTTCAAAAGTATTTGTCTGAATTAAATGCCTGTGTAGTAAACAATATCATTCTAATCTAAGTAAAAAGGGTCATTTTCATCAGATGAATATGGGATTTCGGGGTGGTTAATAGTAGTTAATTTAATTTTCCAAATATTTTCTTTCTGTACCATGTTATAAAAAATAAACTTCATCGCCTGGGATCTGCTGTCATTGGTGCCTTTGGGCATAAAAACGAAATTGATAATCTGACCATGAGATATTGTTTGGATAAACTATGAAGCATTCAGTACCGCAGGAATTACTGTTTTGTTTTCAGATATTTATAATTTTAATATGTGATATGTAACTAATCTCTGAAATGTCCTGTGTTTTGAGATCAGGATAATTTTCTATTGTTTCTAATTGGTCATATTTAACGATTGCAGTTCTGACAGAAATCTCTTAGTCTTTCTGATGTTAGTTTTCACTTCCGAATCTACGGAAAACATTCTCAAATACAACATCAACTGCATAAACTGCAACTACATTTTCTGCTCTTTATAGAGACAGTTACTCCTTTCCATAAAGCAAAGAATGAAATGGGTGCAGGCCTTTTCATTTTGCTAAATTTTTACTTATGCCTTTCCATTAATTCAATTGAAATTATATGAATTTGGGTGACCAATAAATTAGATTTCAAGTATGTAAATCACAAAGGCGTCTAGAGTTCGCTAGAGTTTGAAATCGACACAAATTTTATTTAGGAAAAATTGACTTGCATAAGATATGGCATATGATTTTAATATTTTAGCCGTCTACTTAATTTGTTAACATCAGTAGGTCTCTTCTATAAAAAAAATTACAAAAAATTACAAAAAATTACTTTCTTTCGTTTGGCTAATGTGGTGGCAACATTGTTTAAATTCTTTTGCCTCTTGGTATTCTAAGACTAACTGCTCTCAGCTTTATATCTATCTATCTATCTATCTATCTATCTATCTATCTATCTATCTATCTATGTGTATGTATGTGTGTAGATAGATAGATAGATATATTCAATAATGTGAAGAAAAGACAACAAAAATTACTGTTCCATAATGTTTTCTTTATTTAATTTTACACTACTCATTACAATAATTAATTTAACATTTTAGCAACACAGAAGCTCCAGTGTTTCGGAATTATAATTTAATTATGATTCATCTTCAATCGATCATTTTTGGGATGACTAACGGATTTTTCTCCAAAAGTGAGGGATTGTTTTACTTAAAATGTATAAATAACTTCTGTTTAGGTTCTCAAATTACAGGGTCATATATTTACTCTTAACTTGTCCGCGCTAAATCTGAATCAAGTTTCCGTTTTTTTTATATACGACTACGGACTCAGTAACTAGAATTATATATCTTACTATTATTTGAAGATCACTACAATTCTCACCCACTGGCAAGAGCAGAAAATTAACTGAAATTAAATACTTTTCTCGTCTTCACTTTCGAAGGCATTCTTGCTGATTTCCTTTATATTGTTTCTGAGTACCAAAATTCATTTAAAGTTTAACTGAAATCGTTCCAAAAGATGCAGTTATTATATAATATCAATCTCGTAGATTTCTTTTAGTCCCAGTTAAAATTCTGATAATTATCCGGATTTTCAATTGCAGAGTTGACATATTTACTTGTCATTTTATTTTTGCTTGACATAACTGACTTCTTCGTTGTCAAAAGGGATTCTCATCATGTTCTCGTATAGTGTGAATGATTAGTAAGCAACGGTTCTTATTGGAAATTGCATAACACTGAGTCTCTTTCATTATTCTACAACGAACATTAATATTTAAGCGAATTTTCTTCTATTTTATGGGCGCTTTTGTTTCTTATTTGGAATTGCTGTGTTCAGCTTACCAACAATTTCAAATTCCTGTTGGCGCAATGATGCGCACGACTGTAATTTCACGTTTCATAATATTTTTCAAATATCACGAAGATTGCTTATATTTACCCTATTTCCCAATGTCTGCTAGTTATTAACCTTGGCTTATGGATCAAATTTAACATATTAGTACTTCACTCTGATGACGCAATTTTTCAGTTATGTTATGAATTCAAATTGCTCAGGTTTAATTATATTTTCGGAAACAATTCATAGCTTGTACACTTGTTGTACTGATGTTTCGTTAAATTCATGATGTTTTCACAATAAACTGTATATCATTTCTAACTTTGTAAAATATAAGTGGCATTCATTTGGCGCTCACTGCTTGTGGTTGATTTCTATATGAGGGATAGAATCATTGATTTTTATTAATATGGATATATTCAAAATATCCGCTGTGTTATTTCTATTATGTACATATACTAGTTTCTAATGGCGTTCTACGTCATCATTAATTCCGTTTCAATTTATCTTTAAAGATGGTTTCTTATAGCTATGTCTATTTTAAAAGATAATTTCATTCTTTTTTTTTGTACTTCATATATTCATGTAATTGTTTTCGTCATATTATACTTTCCCAACTAATTCAAAATTTTCTTCGAAAATAAGTATTTATTTATCTGATTTGATATAATTGGGACGTTAAGAATTAATTAATAATCATGTTGTCATTGCTTTATACACAATTTATTATCGTTATGTCTGTAGTAAAATGCGTAATGCACACTAATTAATTTTGTCCTTTCATCCAAGATTCTTAGATCCAGTTTTGATTTAGAGATATCCCGATTACAAGATACATCGATAACATATAATTGTTAAACCATTCATTCCCCTCACTTAACATTTGTTTAATGCAACAAAAAATTTCAAGACATAAAGCCTAATTTTCTTTATTGTGTATTCCAGTGTACGGGTGTTTCTTTAATATTCTCGGCCAAATCAAGAAGGCTCTTCTTGCCAAATGCTCACATTTATTTATTTGGTCAAACTTGGGGAAGTCGTTAGGCCGACAACCTTTAGTCTATTTATGTATACGCTTATATATTTCATGATCAATTCACGTATTTTATCCTTTCAATTAATGTGGCCTTTTTGTATTAATTTATTTGAATCTATAGTCTTTGCAATAATGTTTACAATAGTTAATTTTATTGTCATTTTTCTCTTGGGTGATATTAAATTGTAAAATATGGTCGTTTTTCCGTATTAATCTTTTCTTGTCATTTTCTAATATTTTCTTTAAAAAAAATCAGATTCCTTTCTTCTATTACAGCTTTCTCTCATTTCTATAGTTTCATATTTTCACACCTTGCGTAAATATTCCAATTTTCTCCTATATTTATGGATACGTTTTCTGTAATTTGCAGCTTTGGTCTTATCTTCCATCTTGCTTTTGAGGCTTGACTGCTCAATTTATATTTTATAAAAACATAAAATGTCACATTACCTGATTTTGATCTTGCCTGTTTTAAATAACTCAAATCTGTTAATATGGTTCTAGATCTAATAAATACTCTCTGTTCAGTACCGCAAAGTACCGTTTTCTCTATTCGTCAGAGATGGAAAAATCTGTCTATCTTGCATTATGTTCTACTTTTGACGACTTCGTTTATTCATTTCTCAGCTAAATTAAATTTTTGATTATTTATGTAATAGATGTTTTTCGTGTTCTGGTCTACATTCAAGTTGATCTTTATTTCTCCATAGCAAATCTATTTTGAATACTGCTTTATTCCTACCGAAAGTATAGTTTTACAAACCATCCTGTATGAAGATGTATCATTTACAAGGAAAAATGCGCTGACAATAATGACGACAGATCTGTTTTTATTATTTGGCAGTCGAGACTATATGATTTTTACTTTATTTTTATTCAACACAAAATGTGTTAACAAAAGATACAAAATCGAATGATTAATCAAAGAACTCAAGTCATATTGGTAAATAGCCTCTTCAGATTTGAACACTCATAGAAGTTTCATGTATTGCATTCACATCATTCATTGTACTCAGTTCAAAGGTTAAACATGGCTTGAAGCCCAAGGTCTTAAAGATGAAAATGGTTAATCATACTTTATAAATTGGTGCTACAAAATCCATCAGATCTTCACTATAAACAAACACATCTTCAAAGATTTCCAGCGTCTGCAAAAACTGATAATAAAATCTGTAAAAACAAGTGAAATTTGATAAAGTCTAGTTATTAACATTCCGCAACACTATAAACAGAAGTTTCGGAAGTAAACTCTCATCAGTACTGAAGAGAGCAGTAGCAGTGTTCTTAAGGAGACTGTTGTAAAGAAAATCTGTTTGAAGAGTAATACATTATAAACTTCAAATGAAAGTAATGATAACTGTTAGAACAAATATTACCGAATAATTCCTGTATGGAAGCAGCTTTACATAACATAAGCATTTCTGTGTTTTGGTGGCTTTAGAAATGAGAAAAATAAATGATCTGAGAGACGATATCTTTCACAGCAACATGATCTCAAAACTTTTCTAGAATGTTTTGGTGGTTTATTTGAATTTCAGTGTTTCAAAGATTTCACTCTGTTTATAAAACTTTTAACTTTCCTGTAGTTTATTAATAAAATTACAAATAAATCATCATCGTCATTATAATTATTATTTGCAAAGTTATGCTTTTTATTGTTGCTTTAATGCGATTTTGTTACTAGAACTTGTTATTTGTGTGTTGTTTAAGATGTTTGATACTAAGCCTATTGTCACGTGATCATTATTATTATTATTATTATTATTATTATTGATGACATTCAGAATTGTTTTTCATTTGTTTAATAAATATTGATATGTTTATTTATTTTACTGTTAATTTTGCTATTGATCAATAATTCCTTCTTTGCGGCGTTGTGCATCTAGTTCTGAAGCATTTATTATTTCTTCAAATATTTTCAAAATCTGGAATCGATTGCTGCGTTTTTAATCTTCGCATTCCTTCTATTTTTAACATAATTTCTATTCCCCACCATGTCTTTTTTATGTTGCCGATGCGCATTGGTTTTTTAATGAATTTAAGTATTTTATCCCATTTTAATTTCCATTTAGATTTTCCTTATCATTTTCTTTTTCTTCCCTTCTTTCCTTTATCTCTACGCATTCCTTTTTATCTCATTCAGATAATGAATATTATTATCAAATATTATTATCAAATATTATTTGTTTTTGCATTTATAGTTTCCTCTCCCCTTATGTTTTCTGTTCAGTTATATCTTCTTTATCTTTTCGGTCATTTATTTTATTTTTATTTTTTAAGCTTTGCTGAGTTTATTTTTCCTGTGGGCTTACTTTTTTGTTCTATTTTTAAACAATTCCCTTTATATATCGTATTTTATCTCCATTCTTTTCTTGAATGTTCTTTATTATTCCTTCTTTAAATATTTTATGTTTTCCTTTAAAATTTCTTTGCATAATTCACTTCAGTTCCTTCAAATAATTAAGTATTTTTTGATTTGGTTAATGTTCTCTTTATCTGTATGAAAATCTTTTGACCGGTCGGAGATCATATCATCGATTTATTTTCAATGACGTCCTAATACTTCTTCAAATCAACTGTCTCTGTTGCAATTTGCAATATATTTCGATATAAAATTCAATATCGACCTATTTAAGTTCATGCAACACGTTTTATGTTTCAGTAGTTATTTTAATTACACTAAATCAGCTCTGATTATGCTATAATCTATATTTTAATAGTAGAAATGTATTAAACTATAATGGGATATTTTTAAGATATAGTAAATAAAACACTTAAAAACTTAGATATTATTCTGATGAAAAAGTTAGAATTTATTTAGTATTTCTGAATAATATAAATATAAAATTCTCATATGTTTAATAACCTATATTTTAATGGCTGCTAGAGGGGTTTTTAATTGCATTATTTATATTTAAGACAATTTTCCAACTTTATTTTTTTATCGTGCGTGTCAATTGATTTAGAACTGTAAATTTTATACGATCTAAACGGTTATAATATCTTTCTATTGCCTACGTCCAGGAATATCACGACTTGAGTTTTTCATTATGACAACTTCCTAAAACTGCATTCCATGCGTCTATGTTTATAATCTCCAGCAAGAGATTGAACTCAAAATTATTCTGCCAAAAAATTCATGAAAGTTTTGTGAAAATTCTTCATCCAGAACTTGGTGCTTTAAACGTAATGTTTCTCTCTGCCTACTTGCCTGCTTGCTTGCCTGCTTGCCTGCCTGCTGCCGGTCTGCAACCTGCCTACCCGCCTGCTGTTGCAGGTTTTACGCTTGTCCTAATTTCTATTTTCCGTTCTATTTTATTGCTACTACTCAAGCCTTGCTTTCGTTTTATTTATTTATTAACTGCCAAGGCGTGTCGATGTGGGATTATCGAAATGGAAGTAGAAGTTTTGCGATCCATACAAATTTAGGGTAATTTCAGAGTCAGCGCGGTTTTGCTGTGAAATCTTTGACTAGTTAAGCCCAAAACAGAAATGAATATGACCAAGAGCTCCATGTACTCCCATCCCTTGCTTTTGTAAAAAAGAATGCGAAAGTGAAATAATCGACACACTAAATGTAAGTCTGGAGTAATATCAAAAAATCTCTATTAGGAAAGGGTCAATTAATTCAGACATGACTGCTCATATGTAGATGATATATATTCGTTGCCGAATTCTGGAATTTAAAAGAAACACGAGAGAAACGGAAAATAGTGAATCAGATTCTGAAATCAGCACGTATAAACGAATACAACGGTCTCTACAGAAGTCTAAAAAAGAAATAAGTGGTAATACAATCATGGATATTCCTGCATGTATATTAATCCTACCACTCAATATGACAAACAGCTTCTATACATGGGTTAAATAGTAAAATATAATATTAATTGAAGACTTATATTAAATAATCATACATAATCGTAATCGTACTTTTCTCCTACTAAAATTATTTCTGTATTTTATTAACTCTTTCATAAGGCATTGAATTTTATATTGCAGGTTTCTATTAACCTTTCGTTTTATGCATGATAGAATGTTGTTTTGACGTACAATGTGTTGATACAGATCTTTTGATGTAATTTGAGTTTTATTGATTGGATATGCGGTTATTTACGGCAATCTTGCTGTAACACATTTATGCTTAATATTGGAACTATTGAAATACATAGGGTAAATCACGAAAACGTATCAAGTGTGAAAAATGCATTCCTTAGACATTTAGATTACATTTCTATGTAGATCGTCATTGGATATAATATTTCCACGTGCTTGAATCAATGTAAGCAAAAATTAATAGATATGAACATAAGTTTATATGGTAAAGAATTCAATTTCGTTTTATGTAGTTAATTTCATAATATATTCAGTATATTACGCGATAATACCTAGTGAAAGGTATATAATCAGAGATATCTATGGAAATATAATGTGGTCAATTACATAAATATATATTTTAAACAAATCATATATTTTAATATATATTCATAGATATTATATTACATATATTTCAGTGTGCCTCGGTCAGAGAAAAGGTAAAAAGTGGTCATTCCTCCTTCCAGACCTTTCATGAATGACTTTCTGATCTAATTTAAGGTCTTTGACGTTGAACTATTACCACACTAATAAAATCTATTTACGGGGGCGAAAATGAATGCTAATCCCCAGAAAATCTCATAATTACTTGAAGGCTGTGCCAGTAAGATTTACATCCCCTGGGTAAACTTGAATGTTTGGAGCCACCAATATGGTTTGCTGTTTCGGCTTCTGTGATCGTTGCATGTATATTATTTTTCCCATATTTCTCCACAGCGTGACTCTATACCAATGCTGGAAATCTAAAACTTCTCATCTCCTCATTCATGGAGATGTTCAAACATCGGAATTGTATACCTTCTTATTATGTTCATAGACTCATCCGATGAGATCGTCTGCACGATACAACCTGATATAAAAACTGATACCAATTTTTTTCAAAATATATCTGTTAAAATTAGATTTCATTGTTATTTCTTATTTCCGTAATTTAGACGACAAATTATTAATCGCACCATGTATATAATGTTTTATTTTTGATAAATATATTATATTTTGATAAGTATCTTAAACAAATACAGGGCGATGGATGAGGTGGACAAACTATCGCCTAAATCACGCAAAAATGAAAATAACATTGAAATCTCATGATTAAGAGAAATATATATAGCATGTGAAGCATAGTTTCTTGCTGCAGCCACCCTCTTGACCCAGGGAAACACTACTGTTTCAAGACATTTAATGTAGGCTTTCGTGTTGATTCTGAGACACTCATGGAAAATACATGGAGACGTAACGTCGCCATCACTATTGTTCACTGAAAACCACTTGGTAATCACCATTAGGCTGATCAAAATCTTTCCAAAGTTTTTCCACTCTTCTCAGATTGACGCCCAAAGAGTCTGAAATGTTTCTATTTGATCTATTGGGGCGAAGGCCAAGCATGCCGTTTGCAAATTACTATCGGAAGGTATTTCGTCGTGGTTCTCATTTCGTCACAGACAGTGCCCAACTGATCTTACTACACTGTGAAGTATAGAATATAAAAAAGCAAAGCGCATGCACGAAATTAAAAATATAAATGGAACCAATTTTACCCATCGGTCACTCTATATATTCTTAATATATTATGAAATGATACGTAGTGAAATGTCTGTCCATAAAGACATGTAAGGAAATATTATGTAGTCAATTTCATAAATATTTTCAAGTCAATTTCAAAAGTTTATTTAGTAACAAATCAATTTCGTTGCAGTTTACATATTATTTTTAATTTCGTTATTGTTGTGTTAAGGAAGTTAGTAGGAAAGGAAGACACGAACACGGGACTTGTAAAAACAAGATATATTCAAAAACTAGAATACAGAAAGAGTAAGTCTGAGTGGAAACCTCCTCTCAGCTGTGAAAAATAGTCTATATATGTCTACTCCCTGGCGTCCCTCCTGCGTCTGCACATACAGAGGCTAGCCGTTATTTGTAATGAACGGAACAGTCTATTATAGAGTTGTTCTGCCCCAACACTTATCCTTTTTCATATATTCTGCAGTAAAATATTAAATGTATATATTATGTTAATGATATATATATCATTAACATTATACATGTATTCTTTCGAAAATATTGTTCTCCTATTGCTTGATAGAGATTAGACTCAACACATTAAACAAATGTCCTGTGTTCATAAGTTATTTTTCGTTCCCACTGAACCAATGCTTCTATCTGATTCAGATGAATAAGCGCACGAGAACTAGATGATATTAATGCATGTACAATAATCACCTATATCCACTTCTTCACTCTTTCAAAGTTGTGTGATTTTGGATTCTATTTATAATCAATATTAAATATTTTTGACGTTTGCATATGATCCTCGGTTCCATATATTATTTCATATATTATTCTATTTCAGAGATGAGCAGTTGTCAATATACTTGTATTATTTTGAACTATTGTTCATATTTTGATTAATAAAACTTTTCGAGAAAGTACGCTCTCCTCATCATTAGTTATCCCTTATTTTTAGTTAATACGGCATATATATAATGAAGCACTGTTTTCGGTGGATTGAACACAAACGCTCATCATATGGACAAAACAACACACTAATTTAAAAGATATCCCATACCAATCAAAAACAATATACACCTGATGATAACTAGATGACATTTGATGGAAATATTGTGCCAATAATGAAATCTAGATCAACGAACATGAAAATAATTGTTCGAAATATATGTATATTGAGAATTACTATTCTAAGAATCTGTTTATACTACTGCGATGAGTTAGTATATACACTATTTACATTATTGAGAATATTGCCCTCATCTTTGCTGCCATGTTTACAAAATTTTGGCAGTTGTCCGCACTGGCCTTTTTTCAGGTGCTAGCAAATGAACCCCTTATTACGATCACTGGGAATATATCATTGTCATTACTTGTGCAAGACCACTTCTGGCAGCCATGCTTTATCTCTTTTTATTTAACTCACAACTCTGCGTCAAGTAACTAGAACTAACCAACGTCCATAACCATTCGGCCATATATTCTTGAACAGCATGTGAATTTCTCAGATTTATAAACCTAATGTCACAGTAACCATATTTCCCAGAGTTAATATTACAATCTTTTCATGCTAATGGGTTTCTATAGCATTTTTTACCAGAGCTCATATTGCAATCTTTTTGAAGCTTATGATTTTCTCTAGCACTCTGTATATCTGGTAGCTATATTCATAAAAAAATTAATTTCTATGCTTGGTCGGCTTACTAATCTCAAAGATGAAATACTCATTAACATGTCTTTAAATATTTTACTGTTCCCTTTGTTTATGAAATATACAATTTATCGAATTTATGCAATATGTATCGGTGACGCACATTGCGACTATGCATCATGAATTAGACCTTGTTTGCTATTTAAATTCGTAAGTGTAATCTAGAATAAAGACACATTACAGCTTTTTTCACTCCCAAAATCTTGCAATATGAAAGCTAAATTTATTTATTTACTTCTAATTATTTAATTATATATTGCATTGTGCATTATGCATTGGTAAGTCTTATTGTGTATTGTTCATGTATATGGTGTTTATCATTCACTATATAAAAGAACATATTCTTATAATTAATATCCGTGTGTTTGCCATTTAATTTGAGTTTACCCGAGGCATTTCTATGAATGAAGTTATGCACAAATCATCGGAGATGGCAGAAACATTTCCATTTACATCAGCTAGTTTTTGTAATTGCTCGATCGAATGCAAATGACTGCCGGACAAATAAAACGGCCTGGTGCCCTCGAGAACTGACCATAAATCAAAAATCCCCTGGCTCACACTCATACTCCCCAAATCCCGCGACAAGATGATTACATAGAACGCCAATAACAGTTCTCACGGGCAAATTCATATTTATTGGGTGTCATTTTAAAAAGTGTTCGATATTAAATCTGAACGTCAGTCGACGTCAATTTTTAGTGTTTAGTTAACGGCTATTGGCAAGCCAAAATCTTGCATGGTGATGGAATATGAAAATAGCAAGCAAAATACTAGTCATTCTATGCTTTTACGTATAAGCGTTTGTAATTACATGAGCCGAATAAATGTTCGGCTCACATAGGGATACATGTATATACTTACACACCAGAATTTATAAATATGTAACTTGAAAAGAGATTTAATAGATTTATTCAGACAGAATGATTAAATAAGGAGCCAGTTCGAAAACATTATAATTTTAACATCATTGTTATTCGTTTTGCGAAATCAGAAATTTGGAACGTTGAATAATTGTGAAGCGGCATTCAAAGTAATGTTTACTTTAGCTGTGAAATATTCATTAGAATTGCAGGACTTTAGACGATCATGACACTACACATCTTCCTCACTCTTGTAGCTTTTAATACGTCTTCACTTGTTATTTCTGCCAAACCCTATTATATCATCTATTCACTCAAGTTACTCGAACTTCTTGAAAGAATCCAATGCAGGATCTGCAATGTAATCGATTCTAACTTCGTATCTCTACTTTAGTTATATTCTCACCGACACAAAGTATCTTCTCTCTGCTTTTTGTAAAATATTAGCATGGCAACTGCTCTGACATGCTTTTGTTTCTGGTGCCTCAAACATATTAATTTTAGCACGCTACTAGGTTTATATATAGGTCTCACTTTTTTACTGTTGAAAGAGTTAAATGTTATCGCCACTTTACACCAACAGATTCTTTTCTCATACTTAACGCCTGTGCAACTCTCGTGTGTTGATTGCTTCCTTGGTAGCTACAAATTGCCTTTTTCTATCTGCTTGAACTTAAATGATGAACAGCATGTTCATCATTTATCATTTACTGAGTACCATTTTACTCTCATTGTACCCCACTGCGCACTAGTTACAGCTCATCTGGGGGTGGAATGATTAAAAAGAAGAAATGTTACGCGATGATTGCCTCCATACTTCAATCTACCTTGCGAGCTTTGGATGTTTCAAGCAATTTTTCTTCCTTGTGTCTGAGAGATTTCAACTGCCTCTTCCTGATATTACGTATAAGTTTCTTTTTTGTTTCCATTTTCCAAAACCTCGTTTGCATGCATGTTTGCATGTACGGTGTATGCTATCATTAGCATATTTATTTTGTTTCAATTCTTTTCTTCATTTTTGAGGAGATCGTCCGGTATTCGCTGCCATACCGGTGGACAGGTGTCACGTAATATTTCAATACTTTTTCCTTGATTCTAACGAAATATTTCTGTCTATTAATACTCTGTTTAAACTTTGAAATGCATCTTTGGCCATCCTAGAGGGTCTTCGGATCTGTGTGTCTCACTTTCCGTCCTTGAATGAAACTCCTCCCAGATATTTTAATTTTTGTACTTGTATGTACATTTCTCCTATTTGTAATTAGAATTTTAAGCTTATCCTTTTGTTGATAAGAATAAATTTTGCTTTCTAAAGGTTTATGGATCTTCCTTTCCTCTTGGCCCCCTTCACTACTTTCTGTGGGAGCTTTTGTAATTTTTTTCTGTGTTTGCTATCAACACTGTGTCATCTACATATCTTACGTTATTAAAATTGTGGTCGAAAATAATAAATCCTGGTATTAGTTAATTCTCTCAGAATTGCCTTACTGTATAAGTTGAATAAATTCTGTTAGAAAACGTATCGTTGTCCTACACCCAGATATATATTTTATTTCTACTTAAGTCATTTTTGTCCGTATGTCAATATAAATTCTTAATTAATCTTTCCGAAATAGGTCAGGTTTGCTGTGCAGTTTACAGATATTTGTAGCATATTTTATTAAAAATTATATACTTAATTTTAATAGATAGTTGATGTTCTGTTAATATTAATGTAATATTAATATATTTTCAAAATATTAATATAATATTAATGTATTTCCAAAATAATAGGAAACCAACCATCAAATTTACATAAGACGAAAAAATTACCTCCCTACATTTTGTAAACATTCTGTAAACCCGAAATATTATAAAAATATTGTATTCGTAAATTTTACTAATATGTGCTTCTTGCTATATACATCAATTGGTATGAGAATGAACTTGCAATAAATAAACAGCCTCTAACTCTTATATACCACCTTCTCGGAGATATTTATTTTCTGTAATAATATTGCTGTCGATTCCGGGCTCTCGCACTACAACGGCGATGATAATAATTCTTCAGCTAACACAATGCTGGAAAATACAAGGCAACAATTCTGGGTCTACGGTGTTGAATCAATGATGTTGGTAAAACGAACGACGAATGTTGCACGACGATATTGGCTGGTAACGAATATTAAGTTTCATATACTCAGCGGTTTTCAGTGGACCGCTACGGCGATTATTCTCAAAACTTTTGGGGCTATGCAGAAACTTCAAAATCCACAACAAGTTTAAGACAACGATTAAAACTTTCAACTGGAATAATAAACATTGTTAGGAACCACTCACGTCGATTTCTTTACTAAAATCCGTTTCATATAATCATTTCACAATCTTTATCTTCATCGTCGTTGTCATTCATCGTCACCAACAACGCCATCAAATACAATCTGCAACAAACGCCTTCGTCTAAAATAATAAAACTAGACACATATATAAATAAAATATAAAATATATTTTATTTTCCTTTTTCGTACAAAGACGTCTTCGGTGACATGCCATGTGTTAGGAGAATGCTTGCTTCGAATTCATCTTAAAAGTTCAGAATGTGGAATTAGTAAATGCCGAACAATACACATACCTCATTTTATGGATCAGTTAAAAGGATGTTAGTAGCGAAGATAAAAAGCAATCTGTACCAGATAAAAAATTCGAATCATTTAGAAACTTTCAACAAAATCAACAACTAAAATGGATGGCACATTTACGTGGATTCAAAAGTAATGGTATGCATTCGATGTACACCATTTAGATACTGAAAGAACGATTATAGTTAGTGGAGTTCAGAAATTTATTTTCTTGAAAAATTGTTTTAAGTGAATGATTTTTTAATTAACAAAAGTCAGCACTGGCTGTTCGGTCTATAAATGCTGAATATTTAATTATAAGGAAATGTGTAATAATATTAGCACGTCTTCGCGCACACACACATTCACACATATTTAAATATTTTTTGGATGATCGGATCTCATGTCAAACAATTACTCCGTCTTGTAAAAATTCGAACGAGAAAACACACCCACGATACACAGTATTAAGAATGAAGTCGTTTCAGTGCACATTACGAATTATGGAGTTACAGAAATTTAGCAAGCGAGTACTGGATGCAATCAATGTGAAAAACAGGGTTAGATGTCATTCAAATTTCACACTGATTGAATTTTAGATTTATGCATTTTATTAAAGTTCTAATTTCCGCACATACATGTCTGACAATATCTTTGAGAGTTTCAGCTAAGTTATTCCCCCTTTCTGCCTATTTTAGCATTGGAACATGTAATATGCCAGATTTACGTAGAGGTCTTGAATATTTGCAGTTATATCTAACTTATTGAAATGTAGATTTTGTGATACAACTGTTCAGTTATAAAATGATGGAGGATTACACAAAGATTTATCTCGGTTTTACAAAATGAAATTAATCTTGAGTATGATAATAAATTACGTCCGCCAGCAAAGCCTCTGATTGGGAGATTGGTGGTGTAGTGAGGATCATGGAACCCCATTTCCCCAATTGCTGTTGTTCTGATGAACGTCTTTACCCGGAGTTGAAGAAGCTTTTAGGATCTCAGCTATAGAAATGTGAATCAATTCGCACATAAATTCTATGAAAGTATAAAATACATTTTCATAGCAAAGATACCAGTAACACATTTTTCTATGAAAAAATTACCAACAATACTTATTTATAGTAACAAGACCAAAAATACATTTTTGTAGCTACAATTATAAAACTGTGTTCAAAACATTTATATTTTGGCATTAAATAGCCACAGAGGTTTATACGGCGCTAAACAAAATCAGCCAACATGAAAGAAAGATTTCTTGACATTTGTAAATCGAACTTTATAACAAAATATAGCTTCACCAAAACTACAACATAAAATGCATATCACCGCTGCTAGTAATTATATCTGGATGAACATGTGTATGTGCAAAAGCTAGTATTATCTACGATATATCAAATTGTGAAAGCAAAATGATATATTTATATTGCTTCATAAAGAAATTAATTTTCTGCATTTAAATATCAAAAAGTGTTTATGTGCTATTAAACAAAAAAAACAAAAACAGAAATCAGAAGCACCGAGTAGTTTTTACAGGGAGCAAGGATCAAGGCTGCCTATTTTGCAAAAAGAAAAAGAAAATCTCTTTTATAGGTCATAAATATCAATCAACTGCTATTCTAGTGAGCTCAGCTATATAATAGTGTCATTTCTCCATTATAACGTATTGATTCTGTTAAACATTGTATATCCTTTACGAACGTTATATTGAGAAATATTGTGAAGAATATTGGAGTAAGAACAAAGTCACATTTAAGATATCAGCTATCAGTAATCGATATGAAAAGTAATTATTGTTCAACTGAAGTGAACAAATTCGACTCTATAGGGATAATCAAAATGAAAATTGAAACATAACTTGCACATTTAACAATATTATACACATTTTATTTCAATTTCTACTTGACTTTTACAATTTCTATTAGATGTGAAGTATAAAATTATACTGAAAAATATGTCTTTCTATAAACAATACGATTTTTCCATAGGTTACGTATAAAATATTTGATAAAATGCATTTTTCAACTCAATATATGTATCGTAGATACCATTATTCTGTTCTCATCAATTTTCATAAGGATTTAATCATGTCACCAGTTGAACTATTTTTTCTAAAGCCATCTATGTTTCCAAGAATGTCAAACCATTGCCAAACTTTTCTGACGTCAAGAGGATAGTTATTTATGATATTAGGTTCCGTTTAGTAAATATCAGTGTTTTCTTTTAAAGGGTTCTGAAAACTGCTTAATAATTCTAAAGGGTAGAATAATGTAAATGAATTCAGAAGTATTTCTATTCAGGTAAGTATCATTAACAAGTGTTTAGTTGATTTAGAAAGTAATTTTGGTGCTCGTAAGAAAGGTGAGTATTGCAACAAACATCGTAGAAGACTCTTTTGAAATATCACAGTAAGAAATGTAAGATAAAACCAAGAAACGGCTATTGACAAGAAAGAAATATTTGAAAATGTAGATAGCGAGGAGATGTATAATATTCAGAACATTGCCTGAAGACGCGAAATAAATCATATTACTATTTTTAAGTAAACATCATTAACAGAACTTTATAAACCCGATGAAGAATGCGGGAAATTTGTGTCTTAAAAAGATTCCAGTATAATTGAGTAAGCTTCAGTTTTTCTAGATATTGATCCAAGAGAAAAAATTCTGCATAAATGATATAGTTCCCGACGGGAATCTTTGGGGGAAAAGGTAAATACTAAAAAAATTTTGTGAAGTGAAATTTTGTGATATCCCAAACTTTTTCAACGTTGAAACGTTGAAAAAGTTTGAGATATTAATTGATTAATCTTTTAGCGACGCATTTTGTTCTTTAGGGTTTCGTCCGACTGAACCGCTTCATGTTCTTGTGTTGAACATGAGCACGATCGAGATGTCCTAAGAATTATTGACGTAGGGATGTTGAGCAATTAATGTGTTTAATTTTATAATTTTGAAATGTTTACTTATTGCTAGATTTGGTACTTAATGAAACTGGATAGATTTGTGTAGGTTGTTAGTTATTATGTGGGGGTGATTTGATTTCCTGCCGATGTATATCTGGTTATTTAGGTTGTTAGTGTAATTTTGTACAGACCATTGTCCAGGTCAAACGAAACACCTAAGAAATTTACGACTTTAGCTTTAGTTATGGTGGTATTGTTCAAATAGTGGATTTTGAAAAATTTTATCAGATCCTTCCTGAGTTTATTGATATTTTGTGGAATAGTTTTGCGGAGGATTATCATATCAGCCTCTCGGTAAAGTAAGGTGTTGAATAAATCAAAGATTCGAGAGCAAACGTCGCCCTACAAAGTTGCAGGCGTCTGCAGAATCATACGCCCCATGAAGATGCAGATATCAATGTTGTTTATTTCTAGTCTGCAGGCATTCATCGCAAAATAAAATTGATCTTTGTGCTTGTTTGATGATGCTGATATCTTAGTCACTGATTGGACAGTAATGTTTACTAAAATTTAAGCCTGTTGTTAAAAGCTTTTTTTCAGATATGGATGGGTGTAAGTCACAAATGTCAAAGTAGATGAAAGTGAAATCTATATTATTCTTTTAATTTCGTGAACCAATCAATAGCCTCAGGCATTCTTAGTGAATGTAGAAGCTCTTTTGATGATAATTTTGCTAATTCTACCTATGTATTTTTTCGAAGGGTTGAATAATCTGTATTGTGATTTGTTTATGAAATTGTGTCTATGATCTTTGATTGTTATGTATGCCTGTGATTAAGCTTAGAATAAATGGCTTCCAGAGACTACACTCTAATGAATACAATAATACAAGTACAATTGCAGTCTACTAAACAAGATTAGCTTTGATTTAAATTTGATAATTCTCGTTAAGAGAAGTTACATATATTTTAAGAAAGAAATATTAAGGAATTTACCAAATTTAGAAATAAAATTATTGATCTCAATATTTCTGATTCAGTTTTCTTGTAGTGATAAATCTATCATGTGTTCATGGTCCCCTGCAACATTCGCCAGTTCTTCGTTATTTGTATCACTTCTAGATCCCACAATAAATTACTGTCTATTGTCATATGTCTAAAATCTTTTGCAGTATTTGAACAAAATATTTTTTTGTTTTTTCTTTCCGAAAAATCCCGGTAAAACGTAATTCCAGAGATTCAAATGGACAAAATTCTAGAGATTCAAAGCTTTTCCTGGACAAAAGATTTCTGAGTAGCGAAGGACTACAATACATCTTTGCTTCTAGTAGCAAATTTACTGATTTACCAACAGAAAGGCAAACTATATGACATAAGCAGAACCTAAGGAGTAAACATGCCATCTCATTATGCAAACATTTGCTTCTATTAATACTTCAAATAATGTACATTACTCAAACTTCCGTTTATATTACACACCAACTTACGAATTCCAGCAATAGACCTTCAGAACAAACTCATACCATTTCCCTTGTGACTGAACGGAATAGCTCCATGAAGGAAAAGTTGAAAACAGTAGTAGAACTATAGTCTGTCCAATCTTCGTTTCTTTTGGGAAGTGAAGCAAAAAATTGAAATTTGAATTGAATCCAAGATGCTGCCATGTTTACTGCATCACGCCTGAGTTCTCCGTATGAACATATTTCTAATATGTCACTGAGATTAGACATTTCAGTATTTTCCTGCAAAGATTTGCCTTGTCAGATTTTTGAAAGAATCCTTATGGATCTGAATAAGAAATATAATATATTTGCGCATATCTATGAGTTGCTCAAGACAGCTCTCACACACTCAAACTATTGAAATAGGGATTGCTTATGATGTGATCATCCACTTAATTCTCAAACATTGTTTTATATTTGCTAAGCATTAACACAATGATAATAACAAACATTAATAAATAATTACTAAATACAACTGATCAGAAACAGTTAATAGGTAATATCTAAACTGTGAAATAGTGCATGGAAATCTTAGGGTAACATACAAATATAAATTAGATAAAGAATTAAGAAAAGATTAAATTTAACGATAAATTTCAACTAATACTTTTTTCCCATAATTTTGTAACCTATTTTAAACGTATTTCCTATTATATATTTAATAAATATAGATATATATTTTGAGATTAAATTTATTAACATGTTAAATTATTTACAGTTGGATGTGGGATGTGAATGTGCCCATTGGTAGGTGATGACTTGGAAAAAGATGCAAATGAAACTATCGGCCGCTTTGGCAGGTTTTTGAGTGTTGATAACAGGATGCCAAATACAGACATGCTGAAGTTAAATATTCGGTAGAGGGGCAGAGCAAACTTTGCCCAGTATTCAAAGTGACTTCTATTAATTACATATTTGTTAGGTGTTGTAACTTTCTTCTGTTTCCTGTTGTTGCATACTTATTACAAAAGAAACATTTTTATTTTCTTTGTTGAGCCTGTCCTAGATTTATTCTAATATATTCAGAGTTTTTTTTTTTTTTTTAATCATTTCACCCCGAGCAAGGCAGAAACGCCACTGATGTGCAGGGATTTACATAAATGTAGAAAGATTAATTAGAAAAGAGTGAGGAGTACAAGCTAGTTAGAAAGGAACAATAGAAAGCTGAGAAAGCAGGTGCAATGACAGATACATGGGCGGAGAGAACGTGAAGATTATACAGGGGAGGGGAGAGAGCTAGAGTCCAGTGGTTAGTAGGTGAGTATTAACTTTGCTTTTAAATTTCTGGAGGTCGTAGCCGTCAGGAAAGCAAGAATACGGGAGTGAGTTCCACAGGCGGGAAGTGCGAGAGAGGAAGCTGCAGGAGTAGAATTGTCGTCTGCGTTTGGCTAACCTGACTGTGAATGGGTGGGACCCAGTTGCCAGTCTCCTTCACGGGTAAACACCTGTTGAGGAGGCATAATATCGATGTTTATATGATTATTGTATGTTATCAACTAGAAAGATTTCAAGTATGAGATTGAGTTGTGAACATGCTTGCAAAAAATCACCATACCTATGATAGAGTACCAAGAAAATATGTTAATACCTAGAGGTAAAGTCGGAAAGCTCTGTATCAGTTTTAGGAATTTTGTTTTGAATGGCACACGAAAGCCCAGATGAATCATTTCCTAGAATCATAGATGATGATGTCTTCTTCCAATAGTCTCGTCACTATATATATATATATATATATATTGCGATGAGATTTTTCCTCTTGGTTATGAGAATTGAAAAAAATTAAATGTTGCTCACGTATTATGTTAAACAAAACATTCCGAGCTAATATATTTTCAGAAAATCATCATGTTTACTTTTGCAGATATATCACATTTTAAATAATTTTGATCAATGCTTTAAATTCTAAAAGAATTTTAGAATTTAAAGCATTGACTAAGTTTTAAAGAAAATGCTCAATATGGATAATAGCAAATATATCCAACACATGCAAAATACATACGTGTGTGTGTGTGTGTGTGTGTGTGTGTGTGTGTGTGTGTGTGGAGGGAGAGAGAGAGAGAAAAAGAGAGAAAAAGAGAGAGTGTGTGTGTGTGTGTGTGTGTTTATGTATCTTAAAACAGCTTTATTTTTTAAGAATTTTGTACCAACCATTTGAATTACGGTAAGACAAAAACATTTCGAACTGAGAATCCCGAATATCAACGTCTTCGTACTGGTCATTTTTCACTTTTTACATGTCTGCAGTATCGTAATCGACATTCAATCTACAATCTGGATATAAATCATATTTTATAGACGGTGTGCGTAAGCGAATTTTTTTTTTTAATCATTTCACCCCGAGAAAGGCTTAAACGCCACTGATGTGCAGGGGGTTACATAAATTTAAAAAGATTAATTAGAAACGAGTGAGGAGTACAAACTAGTTAGAAAGGAACAATAGAAAGCTGAGAAAGCAGGTGCGATGACAGATACATAGGTGGAGAGAAAGGGAAGGTTATGCAGGGGAGGGGAGAGAGCGAGAGGACAATGGTTAGTAGATGAGTATTGACTTTGCATTTAAATTTCTGGAGGTTGTAGCCGTCAGAAAAGCAAGAATACGGGAGTGAGTTCCACAGGCGGGATGTGCGAGAGAGGAAGCTTCAGGAGTAGAATTGTCGTCTGCATTTGGCTAACCTGACTGTGAATGGGTGGTTCCCAGTTGCCAGTCTGGTTGCACGGGTAAACACCTGTTGAGGAGGCATCAGTGACTTAAGCTCATCCGAGCAGAAGCCATGAAAGTATTTATAGAAGAGACAAAGGGAGGTCACATTTCGACGATGGGGAAGTGGCTGCAGTCGAGTTGCCAGATCAGTACCTATCACATTACAGACTCTCGTTTGGAGCTTGTCAAGAACACTGAGGAGAACGGCAGGGGCACCTGACCATAAATGGCAGCAGTACTTCATGTACGGACGGATGGTTGACTTGTATATATGGAGGATGGATTCAGGTGGAAAAAACATCCTGGATCGACATAGTGACCCAACCTTCTTAGCAGTAGATTTTGCTATGGATTCAATATAGTGGTTCAATTTGAGGTCTGAGGACAGGGTAAACGATAATTAAACGCTTTTAATAAGATTCGATGTTTCAACTTGAATGTAAATTGTTTTCATTACAGTCAACTTGCATCTAACGTAAAGGTAAGTGTCAGTTAAGTTAATAATTCAAAGCCTAGGAACAGTGTGAACAGTTTTTCTCAAATTAGATGGATAATTAAAAAGTTGTAAGAACTTGTTTTTTCTTAGAATAGAAAATATTATAAAACTAGTGTTTTGTGTTCCTTTCATGAAAGTAGTATTTTACAAATTAGTCTATAATATATAATATTTTAAATTATATGAGGGGAGTCAGTGGACGTGGTCAAAATCATTCCTCTTCAATTAGGAAGTCAGTTTCTAGATTATTATCATGATAAAATGAAATAAGATTACGCCAAGAAAAGTCAAAGTTTGTATAATGACAGAAGCAAAATTAAATTTTACTATAACTGTATATTTATACAGGAAATAGAACATTCAAATCAATTCGATAGTAAGTCGCGACTTTAGCATTATATGTACATTTTTTAATCGAAATCACTTTTATTCCACTTTCTTCATTTCCAAATATGATAAAAAATAGACATTTCTAAAATGGATGTTTTTATAAAGAGCAGAAATCTAAATCTGAATCTAAATTTTTCTTATAAAATTGATAATTTAGCTTAAACAGAATCTAACGAGGAAAAGCTTGTATATTCTGAATTTGCAGTTCTGCTTACCGTAACTTCATTTTAAACTGATTCTCGAAAACAGGCTCGTACGCGTTTTCACACGGCATGTGTTGGAAGAAACAAATGTCTAATGATATCATATGTTGACTGATATCCATCTTTTTGGACATTTTTAGAAAAATATTTTAGCTTCTAATTTGTAAAATTATATTTATACATGATAAAAAGTTTTACTTCATTATTATCTATGTATATATATTTCTGTATCTATCTATCTATCTAGATCTATAAATATTTATATATATATTCATATCTGTCATGGTGGCATCACCCATTACAATGGATTGAACTCTTCCTACAACTACATATACTTCCCCTCAGAAAAGGAGAGATATCAGAGCTCAGAGAGTGAAAGATCCGCAGGAGATTAGCATAAGCAGATCATCGGAGAGCGAAAGTCAGAGATAGCCAAAACTGCTAAGGTACGACCATTGTGAGTCCCAATTTAATATTACTTCCTAAACCGTATTTATTCGCTTTACTGACAGAATTCTACATATTTTTATTTTTCTGTGTTTAATATATATATATATATATATATATCGTTATTTTCTATTTTGGTGTTTGTATTATTTCTTGCTGGACTCTTAACCGGGTTCACGACGTGGCGACGAAAACGAACAAATTCACGCCGAGAGATTTAAAAAATGTACGGTTTTTTCCGTCAGTCGCCCACGACAAGTAGCAACCAAGACTCGAAGAAATTCACACTGAGATATAGAAAAAATATACAGCGTCCCATACGACAAGGGACAACGAAATTTCAAAAAGTCTACACGTTTGTTATAAAAAAGAAAAACATCGTTCCACGACAATTAACGACGAAATATACAAAAAAATGCGCAGAGATAAAAGAATTTGTCTTACTACAGTCGCAACGAGAAAAATCGAAAGGAAAATCAAAGAATACATGTTTTTGAACAGCAGTCTTCTTACGAAGTGGCAACACATTTAAAGGAAATATTTCCTTGCACAATTACGTAAAGAAAAAAAAATGGATTTCCAAGCAGCAATTACTGAACTGTTAAAAAACAATTCGAATTCCAACAAAGATTGGTAGGGAAACAAATAGAAATTCAGCAACAAATGAAAAACCACACACATGGAATTACAAAAATTAATCCTAAAAATGATAGACAACAAAAAACAGAAAGCGTAAAACAGTATACATTTTCTCAGAAAGCAATATGGAACTCAGGTGAAGATTTCGAATACTCGCCTGACGAGGATAAATCCTTCGAAGACTACTTTAGGAGATACGAGTACATTTATTTAAATGACTGCGAGACATGGTCAGACAAAGCAATTGAGGTGGTTATTAAGGAAACTGGCAACGTCCAAACCAAACAAAATTCGTTGACTACATATTGCCCAAAAATTCCAACGAATTATTTTTCGAGAAAGTAGTAAAATGCTTAACAGAACTGTTCAGCCCGAAGACCTCACTTTTCCATAAAGGTGGAAATGCTCCAACCTAACTGAGAAAGAAGACTAAGATTACAACACATTCGCAGCAGTTGTAAATAAACACTGCGAGTATTTTAAACTATCAGAGCTCTCGTCAGACAATTTCAAGTGTTTAATTGTTGTACAGGGACAAGTCTCAACAAAAGAATGCGGAATGGGAAAAAGAATTCTGACAAAAGTGCAAAAGGAGGCGGAACTAACGTTGCAGAAACTAGCAGAAGATTGTCAGAGGTGTTTAAGTGTTAAAAAAGACTCAAGGGACATAGAAGAATCGGTAATAGCACATATTCGCAAAGTTAACAGAAAGACATATTTTTAATCATCCCCAAAGAAAAGTCAGAATAGAAATATACAATTTTACCTTCCCCAAACAAAAAATCAAAACAATTATGAATTCAAAAAGAAACCTCATCCTAGTCTGTGTTATAGATGTGGAGCTCTTCACCGGTACGAAAACTGCATGTATCGTTATAAAACCTTTCAGCATGTAATACAATAGAACACAAAGGTTCGCATTGCAGAACGAGAACTGGAAACAGAAGGAAGGTAAGAGCTGCCAGAAAAGAACATGGTGAAGGAATAAACAGAAGAAAATACGTAGTAGTAGAAATTCTAAACAAATGTATCAAATTCAAGTTAGATTCACGTTCCGATTCGATTATCATCAGTTGACAAACACGGAGAAAACTCAAAACGCCCACCATGCTACGTACAAACAAAATTGCAAGATCAGTAACAGGAAAAAGAATAAAATTCAAAGGAGAGGTAATCACGAATGTAACATTCAATGAGACAACAAAAAAAAATAAAAATGTTAATTCTAAAAAATACAGAGAAAGTTTTCGTCATCGATTGAATGCAAAATTGTACTTCTGGGACTTACCTATTAATACTTTCTATCAGAAAATAGAAAGTGAACCAACAGAAGCAGAGAAATTGAAAGAAAAACTGAAGGAAAATTCCCCCGACGTATTTTCACCAGGATTGGGTAGATGTAAAAAAGTAGCAGCAAAAATAGAATTGAAAAATGGCTCACAACCAGTATTTAAAACTAAAAGAAATGTTCCCTTCGTTTCAATAGAAAACAATTGATAAGGAACTGTATAGGCTTGTAGAAACAGGGATACTAACGAAAGTAGAATTCAGCAAGAGGGCTGCGCCGACTGTCTATGTTAATAAAAAATCAGGCGAAATTCGTGTTTGCGCGAATTTTTCAACAGGACTTAACAACGCAATAAAAGATTACCACTACCCGCTTCCCAGCCCAGATGAATTGTCCACAATATTAAATGGTAGCATATACTTCTCAAAAATAGATCTAAGCGAAGTCTATTTACAGGTACAAGTGGATCGGGAAACCTCTAAGCTACTATGCATTAACACACACAAGGGATTGTATAGATTTCAAATGCTTGCTTTTGGAATTTAAGTAGCACCAGCGATTTTCCAAACAAACGATGGATACAATGTTAGCTGAATTGAAATTTGCCATAGCATATCTAGACAACATTTTAATAAAGAGTGACAGCGTCGAACAACATGCTTTACACATTCCAGACCTATTTATGCGAATCCAATGATATGGATTCAAAATTAAAGAGCAAAAATGCGCCTTTTTTTCCTAAAAGAAATTATATACTTAGGGCACATTATAAACAAAGATGGAAGAAGGCTGGATCCGGGAGGAGCCACAGCAATAAAGGCTATGCCGGCACCGAAAAATATCGCGGAACTTCAATGTTTCCCAGGAATGGTAAATTATTACCAGGAATTCATTGCCAATATGCATAAATTTCGTGCTGCATTAAAAGAATTACTCAAAAACGAAAAAGAATGGAATTGAACACCACAATGCCAAGAAGCGTTTGAAGAAATTATTAAAGCATTAACATCAGACATGTTATTGACACACTACGATCCAAATTAATGATAGCGAGTGACGCGAGCTCGTATGACGTAGGCCCTTGTCCATTATACAAAATGTCAGACGGAAGAAAACGACCAATCGCACACGTTTACAGAACACTATTACCAGTAAAAAAAAAATAACTATTCACAAATTGAGAAAGAGGCTCTAGGGACCATATTTGCCGTAAACAGATTTCACATGTACATTTACGGAGACATTTAACACAGCAGACTAAACATAAACCGTTGTTGACAAACTTCAGTTCGAAGAAAGGCTTTCCAAAATACACAGCAAACAGGCTATTACGATGGAGAACCATATTACTTAATTACGACTTCAAATTGGAAAACCTGCCTTCCAACAAGAATGGACACGCAGATGGATTATCAAAATTAGTGCCTAAGAATAATGAACCCCTGGCAGATTCAGCAATAGCTGCGCTACAATCAGAAGGCGAAATGAGAACATCACTGGGAAACACAGTACGCGAGCTAACAGTGACGTTACTAGAAATTAGGAACTATGCAGTAAAGGACGACTTTATTAAAAGTACGACAAAATACAAGAATGGGACAAAAGTCTCTCTGATAATTTTTCGCTTTGCGACAATGTATTAATGTATAATGTGAGAGTTGTAATACGCAAGACACTGCAAAAAAGAATGCTAAAGGATTTTCATCTGGGACATCCAGGAAAAAATCCTATGAAAACTTTAATGAGAAGCTACGCTTATTATAAGAGCATGGATGAAGAGATCATGCTAATGGTAGAAAAATGTAAGGGTTGCGCCTTAGCTGCCAGAATACCCCTAATGATACAGAAACTTTGGCCGAAAACGGATCCATGATGGTCGAGGATCCACGTAGATTATGTAGGACGTCTAGACAGATATGATTATTTAATCACAGTAGACCGCTACAGCAAGTGGCCGGAGGTTTTCCGCTACAAGAATCCAACGGCAGAAAACACCATTAACTGCCTATATGAACTGTTCGCAAGGTTCGGGGTAGTGGATTGTCCGGTAACAGAAAACGGAACGCAATTCACATCCACAGACTTCTAAAGTTCTGTGACATGTTCCATGTTAACCAGATAAAATCTTCACCGTATCACCCACGTTAAAATGGTGAAGCTGAGAGATTCGTTGACACCCTAAAAAGAGCGTTAAAAAGGCATACAGGATACCAGCAGAGAAAGCACTTCAACAGTTTCTGCAGGTGTATAGGATTACCCCAAATAAAAATACTCCATCTGGAGTGTCACCGTCGGAGGTGATGCTTATGAGGAAAATAAAATCTGTATTCGACAAATTATTGCCAAAGCAAAACAAAAAACAGCCAACGTCATTCATACCAAATAGTATTTTAGACGAGGAGAAAGAGTATATTATAAAATGTTTAAAAACAATACGACCTACTAAAAAGCCGATACAATAAATAATAGGATCGAAAATATACTGTACATCCATTAAGGTCTAGAATAAACACACAGAAGGCACATATACCAAATAAGGAAAAGACGGTCAAAAGAGACCAACATTCACCGCAAGAAGAAGCTATGGACACAATTTTTTATACATTCGAGTTAAAAAGGCCCCAAATAGTACCGGAAAATAGAACATCTGGTAGGAAAAGGAAATCATAATGAAATAGATATTAAAGCTCCCTATATAGAGAAAATATTGGGAGTTGTGTGTCATGGTTGTATCACTTATTACAACGGATTGAATCTTCCTACAATTACATATACTTTCCGTCACAAAAGGAGAGAAATAAGAGCTCAGAGCGCGAGAGATCCTCAAGAGATCAGCATAAGCAGATCAGCGGACAGCGATAGGCAGAGATAGCCAAAACTGCTACCGTATGGCCATTGCGCGTCCCAATTATAATATTCCTTCCTAATCCGTAATTATTTCGTTCTACTAACAGTTCTACGTATTTGTATTTTTATGTGTTTAATATATATCGTTCTTTCCTATCTTGGTGTTTGTATTATTCCTTGCTGGACTCTTATCCGGGTCCACGACAATATATATATATATATATATATATATCCCTTTACACATACTTTTGGAAGCTAAAGGATTCAAAACAGAAACCCAAAGTAAAATGGAAAATCCTAGAAAAAACTAGAACTTGCAACTCACTTAATGACATCTACCTTTTATGTCTACGTGAAAAACTACACATTCTCCAGTACCCTAACAGCAACGATTTACTAAACCGTAGAGAAAAATTTGCAGTAATATGCAAACATCGCAAATATTTCTCACTAAAATTTAAGTAAACAAAAAAAAAAAAACCAAGAAAGAAATATATTTCTTAAATATTATAAAATATTATATTTTATAATATTATAAAATATAATATATTTTATAATATTATAAAATAGCTTAATATTATGGAATATTATGAAATATTTTTTGTGAAAGACATATTTTATAAAAAAATATATTTTACAAAAAACAAAAAATAAACAAAAACAAGAAAAAGCACACACCCCAATACAAAATAACATACATTAAATTAAGGAGAAACCAACCCCAAACCCAAACAACACCTACCAACGCCTAAACCAAAGGCGCCAGCAGCACCAGCCCTTTCAAGATTAATAGATTAACCTATCATGAACTCTGCCAAAAGCAAACACTTAAACCTAAGACCAGTAAAAAGGTCAACAGAACTCAAAATACAGACCAACCCCTCTAACACCCAAAAATAACAAATCCAACACAAATAAACGGTCTTTTCAACTGGATAATTCTCATTTCTAAAAAATAACCTGAGGATGAATCCAAAACATAATGGGCTGGCTTCGAAACATGAGAAATTGTCTCTGTAGTGATGCTATGAATTTAAAAACATTGTAACAACCATTACAGTATATATATATATATATATATATATATATATATATATATATGTATGTATATATGATTTTGTCATACACATAATTTCAGAAATCTTCCATAAATTAAATCTACCTGATGCATCTTTTATTTCGCACACATACATTTAGAACATATATTTATACGCACTTACATTTACGATAAGTAATAATTGATTTTATTACATGTGGCATACATAAATATGAACAGGCATTTGTTTCCTACATTTAAAATAGATCATCTATTGCTTTATTATACGTGACACGTATCTGATTAATGAAATCAAGTCTCAGTCAACATTTCAATATACTGTCATCTTGTTTCTTTAATTAAATGTGTCATATTAACAAATATTTGAAAAAATATCATTAAATAAAACCCTCACTAGATATCAGGGAATTTTTTCTTTAGGTGAATTGTTCGAGGTCAATCACGAAAAAGCAAGCTTCATTTACCTATTTTTAAAAATTGTACATCTCTCATTCAGATTTTTACATTTTTCTACCTATTCGAAACATGAACAAGCTAATTTATAAGCAGTTAACAGTTTTCATCTTTTTCATTTCTTACTATTATAACCGTTATTTTAGTAGGTAGCCGTTCCTGTTTTGATCCAGCCTTTAAACTTATATATACACTGAGAAGTACAACGAAATAAAAATATTTAATGTGCATTTCTCAATTAACTAATAAATTCAGACATGTGTATCCAATAAAAATTAACTGTTATTTTAATGATATATAATTTTGGTTAACAAATTACTTAATTACTTAAACATATACAAATGTTTGTCTGTATGTAGTCGATCTCAAAATAAATTGTAACTACACATGGATAGTTCTTTTATAAATGTCATTGTGGCGATGTTAACGAGAGTGCCTGAGCCGATAATGGATTGCCTTCTCCAGGATACATGGTCCGGTGGTATTTAGTTGCTTGAATACACTGACTTGGTCTAAAGCGTTCTGCGTTCAAAACCTGGCTATATCAGTTATGATTTGATATGCGATAACTGATATAGAACTATCTGAAAGAGACATCGCTAGTGGAACTAAAACAAACTAAGTAGGAGAACAAAATATAGCGTTTGGCTCTAAATTTCATTCACTTGCAGAAAACCAGAACATACAACGGCCCCGCACAACGTGAATACGTCTACAAAGATTAGCTCAATATTTGGGATATTCTAAAGAATTGCCAAAGTCAGTTATTTTTCTGTCCTTCCTCTATTGTTCTACTTTATCTTAAGATTGTTGCGGTTTAGATAGGTTGCCTGATATTATAGATAAGACCCTCTTTCTAACTCTTTTTGCAAATATCTTTATATCCACTGCGATGTCAGGCAGTTTAATCACTGTAATACCACTGAACTTTTTTGCCTCCAGATCTTACGTTTTTATATCACACAATTCCTCACTCATGTAGTAGGCTTTTCTACACGTTTACACAATAATCCTGATTGAGATGCTTCTTTATTTGATATTTTCCTTACATCAACGTTGGACTCATGTTGTGCTGTGCAGCGCTATTCTCTTTGCAACTCCGCTCATATGGTGGTGTCTGTAAATATATCTTTCCGCTTCCCCATCATTTGAACCTCATATAAACAGAATATATTTCAGTTATCAATGTGCTGATTTGGAATCGTTCGGTGACTTCTTTCCCGGTTGCCCACGGTGTTATAATTTTAATTATTCTTTTCATAAATTTGCAACTGAGGTCTTTTCCTAGGTTAAATTCGTTATCGAATCTTTCGTTCGAGCGCAAAAATATCAATTAATATTACGTTCATCATATTGTTTATCGCCTGCCAGCTTAGCTGCAATAGTCCAATGCAATTACTTCTTCCACATATAAGAGAACGACTAGTCGGATAATAAAAAATGCCTCGTTGTTCGTAATGAGTGCAAGCTATTCTCAAATATATGAAATAATTGTCTGCTGAAAGAACGACAGCATATAAGTTCTCACAATTTTTTTCCAGAGATTACTAGCAGCTCTGCAAGATTGTTCTGAAGGAAAAAATCCCAAGTACTTCCTTCAATGAGTTTTATGTATAGGCATCTACTGCACATATGGTTGTGTGCTTTGCTAGGAAGTTCTCTTTCAAGTTTACTCTTGCCACATCTGGACTAACTCTGCCAGATTTTCCTGTTAGTACTAGAGAGATTTCTGTGCATACCACTGTCAATGTTTTCAGCGAGATATTTCTAACTTGGATCTCTAAAATGATAGCAAATGTGACGGGATCCATGCGGTTATCCTAGAGAAATGTGCCCCTGAGTTGCGCCTGCTTTCTCTAAGCTTTATAACGAATGCGTAAGTGTTTCCTGATTTCCAGTTTGTTGAGATTTACGCCCATTCAGTCTCTTACCTCTTACCAGCAAAGTATTTGAGGCGCTAAACAAAGCCGAAATAGTTAAGTATCTAATTTGCACTACTTCATTTTGGACAATTAATATGGCTAAGTTTACCGCCGATTTATTAACTGTCATCAATCTATAGATATGAATGACAAAGTTTGAGCCCTGGTACTAGAAATTTTGAAGACTTTCTACAGGGTTTATATGCTCGTTTTCTATATACGCTCAAGGGTTTTGCTGAGACGAGAACTTGGTTTAATCAAACTATTCCCAACAAATTGTGTAATGAAGATCGTATTGAAAGGGCTCGCTTCCAAATATTTTCCCACTATGGCGAAGTCACAAAATGCTTTATCATCAGTCCTACGCTTTTTCTGATCTTCATCAATTATTTCTCCGGTGACATTAGTTCCCAATTAGATATTTATGCTGAGAAACCAACTGTTAACTTCTGCTGTAGAAAATACCTCAGATATTAGAAATTAAACATAGTAGATACTATTTAAATAGATCTCCAATAATTTGTTAACTAAGCCAAGAAATGACTTGTGAATTTTAATGCCTAAACAAATTGCTTCTATTTAATCAATATAGAGAACATTATCTGCTTGCTATCAGCGCACTAAGCTGATCAGGAGATCAAAACATTACGCCTTTTTGTCTTTACCCTTTGCACTGACATAAAGCTGAGAGACTATATCGAATCAAATGCTACGTCTACTATAAAGAAAGCTGTTTCATCATGCCTTGGTAAAAAATATTTTAATCAGAATTCATGTTGCATATTAATAAATCTGCCACCAGCCTATTCATAGAATAAAGTTGCCAAATCTGGTCTGGTACTGCTGCTATACAACTCGAGATTATTGAGATAATCCAAGCAGTGTCTTTAATATAATCCGCCCCGACTGGGTATCAAGTCTTGTAACTTTGTCCCCGACATGATGTGATTTCCTCTGTTCTCTTAAATTTACTTTAATGGCAATTCTCTTGCTGAGCCTTTTCCCCTATGCTCCGACTGCATGAATTTCAGCTTGGCAATTATGTCTCATCCTTTTACTGTTAAACTAGCTAGATACAACCTCATCCTCTATCTGTTTTAAAAGTTTAATTTCTTATATCTGCTACGTGGGGAGCTCCATTTTCAATTTCTTGCTTCCCTTATTACTATAATCTTCAAAAGTTTAAATGCAAGGTCTATCGCTATCTTATTAAACCCCATCCATTTTTCTCAATCCTCCTTATTCTCAGTCTTCTCATTCTTTTTCAATGCCTGTAATGTCCTACGTTCTAGTAGCATTACCGCCATTCTTTAGGTGAAGTAGATCTTGGCGTAAATAGATATGAAATTGAAAAGGTATTAATTTACTGAAAGATAATGTTGTGCCCTTCAAATATAAGAACAAGGAAAACACCAATGTTTTAATATATATTTTTCCATGCTAATCTTTAGCACATCATTATGGCTTATTTTTTTATTTGAATCATTAATAGCGTTCGTTTCTTAAAGTTTGTTATGGGTAAAATTGCATATACTAATATTTTTATATTTATTAAGTGTATTCAAGAGTTAGATAAATAGTGGGACCTAAAATTGGAATAGGATATTAAAAACCTGGTGGGAGAAAAAAGTGTGATTAAAAAAATTATAAACATGAATAATGTAAAATTATGGCCCGTTAAGTAAAAGTGGTAATTGGTTTGTTTGTTGTAATAATAAAGTAAGGCGATTAAAGCATAAAATGTAACAATTTAAAAATGTAAATATAATATTTTTATTTTAATATATTATCTTCATGTAATATTAGAATATTTAAATTTAAAATTTTTTACGTAGACATATATAATTACGTGCTTGGACGAACTTCAAGCTGACAATGAAGAAAAAGATGGCAGTGGACAACGCCTGTGCCATCAGCACACAGCTAGAGAGCAATGAGATATGTACCACGTACGCTAGGCAAGAGAGGCGTCTGAACAGCTTCCACGTGCGAAGTATCGGATGAATATTTGGAATCTTGTTGCAAGACAACTTGCCCAAAACTGAGGTCCTGTCTAACGAGGGTCTGTCTACCATGTTCTCACGTTTTAAACAGAGAAGACTCTGCCATGTCTACCGCATGCCAGACGGCCACATTCCTAAAGATATATATATATATGTGCGTGTGTGTGTGTGTGTGTGTGTGCATGTGTGAGTGAATTATATTACCGCCAATATAGACTAATTTTATTATTTTTCATATATATATATATATATATATATACGTATATTTTTTAAAACAAAAACAAACATTAATCCAAAAGGAAAAGCAGGAAGGTAAAACACAAAGACCTGATCCTAATTAATATTAATATTTTAATATTAAAAAATGATATAGTGCAGGGCTCAATTTAATTAAAATTACAGAGCCAGTTATAAAATAAAATGAATTTCGAACTTCAAAACCGTTGAATGATCATTTCTTCATGAAATCCCTAAGAGATTTCACATCTTTTCGACACCTATCAATACTCAAAATGAAATAAAAAAAATGAAATAAATATATTAAGATTTTACCGGCGGAAGTTCAAAAATTTTAGTCACAAAAACCTAGATAGCAATAAATATCTATTTTTACATTTTGGACAACATTACATTTAGATTGAGTTGTAAGTGAAAAATTAAAAAATTTGTCTTTGTCCAGCTTTACAATGGGGAACTTGGGTAACGGAAGAAATAGAAAGTGGTGATGATTGAGAATTGAGCTAAACAAAATGGAAAGAGAGGGAGGAATATATATATATATATATATATATATATAATACTTATATATGCAGCAGCAATTGCCTCAATTATTCAGGCCTTCTCACTAACTATGAAAAGTTTTTGAAATTAAATCTTCAATTTCAAGGCAAAATCTTTCATGTTTTTTCTTTTGACTATCTTACATGAATATGGGCCAAGTTTATAAAAAAACTAGGATGAAGAATGAAATATATAAGTTGTGTAGTAAAGGCTTACAACCGATTCTTTCGCGTATACAATAATGTTGACATAGGCTGGGCATAGTACACTAAAATTTACGAAGAGTTTTCTCAGAAAAAGCGTAAACAGCAGCGACTAGCATTCAGATGTCATGCGTATCATTGTTTAAGGACCGAGAGGAGATCAATATTTGGTAAAATATGTGAAAACTGCAAAAACAACTGAGAAAAGAAAATTCAAAACCTTGAAAAGCGAGATATTAAACTCAGTAAGAAAACGTGGTAAATTGAAATAATTAAACTAGAAAACCATTCATCCGAGTAGATAAAATATTGGCTCACAATACATTTTGGTAATGACTTTGAACACTGAAAGTGCTCAGAGGACACTGAGAAATTCAAGTATCAATTCACTTCAGATTCCAAAAATGCCTCAGAAATAAAAAAAGAAATAAAGAAGGAAAATAATTGAACTAAACGAGTAAGAACTAATTGTGGTTCAAATATTTCCATTTCAATCTAATCAACGAAACAAATGTTAACGAAACCAGCAGCAAAGTTACGAAAATAAACTCGTTAAAAGACAAATTAGAATGTAAAAACGATTTTTTAAAAAGAATACAATTTGAATGAGTCAGTTTATAAAGTGCGCAAAACTACAACGCGACACACAAACACTGATAAAAAGAAACTAAATACAGAAAGAGAGATATGAAGGAATATATATATATATATATATATATATATATATATATACATACATACACACATATTTAAGACAGAAATAGGGGTTTTTCCAATGGGAGGAATTGGTATAGAAGAAAAAAGTGCGAGAATCCGTGAACGTTTTATTTAAAATATGTATTTATTGTTGTTGTTATTATTATTATTATTATTAATATTACTAGGTTTTTGTATGATATGCCAAGAGCCCATAATGATATTTGTGTCGCTACATGTGTTTTGAGTCTAACGTTGACTCTCTTCAGGCGAATAAGCTTGTGACTTTATATATCGAGATCCGTTGTGTTTTTCTGATGTATATATGTATATATATTTTTTTAATCGCATCACCCTGAGCAAGGCGGTAACACCACTGATGAGCAAGGGGCTACATAAGAATAAAAAAGATTAAGTAGAAGAGTGACGAGAAAGAAGAACCAGTAAGAAAGCAGCAAGAGGATGGGAATACAGATGTGATGACAGTTGCAAAGGTGGAGAGAAAGGAAAGTATATACAGGGTGGTGAAGAAAGAACTAGAATCAAGTGGTTAAGAGATGAGTATTGACATTGCATTTAAATTCCTGGAGGTTGTAGCCGTCAGTAAAGCAAAGATAAAGAAGCGAGTTCTTGGACTGGTGGATTCTTTGTTTCTCTTTTTCTTTTTTTTCCCAGCCTTGTGTTAGATTCTTTGTTTCTTTCTATTTTTTGCTCGGCTGTATTTAAGTTATCTCCCTACCTTTTTTGAACTATAGGTCACAGACAGCTATGCTGTTGTCTCTCTTAATATATCATTCCACTCTCACTTCCACAAGGCGCCTGCTACTTATAGGACCTTCTACTACTACCAAAGAGCTGACTGGGACGCCTTCCGTGACTTCCTTTGCCACGTCCCTTGGGGAAAAAGTGTTCGATCTCCCAGTTGATGACTGTGCCTCTGAGATTTTCGTCCTGGGTGAATGTTGGCATTGATGCCTTCATACCTACCAGGAAGTTTCGTCTCAAACCTCATTCCTCCCCTTGGTTCTCTCCTGCCTAATCGGCCGTCATTGCTCGCAGGAATCACTCCTTTCGACTATTTTGGAGACAGTCATCTGACCACAATATACGCCTATTCATGTCTACTCGTAATGAGTGCAAGCGAATCCTTAATGACGCCAAACTGTTGTTTGTTGAGATAATGAGACAGCGCATAGCTGACCTCAAGTTCGGCTTCAAAGACTATTGGTAGTTATGCAAACGGGTGCTGAAGAATAGCAAATCCTCTATCCCTCCGTTAATCAATTAATATGAGGTCCTCATATCATCAGCGGACAAAACTGCGTGCTTTACTCGCATACTCATCTAACTCCACATTTGACCACTTGGAGTATCCTCACCCGATTTCCCTATTAGAACTGAGGTTAAGCTGTACGATATATACATTACCCCGGTAGTAGTACCCGTGTAATATCAAAACTTGATTCCCATAAGGGGAATGGTGGGGATGGAATCCCGGTGATTATCCTAGAGAAATGTGCCTTTGAACTCTCTTCACTCCTCTCTAAACTCTATAAACACTGCCTCACTGCTTTCTGTTTGTCTGCATGCTGGAAGTCCTCTCCTGTCGTTCCTGTATTTAAGAAATCTGGTGAACCCTCGGACCCATCCAACTATCGACATATCAGCCTTCGGGAAGGTAGAATTATTAATGCTGAAATAGTTCAGCATCTTACTGCCCACAAACATTTCTCCGACAGGCAGTTTGGCTTCCGCTTTGCCAGGTCCACGGCCAACATGCTAACGACCGTTACGGAGTACATGTTCCAGGCCCTTGAGGAATCCGGCGAGGCTCGTGCTGTTGCTCTGGACATTTCCAAGGCTTTTGACAGGGTTTAGCATGCTGGCCTCCTATGCACGCTACGGGGTTACTGGACGATTGCATGATCTGATCCAATCTTTCCTACATATCCGCATAATGAAAGTCGTCCATAATTGGCATGCCTCCACACCCTACTGTACAAAAGTTGGTGACCCTCAGGGCTCTATACTAGGCCCGACGCTCTTCCTTATCTTTATAAATGACCTCCCAGACGAGATCAAGAACCAAGTAGGCATCTACGCAGATGACACCACAGTCTACTCCCGCATCAGTAAGAAATCCGGTGTGGTAGACAAACATAATCTCGCTGGTGAATTGGGATAAGAAATGGCTTGTAAATTTCAATGCGTCTAAGACCAAGCTGCTATCTGTCAATCATCACAGGCAACCTCTCCTGTCTCCCATAAGCATGGATCAAGCGAGTCTCCCCGAGAGCGATAACCTGCACCTCTTCGGCCCTACCTTCTCTTCTGATCTCAAATGGAACCAATAAATTGAGTCAATAGCTAAATCCACTGCTAGGAAGGTTGGGTCACTGTGTCGGGCCAGGATGTTTTTCCCGCCTGAATACATCCTGTATATATACAAATCAACCATGCATGGTCCGTGCATGGAGTACTGCTGCCATATATGGTCAGGTGCCCCCAATGTTCATCTTCGTGTTCTTGACAGACTCCAAAGGAGAATCAGTAATGTGATAGGTAACGACTTGGCGGCTCGACTACAGCCACTTTCCCACCGACGGGATGTTGCTTCACTTTGTCTGTTCTATCAATACTTCTATGGCTTCTGCTCAACCGAACTTATGTCATTTGTGCCTCCGCAAACAGGTGCAACGAGACTGGCAACTGGGTCTCACCCATTCACAGTTAGATCAACCAAATGCAGACGGCAATTCTACTCCTTCAGCTTCTTTTCTCGCACTTCCTGCCTGTAGAACTTGCTTTCTTATTCTTGTTTCTTGACGGCTGCAACCTCCAGGAATGTAAATTCAGTGTCAATACTCATCTCTTAACCACCTGACTCTAGTTGTTTCCACACCACCCTGCATATCCTTTCCTTTCTCTCCAACTTTATAACTGTCATCACACCTGTATTCCCATCCTTCTTTTGCTCCTTTCTAACTGGTTCGTCATTCTGATCACTCTGGTCCAATCTTTTTACTCTTATGTAGCCCCCTGCACGTCAGTGGCTTTACCGCCTTGCTCACGGTGACATGATTAATAAATATATATATATATATATATATATATATATATATATATATACTAATTTATTTCTTTATGTTTCATAGAAGTGAAAAACCTTTCGAAGAATTTGGAAAATGTACATTCTTATCATCCTGAATGGCAGTAAAATGTTACGTGTAGCACTAACATTAAACCCAATCCCATATATAATTTTTCCTCAGCTTTCATACAATGTTGAATAAATGAGGAACTATTTCCAAAATATAAATGAGTGAGTGTATCAGAGAGAGAAAGAGAAAGGGAGAGAATGTGAGATAGTAACAGTGAGAGTAATGGTAGATGACAGAAGAGCGAGAGTAAGGCTAGGTGTGATTAAGATTGAGTAAAGAATAAAGACTAAGAATGAGTGAGTGAGAACGTGTCTATGAGAAAGAATGAGTGAGTGAGCGTAAACAACTGAGTGAGAGATAACAATTGAGAATGAGAGCGAGAAAGATGGAAAATATATCTAAAATGAACACATGAAATATATTAAAATTCATATTCTTTCCCCGAAGACTATTAAGAAATATTTTCTAAAGTTCTCACACTTAATAAAAAACAGTAGCAAGAAGAATTATTAGGCTACTTAACTTAATGGTTTACATTTAGCAACTTTTCCTTACGCAACTCTTGAACAAAAACGTAGTAATAAAGCGATGCCATTTTTTCACAGTTGAATTATCTACAGTAATCTTTGGAAACGAACGAAATAAAACGAACTGTTTTACGTGGTGGAACAAAATAATGATTGTTTTAAGATATTTACCAAAAAGTGTCTGGCTACAAATGTTATAATCTCGTCTTGTCTGGGGTGAATTAATTTCAGGGCAACTTGAATAATACCTGCACAAATCCAGTAACAGATCTTCGATGACTGTTACATGGAATAAAAGGGCATTTACTTACTTGCTTACTTGTGGCAGCATTTACCCTGGGCAAGTTGAGCCGGCTTCTTCCCTAAAAGAGGTTTCATAGGACTTTTAGCTCCACAATCGCATGTGTTGTGAAGATTTTTCCGCAAATGGTTACCAATTCTTACTGCCGTAGACTGGTTGCAAACGAAGGATATAGCAGAGATGTCGAGAGATGGATTATTACCAAGGCTATTACGACGTAAGTTAATTTCATGGATTCGACTAGATTTCAAACTTGGCTCTCAGATTCCTCAATCCTAGCTACAGGAACATCTACAGAGAAACAGAAATTGGGGTATCTCGAGTGAAAATGAAAATGAAAATGAAATATTAATCCAATGACTAGATGCTATAATTGAATAATAAAATAATTTGATTTTTAGATACTAACGGTGTACTAATATAAAAAAAAACAAATTGAAGAACTTAAATGCAAACGTCACCAACAGACTAGAAATGTAATGTATTTGAAAAATACTGTGATTTCAAAAAATACATATTGTATATATCAATATATATACATCGGTGAAAAGCAGTCAGAAATGTAGCAGTGATGAAAACCCAGTTCACTGTGATATCAATGATTTTTATTTGAACATATTTTTGTCAATGTACCAAAGACAGTCATGCAATTGTGCTTATGATTAATGTACACATGTGCTTGCTAAAACAAGAGCAAAATTAAAACATGATTACTTTTGAAAAAAATGATTCGATAAAAGAAACAATTAAAAGGATGTATATATATAGGTAAATTGTTTCAAGAGGATATGAAACATCCTAAAAAGAAAACCTATATATATTTTGTATTATAAGATAAGCAGATATAGTGTACCCTTACTCGACAAGGTAATCTCAATCCGCATTCAGTACTTTGTGCTAACGTGCCTTCAGCCCAGCAATGCCCTTGCGCTAAAAATCAGGTGTTAGGGACGCAAATAATTATTTGAATGCCTGCTGCAAGTCTGCGTCATATGCGAAGAATTTCCCACTAGTGTGGTTATGTAAGGAGTCGAAGTTGTGTTAATTTACTGTCATGTTGGAAAAGCATGATGGATGACACAGTGTCTCTAAGCCAAGTGTCGGAAGTTACAACCCACACATCCGACACATGAACCTTGCGATTAAACAGCTTTCTCTTCTTCTACATCATGACTGTTTCACATGTTATAAAGGCTGTGAATACAGGCCTGCAGTGATGATTTTAATGTTGGTAGCTGCTCACTTTCATCAATTTTCAACTAGACCACAACATACAGTGTTTAATCTTGTGTGTGTGTGTGTGTGTGTGTGTGTGTAGAGGTGATTTTTTGGTGTGACAATCAATGTCAGACACGTTAGTAAGTGTCATAAAGAAGCAATCTTTCGTAACTGTTGAGCATTCAATCATATATGGGTACGTTGCGTTTTCAAGAAATAAACCAAAAGCTTTTACCTGTTGTCTTCCGACACTTTTGGGTGTACACACTTCTTTTATTAGAAATCTGGCATTAGATAGCAGGCTGATTGCTTCATCAGAAATATGGTAGCGTTTGACAAGATCACCATAGTTTTAGCTACTGTACTTCTGTATAACCTGGCGTGGCTTGACCAATCCTTCCCGCTCCTTAACCTATCCGCCCACGTTGTGTTTGTTTTGATCTTGGATCAGCCAAAGTAGGATTGCCAGTTATTACCTGGCTAAATTAGTTCTGACACGCGAGGGGCTGAGTATATTATTTAGACTGGATTTACGCGATATTCGATAAAGAGTATAATCACTAGACCGCTGCAACGCCACAGGCACCAGAAATAACACGACTTATAATCCGGGTTTTTTTAATTATATAGATATCTTTATATTGATTATATATAAAGTTATAATGAAATAGTCAAAGCTGATAACACTCAACAGTTGTCTGGTATTTTAAAAATACTTCAGTAAAAATATTTTCTGAGTTGGTTTTACTCAGTTGTCTTTTAGAAGCACGTCAGTCTGACCGTACAAACCACCTTCGTCCAATCACTAGCCCAATATATCTCTTCTAATAGCAGGCTCCCAAGTAACTAATTTCGTCCTCTAGCCTGGTTTTATTAAACAGGCACAAATTGAGATAATAAAGTCTAGTTACATGGGGTTAAATTTTCCCTCATGTTTTAACTTTTACGAGCTCGAAATGAAAACAATAGGAGTAGTCTAATTCGACTGAGCTTCATCATCCAAGACCTGTGGCCTCCCACTGCGTTGTCCATCTCAAAGGGACAGATCTCTCGACTTGATGTTTTGGAACCAAAGTCTGATGGATAGTTCCAACAAAAAATTATTCCAAAAGGCGTGACGTATTCTGTGATTTGCTGCAGCTTTGGAAAAGCACACTTTCATGTCATAAAGCAGGCAACGATAAAAGAGCTACTTCGACATTGCAAATTTTCTTGCCGCTATTTGAGCTATAACTGAAGTGTGTGCGAAATGCACCTGTACTGATAAGAAGTAATCCTCACCCCACTCCGTCAAAGCACCGCTTTTCTTGCACGTGACGCTCTCATTTGCGTATCAGTAATCACTTCTTCTCGCAAAACGTAAAAAACGGCAAGGATAATTATTTATTTTATTTGAGTTACAAAACGATGATCTGAAAAATCCAATCAGAGGAACAAATGAAAAAATACTATTTTTGATAAGCAAATTAGGGGATGAACCATAAAACAATATAAATATCAAGTGATTATTAAACAAACATTATGGTGATATATTTTAAATTTGAATTCTAATTTCCGTAGCTATGCTATAATTTGGGAATATGATATAAGGTAAACGAGAAACATTGCAGACTACCTTTAGTTCCTTGATGCATTTGTTAGTTGCGTATGAAAAAAATAAGCAAGTGAATGTCTAATAATAATTATTGTTTTTTAACTTTATTATCATTGTAGACACTGTATTATTTCGTAAACCAGTGCAAAAACAAAAATACAAACAGGGATTAAATGATGCATTTCAGGATAGAGTATTCGGTGGAATACTACGTAAAGAGCTTGACTATTAAAGAGCTTAAATAGGAATCAGAATAGACTCTCGTGCTGATATAATTTAAATGATGATGATAATGATGATGATCTACAAAATTATTTAGCTGTTAGAAGAAAACATTAAAGAATATAATCAATTATCGTTTATTGTAAACAATAAAATGAACATCCTTTGGGGTTTTTGCCCCAAAAGATCAATACTTCCATATAAAATAAACCAGATAGGATCATTAACTATTAAACAAATGCCCATCAAAGACCATTCAGAATGGTGTATCTTCCAAAGCTGAAATTTATCATTAACAAAATAAAAAAATATCAAAAACAAATTTAGAAAATACGCTCACTTTGATGTAACAGTTATAATGGTGATTTTCTAAGCATAGCTTAGACGTGGCACAAGGCTGAATGTATATGGTACACAGTGAGGATCGAACACACGATCCAGTCATAAGTGATCAAGCGAGAGAAACTTGTGAATCATTACACTACATCAAAGTTGCTGATATGACAGGTGTAATCAATTATTTTCATACAAAAAAGTTGTCAACATATTTAAAATTATTCAAGTTCTTTTTGGTGAAATTAAAATGGCATGGTGTTTTGTAATTTCGACTTTACAGAATCTAATTTGTTTAGAATTTTTGACATCGGAGATAAATAAATATTTATAAATTGTCTCAATTTATTAATAGGTAAAAAATAATAATAGAATCAGTAATATTTTGTTATTAACCGCCTTAATTGAAAAGGTAATATTGAAATGAATAATTGGGTTTGTGTATTTTAAGTATCAATTCAATTAATGTGAAACTAAACATTTCAGTTATTTAACATATTAAACTGTCTGATTTTGAAAAGCTGATTGGTCTATAAATTTTTGAAGTACAGTGATTCGATTCTGATTAGTATAATATTCCTCTGCAACATATGTACGTGGTAATTAATTAATGTCTTAGACAGAAATTAAAGTAATCTTCAAAAGTATCAAAAACAAATAATATGCAGATATTTATGTTCAGTAGAGATAATAACTGTGAAGTCAAAAATTTATTTATATCGTCTTACCGATTTTAGTGTCTTTTGCTTGAAAATTTGATGATTACAATTTTCTATTTGGGAATATTATTTCTAGTTAACGTTTTCTTTTTAAAATTCTATAAAATGAATTTCTAAAAATATGATCATGGAAACTATTTTGCAAAAGTTTTCGTTACATATTGATCAAATAAAAGCCATAAACAGTTTAATAATAAACAAAGCCATAATGATTTTATTTTCATATTCCATTCTCACCACTAACATAAATATTATAATTTTCCTACATTAATGAAAATGGTAACATGGAAGAATTTCAAGATGCTAACAAAAAATAAGGAATTCATTTAGCAATTTTGCCAGTAACTGTAGCCTTGCCATACAGAACGGATTGAATTTAACATATAAAAACCTAGCATTATATTGCCGAAACAATGAATTTTGATCTAAAATTTCAAATTGATGGAAAAATATTAGAATTAACCTGTCGCTCACTCATATTCAGCGTTACTATTCCTACATTGTATTTAGGAATTTTAGCTATTTAAATTTGCATTATTTCTTCAGTTTCTTTCACATTGTTGTAGATCAGCTAAGACCTCTCTAGCGTTCCACAAGATGAAATGGTTTGTTGCAGAAATAGCTATATAAATAAACATTAATAGCAGTTAAGAATTTGGATTGTCATTGCCAGTCTTTGTGGAACGAATGCGTGCGGTGGTCGTTCATTTTTTTGGGCTTTCTGACGGATTGAAATCCAGATGGTGCTCCGCCGAAGGCTAGTGTTTTGTCAGGGGAAAAGTAGACAATAATCTTTGTTTGAGCTTACGAGCTCGGTTTTAACCACGTTTATTGGACTTGCGCTGCATCTACCTCGAGCTTCTGCCCATGTGGGTAAGTGGTTGATATTTTCGGAGTGTCATTGACAGCCTACATTCGTCAGTCGTTTATTTTGTCGGACTCTCTGCATTCGAGCAGAAAGGAAACCAGACGAAGCTCCGCAGAAAAGGCCGTGTGTCCTATCTTTAAGGCTCGGTTTTACGCATATTGTTTAGACTTCTGCTCACGTAGTGAGGTCGAAAATAATTCGGAGTGTCATTGACGATTATTATCGAAATCTGATCACTGCAGGTCTAACAAATTTCATTCTCCTCTTTTTATAATGATTTTTATTCTGTCTTATTTGTGTTTATCTTATATGTACTAATATCCATTAGCACTAATATTGTTCTGTAGGTACTTCGGTACACATCATCTGGTGTTTTACGGATACCTCGTCGATACAACAATCTGCCAACGAAAATATCAAAAAGCAAAATCTGTATACAACAGATTTAGCTACTAAGATTTCAACAAGCAAATCTGCAATAAAAGATTTGGTGTCGGAATCTCTGACAGCAGTTGCCAAAAACAATCGTACAGATTTACGACCGAAAACGAACAGTTTGGCGACAATTTCAAAATAATCAGGGTCAATAAGAAATTTTAAAATGGAGGACTTCTATAAATGTTTCATTGATTTTTTTCAGGCAAGAAGAATTAGCACAAAAGCATTAAGAAATGCAACTTGCTATACTAATATATATTCTTTTAAAAATGTAACGATCCCAGATAAACGAAATACATTTTGCAGTGTTTAAATCAATTACAATTTTTTCAAATAAACCTGATGAAAAGGTTACTTTTGATGATTACTATCGTAGATTTAGAGATATATCTGTTAAAGACTATTCAAACTGGACAGGCGTTAAGAAAATCCGTATACTGTGAATTAAGTCTGGTTATTCTGATTACGAAAATACAGAAAATTATATGTATGTGCCATACATATGATTTTCTAAACATAGATTAGATTAGCCACCAGGTTGAATAGATGAGGCACCAAGTGAGGATCTAATTTACTAGTCAATTGTAATGATTCTAACGAGACAAGCAACCGATAATCTGCTAATTGCTAATCAAAAGTACGCAAGAATTATAGCACGATTAACTATTCCAATATAAATAACATAAAAGAGGCACAACATCAATATTATTTCATCATGGCTGACTGCGGACCAAAAGAAGTAATCCAGAATATAATACTACAATGAGAGCGTATGATTCAGCGGAGGCATGTAAAATTGTTGCAATATTTTTGTCGTGGAGATTAATATTTATTTTCAACTAAAGACACTGGACTTATGAGAGATTACTGTGTAATTCTCCTCCGTAAAACAAGTTCACAAAATAGAGACCGATCGAGAAATGATTTTATAAGTTTTTAAAATCACAAGCTGAATATTATTACTATCACCAATGCTAACTTGACTAAGTTTCTTTATATGACATTGGACTTGAATAAAAATCATACACCAAAAGTCTATATAACCACAGATACCTTAGTAAATTAACAAACTACCACAAAAATATTCTAGACAGTTTACATAAATCAGGCCAAGTTAAGTTAACTTCGATCTCCAGCAGTAAGGAAATATGTGATAATAAAATTACATATATAAAACCTTTATATCTTAACAACCATAAAGAACATTTAAAATATTTCGAAAAAAACAATGAAGGTAAAAATAAACAGAAACAACGTAATCATAACTTTATATTGCTTAATCTATTTTCTATCGTAATATTCTAACGAATATCAGGAGATATTTTTCTAAAATTAATTAATTATCAATTTTATCATTCATTAACACTAAAAATGTTTTTGTAACGATAATAATTTTAATATTAGTTAAAGCTGCTTTAATAACATCGGGAAATGTATGTCCCATCATAACAGCATAAATTTGTCTTCAACAAAGACAAGTAGACAACTAGAATTTTAGATTTAAAAGTAAATTCAACTGAAAAAAATATGATTTGTTCATTAAGCACTCAAGTGCTCTAAAGAGGTAGTGCTGTCTTGAGTAATGAGGGTATTTACTGGAAGAAGTAGCAACAATTGTGCGAGACATCACAAAAACTCCCTGGAACACCAAAGATAATCTGAAGGCAACTATTATCGCTCATATTATCGCTCATATTATCGCTCACCAACTTAAACAAGAAGAACGTCTAGAAGAGTGGCAAGAGATTCTGAAATCTTATGGAGGATGCGGTTAAGGTTAACGGCCGTATTATTGAATTGATCTACTATTTAGTATTTGAAAATATGTTTACCAAAATTGCGCAAAAATTATCTGTCGAAAAGAGATGTCAGTCGTATTACAATTTTTGAGAAATTCAGACGACAATTTATCCAGTGCGCCCTGTATAATGGTCAGAATGATTGAGAGAAATAGAATTGGGGATCTTAGTTGTTTATCTGAAATTATCACGTGAAAAATTATGAATATGTGTTTATTCTCATAATTCGTCCCCAGTTGCTTGATATATATATATATATATATATATATATATATATATATATATGTATATATGTATATATGTATATTTGTATGTATAGTTTTAAAATCAATTGAATCGGCAGATATGATGAGAATAAATCATTATCTACAAAAAGAAAAAATAGCTTAGAGTATATACTTATCGTCTGTATCAGATAAGCAAGACGTTATCAGTAGGGTGGTGTGGGTAAACTTTGTATTAAAAAGTAAAATAAACCTAAATGTTAAAGAAAACTCTACGAATGAGTCCAATAAGAAAATATTTTATACTTTTATACTTATCCAATAAGAAAAATACTTTTTACTTCATGTTATTTTTTATTTTGTTATTGATGCTGTCGGTTTTATAAGTTATGAAAACGACGTATACACTATACCAGGAATCGAGGGAAAACTAACTTAAATATAAATTAGCACATACATCCCTATATTTGCATTTTTTAATAAATTTAAGATGAGTGATGAAATGTTTTCGGGCAATAAATAAAAGAATAATAAATTATTAAATAATAGAAAGCAATGTTTTCTCAGAATTTTAAAGATAACTTGTTCGAGAAATTTTCAGTATTTCGTTGACAGATTTAAAAGTAAGGAACAATTAACTTATATCAATATGAATTCATTTTTAATATTTTAATATAACGTTTATTAATGAATGAATTTGAGTTTATGCTGTTATGTTTTAATATATTTTAAATATACTAGAAATTATGATTCACTCTAATGACATTTCACGTAATATTTAATCATATGTTAAACAACAGGTCTAAAATGCATCAGCCCCTAAAATAACAAAGTGGGAATTACGGCTCCTTTTTAAGACGAATTATGCTTTGGTCTGTCCGTACGTGTTTGACCATAACTCTTGAACATTCACATATCCTTTATAGCTTTTAGCAGTCATTTTTCCTCTCTTCTTTATTGTGTCATTCACTTGCACAGGCTCTGTAGGCAGATTATTTAATCTTGTAAACGCCTGGAGAGTGTTAATCATATCTGTGTTAAATTTACATTCAACATCACATTTTCGAAGCCTCTTTCTTAATTGTGTCCAAGCGATTTTATTTTAATCATTTCACCCCAAGCAAGGCATTCCACTGCCAATATAGCGCAGGGGGTTACATAGGGGAAGGTGCTGAGAGAGCGATCGGATATAGGAAATGTCAGAAGGAGGGTGATAGACGATTAAGGAGGTACATAGGAAGAGTGTTTGAGAGAATGGGTGCGAGTTAGTGTGTCAGGAGGTGTCTATTGACATTACATTTAAACTCCAGGAGATTGTCTTTCGCGGGGAAGCAAGTATGCGGAAAGGAAGTCCACAGGCAGGAAGTGCGAGAAAAGAAGCTGTTGGAGTAGAAATTGCGGTTGCATTTTAAAGGCTTCACTGTAAAAGGGTGGGACCTAGTTGCTAATCTAGTATCTCGTGCAAATTCGTACCTAGGGGGACCAGTGATCTAAGTTCATCGGAGCAGAAGCCGTGAAAGTATTTATAGAAGAGGCACAGGGAAGCCACGCCACGCCGGTGAGAGAGTGACTGCAGGCGGTCAGCCAAGTAGGTATCGATCACATTACAGATTCTCCGTTGTATTTAATCGAGAACCCGAAGAGAATAGCAAGGGCACCCGACCAGATGTGGCAGCAGTATTCAATACACAGGCGAATGGTAGATTTATATATGCGCAGGATAGATTCAGACTGAAAGAACTTCCGGGCCCTGCAAACAGAACCGACTTTCATAGCAGCTGATTTAGCAATGGATTCGATATAGTCATCCCACTTGAGCTCCGCTGAGAGTGTGAGGCCAAGCAGGCGTAGTGTTTTTCTCTCTGAGAGGCAAGCCTGTTTCATGCTAATAGGAGGTAGGTGCGGTTGTCTATGGTGGTTAATTGATAGCAGCTTCGTTATTGGAAGAATTGAAATGTACGAGCCATTTCTTACCCCAATCCACCACGGATCGGAGCTCCTTTTCAAGCTCGGCAGCGAGGTTCGTCTTGTGGCCCACACCAGATGTTTGATCGAGGCGAGAGTAAACTCTGGTATCATCGGCGTACATGCCTACTTGGGATGTTATGGCATCGGGGAGATCATTGATGTAGATCAGAAAGAGCGTAGGACTTGGATAGTGCCTTGAGGGACACCCGCGTTTGTAGGGTAGTTCTGGGAAGCATTTCCGTTTAATACCACCTTCAATGCGCGGTTAGAGATGAATGACTGGATTAGGTCCAACAAAAGTCCAATTATACCATAGCTTCGCAATTTCCGTAGAAGGCCAGCATGCCAGACTCTGTCGAACGCTTTAGAGTTATCCAAGGCAACGGTCGGGCTTCCCCATTCTTGTCGAGGGCCTGGTATGTATACTCGGTGATGGTCGTTAGCATATCAGACCTGGTGAAGCGGAAGCCATACTGTTAGTCCGAGAGGAGCCTGTGTGCTGTCAGATGCTGAACGTTGATAATGGCTTCGAACACTTTGCCAAAGAACGGAAGAAGTCTGATAGGGCGGTAATTTGCGGGGTCCGAGAGTTCTCCACTGTTCTTAAATATAGGAACTACAGAAGAAGTTTTCCAACAGGGAGGAAAGCAGGAAGAAGATAGGCAGAAGTTGCAGAGCTTAGAAAGCACTGAGGAGAGTTCAGGGGCACATTTCTTCAGGACTATGATTGGGATTCCGTCCCCACCGCTTGCTTTGTGAGGGTCAATTTTGAGATTATTTTAGGAATCAGCGAGGTCCTGATGTGAACGTCATTCAGTTGAGCCTCAGTTCTAGGTGGGAAGTGTCTACACTCCAGACGAATCCAATCTTGAATTCGTCGAGAATATAGGAGCTAAGCATCCAGCCTTGTCCGCTGAGGAGTTGAGGACCTCAAATGCATTGATGAGTGGAGGTATTGAGGACTTACTCTTGTCAAGCACGCTTTTACATATACGCCAGTAGTCTTTGGCGCCGAACTTAGAGGATGCTATGCGTTGCTTCATTCTGGCAGTAAACAACGCCTTAGCTTCCTTAAGTATTTTTTTACACTTATTACGAGCTGAGGCGAAAAGGCGCCTGTTTTGGTTCGACGAATGGCTACGATGAAGCCAGAAGTGATTCCGGTGGGCAGGGCAATGGCGGTTGAGCAAGCGGGCGAGAACCAGGGAAATGAATGAGATTTAAGCGGAAATTTCCTGGCAGAGAGAAAAGCATCGATGCCAGCCTTAACCCAGGAGGAGACCTCGGATGCACAGGCTTCGACGGGAAGACTAAAACCGTTCTTCCAAGAGACGTCACAGAGAAGATCACGGAACGAATCCCAGTCTGCTCTTTGGTACCAGTAAGATATTCTGCTGGTCTGGGTTTCTTGGGAAGGGTGGAGTGCAATGAGATGTTGACGGAAACTACGACGTGGTCAGAGTTTCCGAGAGGGCAGAGCTGTCTGTTAGTGCAATAGTCTGGGATGGAAGTGAGGTATAGTAGTGAGTCCCTTCCGTTAAGGCCATTAGAGAAACGCGTGGGGAAGTCCACCACTTGCGAAAGGGATTGGGAGATTGAAAAATCAATGGTGTGAACACCAGAAAGGTCGGTGACAGAGTTCTCCAGCCACTTGGTGTGGTGGGCGTTAAAGTCACCAAACACAAATATATAGGCAGATGGTTGAGAAGAAATGGCCTTGTCGTTATTGCCAGAAATGCTGTCAAGTACCAAGCAGTCAGAGGAGTTGGGGGAGCGGTAGAGGAAGAAGAGATAGCTAACCGAGCTTAGAAGTGAGAGACGGAAGCACATGAAAGAATGGTCCAGGGATTCAAGAGATGTCACCTTAGCTAAGGGGATGCGTTCGCTGACATATACACCAAGCCCATGCATATGGACATTGGAGTCCTTCCTGAAGAGGAGAAGGTAACCAGGAACGGAAAACTCAGAAGAGGGAATAGAAGAGTCACATAGGGCTAAGATATCAGGTGAGTTAGTTTGAAGGAATGATTCTACGCTGTAAAATTTAGTGCGAATACCTCGTATGTTAGTGAAAGAGACGCAGACAGGTTTGGGCGTTTTCTTACTAGCTGGTTTGGTTTTGCTATTTTGTTTGGTTTTTTCATAATGTTTTACTTGAGGAGATAGGTCTAGAGTAGAATCAGTCAGTCACTGTTTGCAGCATGTGAGGTTTGGAGACTGGCGCAGCCTGCAACATAATGTGGCCTCGGGGTTGCCCACCGGAGGTTCATAACTTAAATGTCTTCATTACTTTCATGTTCCTCCCATTGTATTTTCAGTATCCTTTTGTAGTACTACAACTCTACTGCCATAAGTTTCTCTTCACCTGTGAGGAAATTATATTACATAGCACACTTTTAATTGATTAAGAATAATTTCCTTTTATATTATTTGAGTTTTTAATAGGACATGATATGTTGCTCAGTGAGTTTGTTGGCTGACAACAAGAATACATAAATCAGTGTTTTAGATTTTTTTTCCACAATGTCACCTAAATAATATCTGTCCTTAAGTTCGGAAGTTGTCGTTGGAGTGCCGATTTGCTAAGCTGGTCAACATACTTCTCTACCTGCTGCGGCTTTGTACAAGAATCTTTGTCTATGCGGATGGGTTCTTGGTGTGCTCATCATGTGGCGCTCGAATGAATATATTGATACTCAAATAATCGTGCATTTCACTTCATTTCGCTTTGGTATAAACAAACGCAGTACTTTGCTGACAAGGAAAATATTTCGTAGTTAGTAACGTAATTTCAAAACATTTTATACAGTTATAGATATTGATAAAATTGCTTATTGATGGATTTCATAAATCGTGATTTGCGAGTATGGAAGAAGGTTTCTTTAAAGGCTTTATGGCATTATCTGGTTTTGACGTTTGATTCATTATATTTTAGTAAATACCGGTAACCTGATTAAAAAAATTCTAAACAAATATCATTATTATATGTGGCGACAAGACAAGTGTATATTAGAAGTACACTTATTCATGCAAGACTTATTTTAGAAAAAATATACTTCTTCCTTATCAGCTGGAATTTTTTCTCCATGGATGATTTGTATGCATTGATAAGCCTTGCGAATGCATAAATGAGAAACAGAAACCTTCTGAACTTAAATGAAAATCTTTCATACTCCTGATATTCTCCTGGCCGTATTAAGCAATATGTCTGAATCCCTTTAATTTGCCACCTATTTTTTATATCATCCACAGATTCTGTCTATTAAGTTACTGGTCATAGACGGTTATGTTTTACCTATTTGATTGATTTTAGTTGAACTTGCTTTTGTATACAGTCGTTCAAAACCTGTAAATGCTGAATTATTTCTATATAAATTAACGTACTTTATCAATTACAGTTTTAGCAATTGACCTTTCTTACTTTTTTAGACAAGATATTTATTAGTAGAATTTTCTAACCTCAGACAACAACATCGAATCTAATAATATGTTTTGAAGAAAGTTTAAATTTCATTTTATTCATACGGAGTTTTCATCTAGTTAGCGCTAAGTTTGTGTTAAGATGTAGCTGGACATGATGAACGTCGTCGGAACATCATTATAATAATTATTCTTTTAGATACACAATATGTTTTTGCCTTCTCTAGGTCAACTGCTGATGTGTTAACGGTTTTTAATGAAAAAGTATATCAGGGCAGAGAAAAGAATAGTGAAACACAGGCTGTTGCTTTGAATATCTCGAAGGAATTTTACATGGTGTGGCATACTTCTCTTCTTCACAAGATCAAAGAGTTTGGAATTTCTGGACAAACTTTTGAACTGAGTCGATATTTCTTATCGAATCACTAAATGAAAGGGATCTTTAACTCTCCCTCTACTGGAACTATTTGCATTAATGAAGGCATCATCCAGTGCTCTGTCCTTAGACACATGTTTTGCTTTCTAATTTTAATCAACGGCTTCCTGATGTCATTAGTTTTCAAATCTGCATCTATACTGATGATACAGCCATATATTCATGTTTTAGTAGTAGGTATGAGCTGAACTAGAAGACATCTGAACGAAAGAAATGATATACTTTCTGTTGTTAGATGTGGTAAGGAACGGCTTCTTGATTTTCACGCCTACGGAATGAAATTGCTCTCAGTTAATCTTCTGAGAGATCAATTTTTACCCCCTATACGAATGGGTGATTGTAACCTTCAAGGGAGTGATTTACTGCGCCTTCGTGTACTAATGTTTTTCATGAGCATGAAGTGGAATTATACTGAACATAGTGTTAGTTCTGCTGCTAGGAAATTGAGTTACTGTGTTGTGGTAGACGATATTTTCACATTAATCTATCTTACATATTATAAGTCTACCATTTGTACTTTTTTTTAATACTGCCGCTACATCTGGTCTGAATGTCCTGCTATATACTTAGAGATTTTTGTTAAAAACCAGAGATAATGGTTCTGACCAAGCATCTCAGTTTCAGTCATTTTAATCCCGCCATAATTTGGTTTCATTGTACATATTTTATAATTATTTTAATGACATTTATTCTGATGGAATATCCTCTACCATATATAATATTTATGTCTAAGCGGCGCTAAACTTGATGATGGTAATGTTTCAGTTGAACTGGCAAAATATAGCCGTAAGTTATATGCTCACAGTTTCTTCGATTTAATTCGTGGACGAGGAACTATTTCACGGTTTCTTGCTTCAGGATGAATAGAAACAATTTATGGTTCATCCAACCATAAAATAACAAAGTAGAACGAACAGAGATCACATATTTATGCGGCTCATCAGCAAAATCTTTGCGAATCAAATAAAGCTTCTGAGAGATTCAACCAAAACAATGAAACTTTGATAGTCGCACTGAATAACATACTCATAATAAAATATATTAATGAAAACAACCCACCAATCCTGAAATAACCTCAAAAACAATCTGCAGAATAAGCTAAGAATGCCCATTAAACAGTAACTGCCTAAAAATAACCTAATGAACAAAGCTACATATCACCTCAAACAAAAACTTAGGAAATATACTGATATAGTAAGCAATCCCAGAAAACAGAATAAATAAATTACTCTTTACTTACAATAAAACTTGCAAGCAGTAGAAATCAAATCCTAACAGAAGACAAAACAAATTAAAAATTAAATAGAAAAACAAAGGAAATGTGAAAAAGCTTAGCTTCAAATATATCTTAATGTGAACAGTTCTTTTCTTAAAAGAAAACTAGCGACAAATTTCCTTCCAGAAATAGATTATCTTCTAAAAATTAGACAGAACTCATTCAGTTATAGAGACAAAATAAGCCTCAATTACACTATCTATAATAGCATCGTGATAAAATAGATAAAATCCCATAATTTCAATGCAAAAACTATATTCCTAATTATTAGCCTTTACATTAAGAAAGCTACACAAGCAGAATACATTTTAGTGTTTCAATTCCACACGCATTTACATAATATTAAATAATATTTGATCGGTACTTACCATAGTCTCCTGGTGAAAAGGCTTGAATAATCATAAATAATGCAATGTTGTCTTTATTACAACACATCGGTGTTTTCTGTTCATCGATTTAGACGTGGATGAAATGTGGTGTAAAATTTGAACAGAGCAATTTGCTATTAAAAATCAAACAAGAAAATTTATCATCTTATAATTTTCAATCGACTTTTTAAAATTATTTTATCGACATTGTAGGATATGATTCCGTTACCTTATCGAGAATTTCGATGAAATAATTGTAGAAAGTCGATCGAATATCATAAGAGGTTGATCAAGTTTTTAATACGATTCACTTGAGGTCAAGAACTATTTTACTTATATTACGCTTTAGATGAAGGCAATCCATCAATAAATCCCAAGTTTTAACATTTCATTTCCTGTCCCATTTTTCAGTCTCTTCAGAAATCGCTGAATATTTTAAATATTTCTTTTGTTTTAAACTGACAAATTGTTGCCGATAAATCGGATTTTGACAGTTGCTTTATTTTACTAAAATCTTTTTCTTTATCTCCATATAGTTCCGTAAGTCTTTGGCTTTAACTATTTGCATTCCATCAGTGTTTTCATTTAGAGAAAATTCTAATTGTTTTAAATAGCTTTTTGAAAGTATTTATTTTATTACCCTCTTTTCACAAATGGCATTAAAGATTTAAGATACAGAAAGAATATCCGTATTCTACTGCTGGTTCATAACATCCAAACAAATTTGAGTTTAGTGATATACGTGATACATATATGGCACTTAGACGATGGTGTCTCTTTTGATTTACATCGATAATCACGTCACTAGTGAGCTTTTCACACATTAGATTGTCATTTCATTCTGCGGTAGATTGAATTTCCAACACGGGATATATTACCCAGTCTGTTCTGCTATTCCCTCCACAGTTGGAGAATGAAGAAATCGATTGATACCTTTCCCATTTGCGTAAGCAAATATAAACCACTTGGCTGAAATTCGAACTCAGTTTTTCGATTTCACATTCCTAGCCGATATTCATTACACCACAAGGCACATCTTTGAGTTACTATTTAATAAAAGAACATTGGAAATCAAAAACTACACTCTAAAGTTAATATCATTTTCCTTCTTTTCAGTTGAAGAAACCTTAAGCACTATCCTACCATCACAATCTTAAAAGTTACACAAACAACGGTGTGCATTGTACATAGCAAATACATTCACCTAACTTTTATTATAGTAGAGTTTATAATATATTTCTATTTATTCCAAGCATTTAATATATAAAATAAACTATCATATGTATGAAGAAAATGTATTACAAGAGGGTAAATCTGAAAATAAATGCAAATCATAAACAGTAGAGCAAAACAACAGGGAAAGGCGGTGAGTTAGCTGTATGCAGCATTTCACCTTTCAGTTGAATGGGTATCGAGCAAATGAGCCAGACGCATGGGTGTTCCATTCATCAAGTGCTCCATCGAGGAACAACTCATCTTAGTGAGCTTTTCTTTACACAGATCGAATAAAACCTGCGGGAATCCATCGCCGAGTGATGTCATAATAAGAAGCATGGAGCATGAATCAATAAAAAAGATTAAAAGTGGGTTGAAAGCTTTAACGATGGAAGGACACATTTAACGGACGACAAACGATCTAGTCACCCATCAACATCGCGCATGAAAAACAAATCAAGAGTGCAGATGCCTCGTTTAGGGAATATCTAGGAATCAGGTTAGCACAAGTGGGGACAATGGTGAGTATCAGCTATGTATCATGCACATGCTGTATTACAAGATAAATTAGGGTACAGTAACGTGTTATCCACAAGTAAGCAATTGATGCGCTAGATGCTTCATGAGAAACCGAAAATCCTCTTTTCGAAACGGATGAATGATAGCTGATTTGCATCACCGTAAAAGAAAACAACGATGTCGGAAATGGACATAAGGATTTGTTCTTAATCAATATAAGATTTGTTCTTAATTAATATAATTACAGATGTTGCATGGAAATTGACATTTTTATTTACTGTCATAAGTACCATTTTTTCCATTATTTTCTTAACCCTTACTTTAAATAGAAATGCTTGCGGCTAAGCGAGGCTATTGGACTGATTTCGCAGCATATTTTGATCCTTCAAGAAATATATATAATTTGTTCTTTCGTGTGCATTGACTCATGAAATACACCCCTATGCAATGAAATATATTCCTTTTTATGTCCTTCAAAATGTGTTGTTCTACGAAAGGATTCATGTCGGTAATTTGACGGTTTCATTGCAGAAATGTCTTTCTTTTTTCTTTGGCTTATATGCTTAAGTGAAAATGTATGTAAAAATGTAAGAACACATTTAGGTTATGATTACGCTTTCAAACACAGTGTTGCTGTGTTATATATGCTTAAAATCAGTGCTTGCCACGATGTAAGTAATGAATCTAGTCAGAGGTTATATCACCAAGAAAAAAGTAGCATCAGCATGGATTTGCTTTTCTCAAATAGAGATGAAATATCAAGAAACAATGATTTCATGTATAGTTTAGTGATTATGGTACATAAATTAGGAAAACTGAACAACAAATACAAAAGAAAATGTATATTATTAAGCGTCCATTTCTCAAAAGTATTACTTAAATTAGCATGTGAGAAAGATTAACACTAAATTGTGTCAGATAGACATCCAGAATACTGACATTAAAGCATCAATATATTAATTGGTTGGTCCATACTGAGAAATCATTACAGAAATCTTCATCCTCTATTTATGTGACCCAAGAATGTAGGCGATCATGTCTCTCGACAATAGCCTTTTCTTCGTATCTCTTAATAAATTTTGCATTTTTGTTATTTCTCAAAAAATTCTCCCTACATCACATAACTAAGTATGCAAGACGTTATTTTCCTTCGTTCTTCTTGCCACCAATATAGGAGTATCAGATTTTTAATGCCTCTTTCCTTAATATGTGTCCTAAAAAATTTAACTGTCTCTTCCAGATGTTAAGTATGTTTTCTTTTTGTTCTCATTTTCTCTAAAACATCCTTGTTGGTCACTCATTCAGTCAATGGTATCCTCATCATCCGTTTGGAGAACCGCATTTTGTTGTACGAGTCTCGTCTTTATCTTTGGGGAGTTTGTCAAAGAATTCAAAATGGCAAAGACAAAATATTTCTGTTTAAAATAGCTTCTGAGATGAGGCTAAACAGCATGCTTATTGTGACGGTTCTGCAGAATGAACTAAATTTTACATTATGCATGAAAATATCAAAGCACATAAAACCAGGTTCAGAGAAGGTGTAAAATATTGAAGAGGTACTTTAAAAAACACAAATTCACTGTTAATGTACTCTACGAGGAGAACGTCACCACAATGGATGCAGATTTAAAGTTACGAAACAACCACAAGACTAAAAAATTAACGTTAAGCGTGTCTTCTTGAACCGATAACTAATACATGTTAGATCCACTAAATAATACAGGTTATGTTGATGTGTGCAATGGCGTCTGACGGGAAAATCGTACACTGTTTTTTGTCAGTTCTGGTGGAAAGTTGAGTTCTAATTTTCTCTTGAGATAGAACATCTTGCTATGGCGCAAATTAAACTACGCTGAGTATACTATTTTTAGGCCGATGAGGATTTCCATATCCACACAATGAGGAGCCATCGATAAACCTTAATCAGAGATTCATTAATGGCTTCAAATACAAAATCGCAAAGAATAAAATATCCATACATTAAATAACCCACGATTGGTTGATACTCAAAAATAAAAAATATAAATCATCCCTATGCAGTCATTATTATTTCACTGATAAATTCACATTTTGTAAAAAGTAGTTTTTATTAGTATCCATACCTCTATAAGATAGCACTATTCTCTATGATTTCTTTCCATTATTCGAGTAGTTTTTATCGTGTTGTATTGTAAATTGTTCCAGTTAACTTTGTAATGTTTGGACCTATACATTTTTAACCTGACCTCTTTGATGTGGCTGGATGTGCGTTGTGGTGCAGTGGATATTGGCTCGGAACAAGAAATCGAGGAGCCGAGTTCGAATTCAAACTGAATTCCTTGCATACATTTACTCACAAACACCCTTGGGGAAGGTATTAACCGTCTCTTCCCTATATTTATGGGTTAAATAACAGGAGGGATTGGATTAAATAGCCTTGGCGAGCAACCAGTCTACCGCAGAAATTAACGGCAACCTACTGCGCGATGATTATCTTCCCAGACAATCATGTATCTTTCGAGACATGATCGTCTAAGCGTGTATTACGTATGGAACTTAACCGACTGATTGACTTGGGGAGGTTCCCAGTTTTTATAGTATTAATTTTGGATCTTATACGTACCACAGTATAATAACGAATTCCATTATGTGACGTTTATTTTTGTTTTTTGTTTTTTTCGAATTTTACACAAATGAACAACATTTAAGCTCAGTCTTCTAGCCTCATTTGTGCAATATGTTTTAATTTACAAGTCCTGCATTGTTTTAAGGTATTCATTTATATATATATATATATATATATATATATATATACTATTACATCGTATGTTAAAAATACACATTTTCTTAAAATAAAATCATATATAAAGCATAAAGTGAAAGAGAAAACATTCATAAAGTTTAAGAGTAATAAGAGTTTACAGAAAGTAATATGTAGTAAGAAGAAGTAAAAATAAAACATAAGCAATTTTCTTGAATACTGCTACAAAATATTCTCAGCATTTTTAATAAAGAAAGTGACATGTAAGTTATAAATACAGCAAATTAAGTAGTGAAATTTAAGAAGCAGCTGAAATAATAGGCATAAATAAGGGGAGAAACAGTATAGCATATTTATCATAAATATGTCAAGCAAATGAATAATAAAGAATGCATAAGAACTTTTCAAAGAACTTATATAATGATACATAAATGACATTCATCTATGAAAATGGAAATCCATTCAACAACAGACGTGAAACGAAAACGAAAATATTGGATGAAAAACATCTGCGTTATTTGAAAATAAATAAATATCATCAACAATCATTTGCGGCTAATAATCAGAGACGTACATAAGAAACTAGAGAAATGAATGATAAGCATTGAAACATAGAAAATGTTAAAATTAAAAAGGATACAGTGGCTCTTTATATAATCTATATGAGAAAATAAAATTATATGAAATAAAAGTCCATCAATCAGAAAAATGATCGAGAAATATACATGTTTATTATCAAGATGGATCTTGGGCAGAACACTACAGATTAGTGTATTTATTTTTTACAAGAAAGGGGACAATATAAATAACATTTGAAGCATTTACCTCTCATTTTACATATATAATTAACTTTTTATATAATCTATTGTTTGAATTAATTATTCACTTTAATTCTTTTAACATATGGTTGTCCTAGATAAAAATGAATCTTATAGTAATTTAATTGAAATAGCTTCTTAAATTAAATTTCTCCCAAATGTATTAGTTCGTTGCTGTTTTCAGTTTGTGAAAGCAAGTGCAGCTAATACTAATAATTGCAGGTGGCAATAAGCAAAAGGTTGCTATTTTATTATTTTAATTTGGTGCAAGTGCGTTCTTCGTTCTTGATTTTGTAGACAGAGCACACTATAGAACGGTCAGTTGCGCACCGTCTGTGTGAAAATGTGCAACATGATATAATTCACCTCTGCCAGAAATTTAGGATCGGCATTCTGTTCTAACTGAAATTCGTGCTAGAAGCTCCAATGCAGACACAGAAGAGTACCAATCTGAGGACAGTGCAGAAGGTTCGGAAAGAGTGTGCTGATACATCCACTGAACATCATGGTGTCTGGAGTGGTCACTGGTGATGGCATAATTATGCCTCCATTCATCTTCCAACAGGGACTCATACTTTACATGAAAGCTTACATCAAGTGCTTTTATAAGCCAGTGCTGCACTAGGCCCAGAAGGTGGCTGCTGGAAAAACCTATGTTTGGCAATCAAATCTACCCATGCTACACAAGCAGATGAAGATAGTCTTGGCTGTCAGACAATTTCTGTGATTACATCACCCCTCATTCCTGCCCACTTAGCTCACCAGAATGTACACCTTGTAATTTTTTATGTAAGGGTTGTGATTTAGCAAGATACCAACAAAAATTCTGGTAAAACCAAAAATGAACTGATGACAATTATCTCAGGATTCCCAGACTGAAACAAGAACATCGTTGATATAACATTATACAAGCCTCTTCAAGTTCAGGTAAATGTTGAGTAGGCCTGTCTCTGTGTAAAACTCTGTAAAATTCGTTGACACATTTTCTAATACAGTCCCGGCTAACCCATAACTACTGGCCTATAGATCCACTGACTGAGACCTTCTTGATGAGTAAGTCAGATTGCCTCCTTTTATTTTGACAGAACCTGCTGACAAATTCAGACTTCCAATCTCTGATTGGTCGGTCCTACCTGTTTTTACTCAATAGAACAGGTTTGAACGTAGAACACACCATCTTTGACAACTGCTGGTAACCCCGCATTGGTCCCAAAACAACACGTAACTTGACTGGCAAAAAATCGGATGTAATAGAAATCAACAATCTCTCAGCTAGCAATTGACACTTTCTAACGAGCCATGGTAGATTCAGATAAACAGGTCAAAGGCTCCGACCAATTCTACCGCTTTGAGGCTCTGTATCTCACGCTCGACCATGCATTTAATGACACTCATAGTATATTCATACTATGAATTCAAATTCTTGATCCAGAGTACACAGTGAACATACCAAAGGGGGATGGACAAAGGTAGATATCATGTTAATCTTGCGGCAATTAGGAACAAAATAATTCCAGTTAGTGTAAAAACCTGTGATCGTATGTTAGCGATACACACTGGTCATAGGCAAAAGACAAACCACTTTCCTTTAACAAGGACGTTCAAAAAATCAAAGTGGAGTTATTTTCCGCTTCAATAGTAAATTCCAGGTATAGATGAAGAGAACTGAGTTGAGAATGAAAAGCCTTATCCTCATTGATAGAAGCAAATATAGAAATACATCAAAGTAATGCAAATAAACTTACCGTTTAGTAATTATTAGATAAAAACTCTCATCGAGAACGAACAAAAATAATAATACTAGACCCACTGACATTGAGATTCATGGTATTATTACAGCTAAACTAAACTCCCTCTGTTGCTATGTGTACAAACTCCAACAAATTAACCGTGTCAAAAGACACTAAAATTTTATTCTCCGAGCAAATTTCAGAGATTCTAATAAAATTAGAAAGCTGAAATTAATTAGAAATACAATGAGTGGAAAATAAATCAGAAACAGATGGAAGGCATTCAGACAAGCATTTTGACGGATTCATCTTGTAAAAAACTACCATAAACTAAATGAGCGTAGCCTCCTACGAATTTTCGGAAAAGTGTTCGAGGCTATTATCACTGCTGAAATAGTTCAACGTCTTGCTGGACATAAACTATTCTCAGACAGATAGTATGGATTCCACATTACCATTTCTACTGCCGATAAGCTAACGATTACCACTACATATACCAGGCCCTTGATAAATCCGGCAAAGCTCGTGTTGTTGCAAGACTTTTGATACGGTTTGGCACGCTGGCCTTCTGCAAAAGCTACAGGGTTATGGTATCACTGGATGCTTACTTGATCTGATCTAATCATTCCTATCTAACCGCATAAAGAAGGTCGTCTAGAATGGGCATGCCTCCACATTTAACCGCACGAAAAATGGTGTGCTCTAGTACTCTATGCTAAGCAAGACACTCTCTCTAATCTGGGGGCAAGGCAGACAAACATAACCTAGCTGCTGATCTAGAAAAAGACCTCCACTCAGTGGTGGCCTGGTTTAAGAAGTCACTTGTAAACTTCAGTGCATCTAAAACGAAACTGCTACCTGTCAGAAATCACAGGCGCTTTCTCCTGCCCCCACCCTACAAGCATGGACCAAGCGAGTCTCCCTGAAAACAATATATTCCGCTTTCTTGGCCTTACACTGTTTTCCGAATTATGTGTAATCATTCCATTGAGTTAATAGCTAAATTCACTGCTAGGAATTCGGGTGACTGTATTGGACAAGGTTGTTTTTTTCCGCCTGAATTAAACTTGCACATATACAAATCATTCATCCAACCGTGTATAGAATACTGTCGTCATATCTGGTCTGGCACCCCAGTTATTCATCTCAGTGTTTTGACAATCTCCAACGGATAATCTGTAATGCAATTAGTCCCAACCAGACAGCTCAACCTCTTTCTCATCGACGGCATGTGGTTTCCCTCTGTCTCTTCTACAAATAGTTTCATGGCTTCTGTTCCGACTATATTAGGTCACTTTTCCCCTTCACAAATATTTACTCGTGTAACCAGTCTGACAACAATGTCCCACCCTTTTACATTTAAATCAACCAAATGCAACAGACAATTCTACTCCTCAGCTTCTTTACTCACACTTCCCGCCTGTGAAACCCACGTCCGTATACTTGCTTTCTTGACGGCTAAAACCTCCAGGAATTTAAATGCAATGCGAATTCTCATTTCTTATCCACTTGACTCCAGGCTTTTCTACATCATCCTGTGTGTCGGGTTCTTTTCCTTTCTCTCTACCTTCGCAACTGTCTTCACACCTGTGTTCACATCCTTCTCTTGACCTTTCTCTGACATCCACTGTAACTGGTTTGTTTATCTCTACACCCCACTCCTACCTAAACTTTTACTCTTATGTACTCCCCTGCACATCAATGGTGGTACCGTCTTGCTTGGGGTGAAAAGATTAAAGAAACAACATCCCACTATATGTTTGGTAATCCTTACATACGTGGAAGTTGGGAATCCACAGTTCTTAGTTCTTGCATGCCATTCAGAATACAATATTATTACGAATAACTCAGATCATAACTTTATCCCCAGGTATTACCAGATTTTCTTGTCACAAGTGCAGGGCACCTGTTGTAAACATAAGCACAACCCAGCCTCAATCTTGAAGAATCATATAACTTTCAAACTTATGAAGTATTATGTAGGAATGATATAGCAAGATCTGAATACAGTAAAATAACTATTAGTCTTGAATCTAAAATATGTGAGGCAGAACCCAGCAGAGCCAACAAAAAAGTGTTATTTACTATTAAGTTTGATACAGCAAAAAATAGAAAAGACTAAAAATAAAATTAAAACTGTATGTATGCATATGTCAAATCCAAATTCTCAAATTAAAAACGAATGGTGTAAATTCATTTTTATAAAATTCATTTAAAAAGTGGAATAATAACTTATCTCACCAAAATAACATCTATAATAATAAAATATAATTTTAGATCAAAGATCTAATCAAAAGTCAATGTAATTCTTGTTTTGGTGATGAAACTGAAACTTGCAAATATAAATTTGCGGAAGTGACACGGATAAGCATTTTGAATTCTTTAAATATGCTAAACCTGCTCAATTGACAATTCATCTATTACCGTTTTATTCACTTTGTCTTTTATAAATTGTCATTCATATATAATTATAATAGAATTTAAAATAACTTAAGAGCAATGAGTTATTGGCTTTTCTGTCATTTCTTTATTTTCATTATGCATGTGAAGAATAGGTATTCGACAAAATCCATATGAATAGTGAGAGCAAAATGATAGCATTTCACTTCTTTTAATCCATTTAGCAATGTTATAAAATTTGCTTTGTTCAAAAGTTGGTTTTCTATGCTTATTGATTGAACAGACTTTTGAAGAACAAGCCAATTACATAAAGTAAGTTAACTGATCTAAAATAGTCATAGATGATTGGAGGAAATTAAAAAATGTTTCTAGCAGCAAAAATACATATTATAAAGACATATATTTCCATTCAGACTGGAAACATAGAAACACAATTGCTGTTGTTTACTCGAACCAATATCAATTATTTTGCAGATTTTACACCTAGACAGTAATTGGTACTTACAATTTTAATGGATTTCATTTATTTTATTTATGTACGGCTGCATCTTTTGTGCTAGGCATTTTACAAGTAATACACAGTTGCTTTCATATATATATATATATATATATATATATATATATATAGAGAGAGAGAGAGAGAAAGACAGAGAGACAGACAGATACAGATTGAGAGAGAGATACGTACTTACAAACTACGTGTGAGGAGGTGCATGTAGACGTATTGAGAATTATTGATGAATCAATATATTGATTGCATTTGAATCTGAAGAAAACAAACAGAAGATATAGATATGAAATAAGTATATGTACTTACAACTGTATATTTACTTATATTTTACAGTCTATTGTATTTATATTTCCTTGTCTCACCCCTATTGACGTCCTCTTTCCCACGCTCTCTATCTCTCACATTTTTCACACTCACACACATATATATATATATATATATATATATCATCACACACATTCATATATATGTGTATAATTACACTCACACATATATATATGTATGTGCGCGTATGAGTGTAATTATATTTCTTATAAATATGAACGTTATTTCACTGGGTACTCGGGTTTTTTTGTTATCCCTGTTATATTTTATTTTATTAATATTTTATGTGCCGTATCAGTTCAGATCATATGTGTTCATGGCTATCCACCTATAAAGAGCTATTAGTGGCAGGAATAAGTTTGTATTTTGTTAGTTCTTCCAAAGCTTTTTTCAAAATGCATTTACTCAGGGGCTTTAAGAACGTTATGATCTGTTTTTCTCTGTCCCGTTTCCTTAAATCTGCACGTGAGTATCAGGTTTTCCATGCCCTTCTACCTCAGTATATGTTCAAGAAATTTCGACTGCGTCGTCCTAATATTTAATATAAGATTGCACTTTTTAAAATTTCTCCAAAATCTCAATGTTGCTCAAATGTTCGGTTCATGGTATATTCAGCAACTTTCTGTAGAACCACACTTATTATGTTTCAAGTATCCTCTTCATATTGAGGAAATTATTCAGTATTCAATACCATACAAGTGGACAAATACCATGTAACAGTTCAGCCATATTTTCTTTGATTACAACGATTTTTTCTGTCTCTTGATACTTTGGCAATCTTTCTAGGATGCAGATTTGGCAATCAAACTATGAAATTATAAAGAACCAACCTTAACTGATCGGGGTTCTGTTAATTAGTTTTTTTGTATTTTTATCTCCAGATGTATAAATATTTACATAGTGCAAAACAAAAAGGAAACCATATATTGAAATTATTTTTTAATTTTTATTTTCTTTTAAGAAGACAATGTCGTTAATGGCGAAAATCTTGAAAAGAGAAAACTGAAACTTTAAAAAGAATGGAGGGAATTTCAAAGGTTAACATGCCAAAAAGTGAATTCACGATGTTTGGGGCTTGAATGTTAAGAAATAGGCATAGTTCAAAATATTAAAATAGATTTAAAGAAGAAAATCATTTTTTAAACACTAAACGTTTTGCAATGTCGAAACAGTAGAACATTTACCCAATAAAATGTTGTTAGACTGAATAATGAATCTATATTTAAAGGAAGAAAAAATTCATATTTTACATTTTGCTTTGTGATATGTTGTAGACAATATTTTTATATTGCAAACATGATTGATAACTTTGTTTAAGAACTTCAAAAACTACTGAATGTTTGAGAGTGCAAGATAGAGGTTTAACAATCCAATGGTTCACGCATACTGTGAGAAATGTACTTCTTCAAGGATGCGGGATTAAATTGTGGTGTCATCTGCGTAGATGCCTAAGTCGGGCCCAGGACAGAGCCCTGTGGGACACCAGCATTTGTGATGTAGGATGAAGAGGCATGCTCATTCAGAACGGCCTTCAATTTGCGGTTATTTAAAAAAGATTGGATTAGAACAAGCAAGCGTCCGGTAATACCGTAACCCCGTAGTTTGCATAGAAGGCCAGAGTGCCAAGCCCTGTCAAAGGATTTGGAGATGTCCAGAGTAACAGCACTAGCCTCGACTGACTCATCAATGGATGTTAGCATGTCGGCCGTGGACCTGGCAAAGCGGAAGCCATAGTGCCTGTCAGAGTAGAGTTTGTGGGCAGTAAGATGTTGAACTATTTCAGTATTAATTATGGCCTCTTTCCCAAAAATTGGTAGAAGACTGATAGGGCGATAGTTGGATGGGTCCGAGGGTTCACCACAGTTCTTAAATACAGGAACGACTGAAGAGAACTTCCAGCATGCAGGAAAGCAGGAAGCAGAAAGGTACTAGTTATACAGTTTAGAGACGGCAGGGGAGAGTTCAGGATCACACCTCCTAAGAACTATCACCAGGATTCCATCACCATCGCTCGCCTTATGGGGGTCAGGTTTTGAAATTACTCGGGATACTGTTGGGGTAATATACACCTTGTACAGTTTGGCATCAATTCTTATAGGAAAGTCTGGTGAGGGTACTCCATATGAGTCAAATGTGGATGTGGATGAGAATCTGCGAGCAAAGCACTCAGGTTTGTCCGCAGATGACGTGAGAACCTGGAATTCATTGATTAAAGGAGGTATTAAGGATTTGCTATTGTTCGGCACCCGTTTGCATACTGCCAATAGTCCTTGGAGCCGAACTTGCGGTTAGCTATGCGCTGTCGCATTCTCTCAGCAAACAACCGTTAGGCGTCATTCAGGATTCTCTTACACTCATTACGAGCGGACGTGAATAGGCGCTTATTGTGATCAGATGACTGTCTCCGGAATTGTCGGAAGTAATGGTTCCTGTGGGCAATGGCGGCCGAACAGGCAAGAGAGAACCACAGAGAGGAAAGAGGTTTTAGACAGTACTTCCTGGTAGGTACGAAGGCATCAATGCCAGGTTTCACCCATGAAGAAACCTCAGAGTCAGAGTCATCCACTTGGAGATCGAACACTTTTCCCCACTTAATTATGTTGTCAGCAATGCTATCTAGAAGGGAGCAGTCAGGAGGGAGAACGATAAAGAAAGAAATGGCAACTAACCGAACTGAGGAGAAACAAACAAAGACATACATATTGGTGGTCAGTAGGTTCGAGTGAAGTCACCCTAGCTATAGAGAGGTGTTCACTAATGTAGACCCCAGCCCACGAATAGGTGAACATATTGGTTATAAGGAAGCGACAATTTGAAATGAATTGTTTGAACATTACTTTTTATCGATACTCGTATTCAAGTAGATATTCTGTTTTTTTAAATAATCAGGCCGGTAGATATAAATATATAATACTGTTTCATTAAAAAACAGAATATCTACTTATATACGAGTATCGATAACAAATAATGTTCAAACAATTCATTTCAAATTGTCGGTTGCTTATAACCAAGTTTCGTTAAAATTCGTTGATTTCCGTAACATGTTCACATTTGTTGACATTACGAGACATTTCAGAGCAGATATGTTTGTTTACGATGGATCGAAAATTGTGTTATATAGGCTTGATAAAAACCTCGTTACATTTTCCTAATAAAAAGTCATCGTAAATAATCAGGCCGGTTGATATAAATATATAATACTGCTTCATTAAAAAAAACAGAATATCTACTTAAATACGAGTATCGATGAAAAATAATGTTCAAACAATTCATTTCAAATATATATATATATAATTACCCACGCATACACACACATATATATGTGTATGTGTGAGGGTAATTATATTTCATATTAATATAAACGTTATTTTCCTGGATACAACGTTTTGTGCTGTTATCTTTTTTATTTTGCTTTTTTTTAAAAAAAACCTTTATATATGTGCCTTGTCATTTCAAGACGTAGATGATCACGGGTTATCACATGTTAAGAGCTACGAGGGACATGCATAAGTTTTGTTTTTTGTTAATTCTTCCAAAGCTTTTTTCACTATCCATAATACTCAGGGTCTTCAAGAACGTTGTGCGCTGCTTTTCTCTGCCCAGTTTTCCCTAAATCTGCACTGTGAGTATCACTCCTAACTTAGTACCCTATGCTCGAGATATTACAACTGCTAATTCTTGATGTTAATAATAAATTTGGTTTTGTTTAAACTTTCTCCGAAACCACAATGTTGCTCAAATTTTGGTCTATGGTATATTCAGCAACATTCTGTAGAAACACACTTCTTTTGTTTCATGTCACTTCTTCATATTTCGCTGCCATACATAAGGTGAGATATCACGTAACCCTCTAGTCTTATTTACTTTGTTAATAACGATTATTCTGTCTCTTGTTACTCTGCTTTTTTTGTGGATGAATATTTGGCAATCAAACTGTGAAATTATAAAGTAGCGGACTAAACTGGTCAGGTTGTAATTAATTAGTTATTTTTATTACTAGATGTATGAATGTTTGGCAGAACAAAAAAATATTGTAATTGTTTTTTTTTGTTTTGTTTTTGTTTTTATTTATTTTGTTTTTCTTTCAAGAAATCAACGTCGTAAACTGCGAGGAGTTTTAAAAGACAAAATTGAAATTTGAATAGAGTTTAGGGAATGTAAAATGATAATATACGTAAAAAGTGAATTTGCGAAGTTTGGGGCTTCAGTGTTAAAAAGTGGACAAGGTGCAAATTATTAAAATAGATTTAGAGAAGTAAAAGAATTTGTTAAACAAATAAGTTTTCATCAAGAAAATTCAATGTCAAACAGTAGAAAATTTAACCAAATAAAAAATTGTTAAACTGTACTAAAATTATTTATATCAAGAATAAAAAATTAAAATTCACATTTTTCGTTGAGATATTATGTTGAAAGATTTTTAAATTGCAAACGTGATTGACAAGTTCGTTCATGTTCTTATAAGTTTTGAATGTTTGAGAATGCAAGATGGGGTTTTAACGTTCCAATCGTTCACCTATAATTTGAAGATTTTAAAGAACATATTTTATGTGATTTGACAGCAAAAAAGTGTTATAATCAGAGGCAATCGAATCTTAAATCAATTTACCAAGCATATGACTTTAGTAATAAGGTATCTTACTGTTGAGTTGTGCGGTAATAAATACGAACAACAGAAAATTATATCAAATAAATGTATTAAGGAAGAAAATAGTATTTACAAAATGTGGTTAGTAATCATACAGGAAACAAGGTATTAATTGTACGTCTCTTCGTACGATGTAGAGTCCGATTATAATCACTTCCGGTTAACTACCGGAAGTATCCGACTCACTTGTTAGCACAATTCCAATCACTCTAGCACTGGTGTATCGCTACTGTGACATTACTGCCAACTATATTTAGTTGTCCCTCCCACTAAAGGCAACATGTGACACATGGTCAGTTAAAAGTGGGGTTTCCGGGCTATATGACCCGGCCAAAAAATGTCTGTCTATTATTAACCAGTCGTGATTCTAAACTTCGTCGGAACTACGACTGGGCTACTACTCTCTGCTCTGAAGCGGAGAGCGCCCTCTACCCGAAGGCAGAGTGCTGACAGTGTCGCAGTTGTAGAGGTAAATGCCAACTGACATTACCGTCGACTGTATTTACTAGCCTTCCCACGCAAGGCTGGATGTGATACATGGTCATTTTACTGTGGGTATTCCCGTCCATATAGCCGGGCCAAAAAATGTCTGTCTATTTTTCCCCAGTCGTGTTTCTACCCTTCGGCGGAACCACGACTGGGTTATTGCTCTCTGCTCTGAAGCAGAGAGCGCCCCCCACCCGAAGGCAGAGAGCCGACAGTGTCGCAGTTGCCGAGGTAAATGCCAACTGACATTTCCGCCGACAACACCGAGGTCTTGACACTACCACTATTTGTAGTGTATGGAATAGTTCATTTATCATTAAACTAGTGGAGATCGCCCTAATACCACAACCTAAGATTTTTTAATCAATTCTCATATTTCTTTCTTTTCAGATCCACCACCAAATGTTGTGTTGCCTTCCTTTTTCTAGTAGATTTCCGCTCTGTTACTTCTTTCTCTTGCGGCATTTGTAGGTTGAATGTGTCGTAAATCTCTTCTATGCTATCATCTACCCTTGACAGCGTGTCTATAGCTTCTTCAGCTAACCTTTTTCTTATCTGATTCACGTGTCGTCTGTGGATAAATTTTTGGCCTTTAATCATATATAACATGTTTCCGATACGTTCTTTATTATTCCCGGAAGCCAGGAGGTATTATTATTTTTGTAAATTTTGAAATAACCTTTTTCATTTTTTTTTAACTTCCTTTATGGAGGTTGAGTTGTGGGTGTAAGTGCTTTTTCTCTTGGAATTAATTTATCAAACGCCGATCGCACCTTTCTCGCGAACATCAATTCTGCAGGTGACAGTGCTGAAGGCGCAGCTTTATTAGGGGTTATCCTATAAACTTGTAGGAATAATTGCAATGCCTTCTTAGTAGGTGTCCTGGCGCCTCTTTTAATGCCCTTTTTAAGGTGTCGACAAATCTTTCAGCCAATACGTTACTACGCGGATTGTACGGTGGAGTTTTTATGTTATATCTGAAACGTTTCACAAAACTCCTTGAATTCTATCGAAGTGAATTGCGTTCCGTTATCACTTACTAACGTGTCCACGACTCCGCATCTTGCGAATAATTCGTGCAATCTATTAATTGTATTTCCTGCTGTTGGTCTCTTCATTTGAAATACTTCCGGCCACTTACTGTAGCTATCTACTATTATCAGATAATATAAGTTGTCGATTGGTCCTGCAAAATCCACATGTACCCTTGACCAGGTTCTATCTGTTCATGGCCATGGTTTCTTCAATATCTGTGGCGCCTTTGCAGCAAGAGCGCACCCTTCACATCTACTAACCATAGTCGCGATCTCCGCGTCCATTCCCGGCTATTACATATAAGATCGCATAAGACTTTTCATACGATTTACTTCCGGGTGTCCTGCATGAAAATCTCTCAGAATCCTCTTCTGCAAAGCTTTGGGGATTACTACTCTTTCGCTATACAACACTACATTATCACATAATGAAAATGTCTCCGAAATCCGGTTGTACTTCTCGGATAATTTTATTTTTGTGTCTTTGATGAATTGGTTTTTCTCAGGTTCTTTCTTTATTTCTACTAAAGAAACTGGAAATTCTCTAATAGTGTCATTCAGCATAATCATTCCTTCCACTTCTGCTATAAGTTCTGCGATTGCAGTATTTACAATGGTTCATCTGCTTTTGGAATTAGCCTAGATAGGCCATCCGCATGTCCAATTTTGCTCGATGGTAAGTGTTGTAATTTAAAGTTATAATTCAGCAGTATTGTTCCCCCTCTTAATAATCGATTTGCCGTGTAAGTAGGGAGTCCCTTCTATGAACCAAACATGGTTAATAACGGTTTATGGTCCGTTTGTAATGTGAAAAATCTTCCATGGATGTATCTATCGAATTTAGTTACCGAGAAAATTATCGCTTGCACTTTTTCTATCTGTGAGTAGCTGCGTTTGCTGGTAGTAACGATTTACTCGCGTGTGCGATCGGTTTCATCGCGTCGCCCTCACGTATGTAAGATGCATGCGCCAATCCCATATTCACTGGCGTCGCAAGCTATCACTATTTCTAGCTTGGGATTATAGTGTGCGAGGAATAGATCTGATGTTAGTCTATCTTTTATTTCCTCGAACGCTTTCTTACACTCATTAGACCAATGCCAAGTTTTATCTTTTTGCATTAGTTCATTTAGGGGCGCTCGCAAATTGTGCATGTTTGGAATAAATGCTTGGTAATAACTTACCAAACCTAAGAAGCTCTGAAGTATCTTAATGATTTTAGGCTTAGGCATGTTTTAGACTGCAAAGGAACGGTTCGGGTCGGATTTTTAACCATCTTTTTTGATTATGTGTCCTAGGTATCTGATCTCTTCTAGCAAGAAATCGCATTTTCCTTCCTTCACTTTGAACCCATACTTTCTTATCCTCTCGAACACTTCCTGGGTATGTATTGTGTGCTCCTCGACTGTTTCACTCTTAATTAAAATGTCGTCGAGATATGCGGTAGCGAAGTCATGATCCGCCAGTATTTTATCCATAATTTGTTGAAATATTGCTGGTGCCGTTTTTACACCGAAAGGTAACCGTTCGTATTTGTATAGTCTTCTATGCGTATTTATGCATAGTAGTTTCGAAGTTTCCTCATCGACCTGTATTTGTAGGTATGCCTCACTGAGATCTATTTTAGTGAAATATTTACCGCTATTTATATTAGCAAATACTTCATCAGGACTAGTTAAGATAATGGAAGTACTGTATGGCGTAATTTAACCCTGTCGAAAAGTTAGCACAAATGCGAATGTCGCTCGATTTCTTGTTTACATAAACCGTGGGCGCGGCCCAATCTCTATATTCGGTTGTTGAAATCACACCTAATTTTGTAAGTTTTTCCAGTTCCGCATCAATTTTACAATCGCCGCGAAGGCGTATTTCTCTTATTTTTAAAAACTGGTTGTATGCCCTTCTTTAATTGGATTTTTGCTGCCGTTTTGGTGCATCTCCCTAGACCTTAAAATACTTCCGGGAAAGCTGTTTTTTATCTCAGTTTTTAAATTTTTAATCTCGTCAGTCGTTTAACTAATATTTCTGCAATATGCGCTTATAGGTAAATCCGATGAGTCGAATTCGTTTATCCTGTCTCTCCCGAACGGATTGTTCGTACCTTTCATTATAAACATTTTCACTCTTTTCGTTAGATTGTTGAACTTAACATTTAAAATTATTTCTCCTTCAAACTTAATTCTTTTCCCTGTGACAGTTCTGGCAACATTATTTGCTTTCAATAAAGTTGGTTTGTTCAATTTCTTCCACGCTTTATGGTTTATAATCGAAATATCATATCCAGAATCTAGCTCCATGTTAATTGGTTGATTTAATCTTTCTACTTGCAAATATTTTCTCATGTTCTGGTTCTGTTCTTCTGATCTTGTAATTTTTACGTGAGTTTTAGTTTTAATCTGCATTTAGACTTTATATGACCTCGTCTATTGCAATTCCTACACGTTTTATTTTTGAATGGACAGTCACTTCTCCAATGACGTTCACCACAACAAGGTTTAGGGGGGGGTCTTTTTTTATACTTACACTTGTCGTTGGTGAATGATACCTGCGTCTCGGTGATCGAGATTGAAAACGTGTCCTTCTAGTAACTTTTTTATGCTTGCTATAGCGGTTTTCCTGAATTTTCTTTGCATCTTCCTTAATACTAACACACTGTTGGCAATAGTCCGCCAGCTTTTGTAACGTAATATTTTGCTCATTCTCCAGTTTTGTCAGTATCCTTCTCATATCTGCGTCTTTGTCAGATACTAAACCAAGCACAAACAGTAGACATTTAAAGTTAAATGCCGTCAGTTTTGCTAATCTGAAATCATCACAATTTTTGTTTACTACTGACGCGAACGTTGTATAGTCCTCATTATTTTTATGTAAGTTCAAGCACTTCCACCTTTAGTGAAATAAAGATAATCTCGGACTAAACAATTCATTTAACAGACTGATTGCTTCATCGAAATCCAAGTCTCTTGTTTTCATTGGCAAGATGAAATATGTGAATTTATTGTGTTCATATGTCCATCATGTACTTAAGAGAAGTCTAATTTTTCTCTCATTCGGCCTCGATTTGCAATCTATTTCGTAAAAATCTTGGTATCTATGATAGTATCTGTTAAACGTACTATACTCGTCGGGATTATAAGTGAAATTTTCAATCGTAGTCCATATTGTATTTTATGAGAAGGTGTTATCATCAGTGCTTTTATTTTTCTCGGTAATTATTTTATGCAAGTCTTGCTGAACCTCTACATATTTCCTATCGTATTCCTCCTGAAATTTTTGTTGTCTTATATCATTTTCAAGTTGAAGTTCTTGAAATTGTTGTTCATTTTTCTCATTTTCAATTTGTCATTTTTTCATTTTCAATTTGCATTACCTGTAATTTTTGTTGTTGTTTTTTTCTCATTTTCAATTTGCATTTCCCGTAACTTCAGTCATTCCAATTGTAGTTGTGCTTGATATTTGATCAGTTCAAGTATGGTATATTGAAATTGTTCCATTATGTTTTTTTTTCTTTTTACAGCGAATAACTGAACGTCAAAAATTTTCTTTCACAGAGGGGAGGGTCACAAGTTTCACAATACATTTTTCCAACAGTTAAAAAAGAAGTTAAACGTGACTTACAATTCTTCTTGCTGCGAATGTGGCTTTCCATGTAACTTTACGTCTGTTGTCGATTGTTGTTACGACTAAAGACTTTCCCTGTTGCCAAATTTTCGTCGTCAAAAGTTCCGTTGTAACGAACTACTTACAATTTCTCTGTGAAACTAGATCCACGTAAATGAGTTTTTTTTTCTTGAGAATGTCGAATACTTCGTCACACTGTTGTGTCGTGGAACAATTTTGCAATTTTTCTTCCCGTGAGTATGTGGAATATTTCGTCACCACTGTTGAGTTGTGAGACGATTTTGAATTTTTAAAATTTTTTTTTCTCCGTGTGGATGTCGAATAAACTTCGTCACCACTGTTGAGTTGTGCGGAAATAAATACGAGCAACAGAAGATTATATTAAATAAACGTATTACGGAAGAAAATAGTATTTAAAAAATGGGGTTAGTAATCATACAGGAAACAAGGTATTAATTGTAGGTCTCTTCGTACGATGTAGAGTCCGATTATAATCACTTCCGGTTAACTACCGGAAGTATCCGACTGACTTGTGAGAACAGTTCCAATCACTCTAGCACTGGTATATTGCTACTGTGACATTACCGCCAACTATATTTAGTTGTCCCTCCCATTATGGGCAACATGTGACACATGGTCAGTTATAAGTGGGGCTTCCGGGCTATATGGCCCGGCCAAAAAATGTCTGTCTATTTTTGCCCAGTCGTGTTTCTACCCTTCGGCGGAACCACGACTCGGTTATTGCTCTCTGCTCTGAAGCGGAGAGCGCCCTCTACCTGAAGACAGAGAGCCGACAATGTCGCAGTTGCAGAGGTGACATTATGACATTACCGCCGACAACATCGAGGTCTTGACACTACCACTATTTGTAGTGCATGGAATAGTTCATTTATCATTAAAATGGTGGAGAACGCCGTAACACCTACATAAAGAATCACTAATGAAAATATAAATAAATGAACAAAGAGTAAAAAACAATATTTCAGTCATTCGTGAAACAAACAAATGATACACTTCACACCATTGCCCAGAATGATGGAGCAAATCGTTCGTCATGATTTAAATTGCAACAAAGTGAACGTGGTTTAAATTTGGGGTGTGTTCTAATAGCTGAAATATGGGATATAATATAATATAATATAATATAATATATATATATATATATATATATATATATATGTGTGTGTGTCGCTCCCCGTGGGGATCGTCATATCGAAATGGCCATTCAACATCTTTGAATTAATCCTTTTTTTAATATATATATATATATATATATATATATATAATTATTATTATATATATATTTATATATATTATTATTAAGATATATATATATATATATATATATATATCTTAATAATAATATATATAAATATATATATAATAATAATTATATATATATATATATATATATATATATATATATATATATAATTATTATTATGGATAAAAATTTACTTAGCTCAGAGGTGATTCGTGAGGACGTTGTTGTAGGATCATTTGTTATTTCTACTGATGTGTAAAAATGTTGCAATAATGCTCTCACAATTCTTCGAAGTCAGTATTACTAAATGAGGGGCAGCCACTGGATGGCAATAAACTCTGATTATAGAGAGACAGGGTTCTAGATTTAACGCCTGCAAGTGAAAACATTGGCTTTGAACCAGACAGCACAATGAACTAATCTACACTAAAATCAGTTACACAATCTTTGCTATTTATCATCTAATACCTGACCCTTCCTTTTCTTTTCCTATCTTCAGTATTAAATGTTTAAAATTATGTATTAAATGTCCCAGTTGACCCTGATGAAAAAAGGGATTGAAACCGTTTGGTCGTTTTCGTGTTTTACATTTTTTATTCTTTCATCTATAAAATGGCTGTAATCATGAAAGTTACATTGTTTCGTGCTAATATGCATGTATGTATGTTTGTATGTATGTAGGAAAGGCCATCAATTAATACTTCTAGATTCATTAAAACTTGTTACCATAGCAAAAATTTTATCAAACATTTAGCCGAGAGTATTTCTGCAAAAAAGAAAATTAGGCTACATTAGGGCGATGGGCAAGAGACTGAAGTCGAAATGCCAGGTCAGAAATGGATATCACTGCAGATCCTTCTTTGGGTTTTTTCAAAAATATATCAATATATTTCAGGAATACAGTCAAATTCATAGCAAAGATGAATGAGAGACATAATAATATGTACAATAGTTTCTAGACAGAAAACTTTTCTAGTACATCATAAGTAACTGATTTTTTTAAACTCTTGATTTAGCGATACATTCAATTTACTATTTTCCTTTCATGTCAGCAGAAAGAATTAGTCTGAGACGTTTCAATGGGTGACTCTTCGGGAGGATAACATCTGCCAGGTTGAATTAATTTAAACTTGATAAGTAAAACAGCACCTTCAAATGCACACTTTTCCGTATGTTATAAACAAAATAATGTTATATATATATATATATATATATATATATATATATATATATATATATATTAGAACAGGTACATAATTTTTTTATATATCCACTACAAATAGTACATTTGTTTCGACATTGAAACTTCAATGGCTCATCAGGCGGTGTGGATAGGAATGGAAAGCCTCTTTTCTTGTATTTAGGCAGTTGTGTGTAGGAATTAATTTGGGGTTAGTGATAAGAGAACAAGTCTTGTGGATTGATCGTTAGAAAGTGGTGTGGGTAGTGAATATGGTTAATTAATGCGAGTCTTTGATTTCTAGACATATTTCACATTAGCAGGTAGAATGTAAGTTTTTATTATCTTGCGACTAGACGATATCCTTTGGATTTCTTAGAAGAATAAGGAGTATGATGCTTATTTTGTACAGAATACGTTTGTATTTAAGCAGTCTTTATAATTAATCTAAATTTGTATATTTAATCTTAATTTCCTATTTAGCAAATCGATTATTCCTATTAAATTTTAAATTTTAATTAGAGATGTATTCTGGCCTGCATGTCCATTTTCGTTTCTTTAGTAACAATGTTTCAGCCTTTGCATCATCATTTTTTCAGATGCCTGTCGGATGTAGCATTTTGAATTTGTAACTTATCATTTCATCAATAATTCTGCATTGCAAATCCCGCTTACAATGTTATGTATATTTGAATTTAAGTTACTCGTATATCTTATCTACAAACAAGTTTAATATTGTAACACTATTCGACTTAGAGATTGAAATCAAAAGCACTACTAAACAAGGCATGATTTAAGGAGTGCTTTAATCCATTAAGTTGACAGTTACATTCATTTTGATAAACTTACTGACACAGTAAAAATGTAGGAAAACAATGAACTTAATCCAGAATTTTTAAAACAACCAATATAAATATGTGTTTCTAGCAACCACTGTTTGTAATTTGTTTCGCAAAAATAAATTAATCAGAGTTTCAACACTTCCATGTTTCAGTACTGAGGTTATACCCTCAAGTAAACATAATTAAATTAATTTCATGAAAACATACTGAAAAATCCTCCACAAACTTTCTGTACAAGAAGAGAGACGTAATAGGCAAAAGGATGACTGTTTCAATTATCGTCACGACATAAACACGTTTCACAAGATAGAGATCACCGTATTACTGCTCACGCAATTAGACAGACTTGATGCTTTAGGCATACGTCATAATGCTGTAGGCATGACACTTGCCCTTATCTGGACTTGTTACGAAAGCAACTGTCTCCGGGATAAGGGCTTCAGGCAAAAGAAACAGAAGCTAATGTCACGAACTCATTTCTTGTTCGACATGCTGCAGATAGAAATGTGCAATTTTTTTTCTTTTCACCAAATGTTAGGATTATTTCGTTGAAAAGGAACTTATATAGAGTGGATTTTAACTGAAATAATGTAGACATTTTGGTCTGTATGTGAAAAATAATTTTAGTCGGAATATTAAAAGCAAGCATTGTAGAAAAGAAATAGGATTTTATCAATATATATTTAACAACGTAAAATGACTTAATATGGTTATTTTATTGAAAGAGACAAACTATATAAATAATATTTCCTTCATAAAAGAAATAAAAATGGGCGTTTGAATGTGCTTTAATGCTTAGTCAGTTTGTTACTATATATTAAATTGAAATCTAGCAAAGGTTAAAAATTTTGAGATTTACTATAACTTTGAAATAGATTAAGAATATTTCTCATAAAAATATTTATTTTAAGAAATGCAAAAACTTAAATACTACGATAAGTGAGAATTGATCTTTTGTCATATGTAAATATATATCATTTTATCTAATTTGGGTTATTTTACGGGAAATCACATGAGGATTGAATTAAATACTTAGTTGATATGTCCTAATACAATACAACGAGCTTAAAGTTTATTGAATGTTATGCTTTCTATTCTTTCAGGACGTGACAATTTATTGTTTAACTATGAATGCCTAAACATGGCATCACTAAAATGATTATCTCTTAACGTTTCTCGTTTCTGTTCTGCTATCGATTAAGCAAGTATTTTTGGTAGGATATTTGTTACTTCCATTTATCTATTTTGCTTTCAGTAATCAATAATCTATATTCACAGAAGACCACCTGTATAGAGACAGGAAATGAGTTCAGTAAATATACAAAAATAGCAAGGGGCATATGACAAGAAGGGATCTTCTCGCTGAATTTATTCAAACTACACATCGAGGCAATTCTGATAGAGCTAAAAATTCTGCCTAGATTCAACATTGGAAGCCACAATCTTAAAAGTATTAAATATGCAGGTGTCACGGTGTTGATAGAATACACAGAAAGCAAACAACAAACCCCCTAAATAATTTAGCTAACGAAAGCGAGTGGAAAGGATTACAAGATGACAGAATAAAAAAGAAGAATCCAAAATCCAAATGACATGCCGGTGATAAGAATATCAAACTGGTATTTCAACTGAAATGCTTTGCAAGAGTTCTGACAGAGAACGGAAAGTGCGACACTGAGATTTGAAGACATATGATGATGATAAGAATGAGTTTGAAAAGCTCAGCAAAATATTTAGAAACAGAAAATTTCTTCAGGAATCAAAGAAGAATGTTGAATTCTTACATGATATATATCCTCCTATATGACAGAGAATGCTGGAAAATGTCAACAAAGTTGAAGTGAGACTTGAACCAATGTATTTATATAGATGTATGCTGTGTATAGTATAAGCCGAGTATTTGAGTAATAACAAGGTTTCGGAGAAAATGGAAACAAAAAGGCAATTTATACCAGCAGAAAAAGTAGCTGAAAATTTTGACACAGGTAATGAGAAAGGATGGATTGGAATACCTAGAGGGAAAGAGGGACAAGGAAATCATCGCTTGACTTACTTAATGGAAATGACTAAGGTTTTGCAGAATAACTGAAAATGAATTTATTAAAAGCTGCAATAAATACGAAGCTTTTGAAGGGCCATGATCACTTACGTTCTTAAGGGACACGGCACATAAAAGAAGAAATAAAATACTGTAACGCTCAGATTCTTCAAGAAAACTTCTTTTATCATATGTTCCGGGATTTTCAAGTGCCTCTTGTCCTAATGAAAATGTTATTTTATTGTCATTTTCGTAAATAGAATACACCTTAGTTTTACTCATGTTATGACCGGTAGTATCATTAGTTTCATATACTACAACTAAATATAAAAACATATTTACAAGGCTATAATATTAAAGAATGTAGCTATCTGAGTAAAGTTACAATTGCTAGACAGTTGGTCACCTTTTCAATATGTTCTGAAGAAAATAAGATTGAGTCACAATGGTGTTTAAGGACTCTTCTGTATTTTCTGATCCACTCGAAGCATTGAAAATCACGTAGAAGAGAAATAATAATTTTTATATAATTAATATTTAAATTCGATTCATACTGCATAAATGTATTAAAGATATACTGAATTTGCATATTAATTAAAATATCTGAACTCTGGGCGTTCTTTAATTTGAATATAATTTAAGTGAAGAAATCGCTGAGTCTTCTTCATTCAAAAATCATATTTTCACGCTATATCTTTTAGCTGTGGATTAAAATGAACATTTGTTTTGAAGATCATTTTAGTATATATGTGGATCAAAATGCAGTCAGTAATAAATATAAATATAATGTTTTTAGTTGTTTTTGTTTTCAGTCAAACAATGGCAAATTAAGCAATGGCAAAATACAAATCACGTGCACGCTGATGGTTGTTAGAACATCAGCAGTAGAGCTGGGGAGCGGAAGCTAAACTGCTTGTCAGAAAATAATTTACTAGATGTAAAATTCTGAAATTACTTCAACGTTGATAATAAGATCAAACACTTTGTTTAAGTGTGGTAAGAGGCTAATAGATGGAGAGTCAGAAGGGTCGGAGGGCTTTCCAGTGTTTTTGATGACAGGAAATACAGAGGAGGACTTCCAATATGCAGCGAAGCAAGAGACACTTATAGAATAGACAATAGTTATAGAATTTGGGGAGGTCAGGAAAGAGTTCAGGTGTCATTTCTTAAGGGCAATGTCTGGAATACTATCAAATCCACTAGGTTCAATTATGGGAGTTCAACTTAGAAATAATATCAGAGCCCGAGAGGATTTTATGTATATATCACACAGCTGCGTCTCAGTTCTTGGAAAGAAGTAGAGTGTGAGTACTCCAGATGAGTCAAGTGTGGAATTGTAAAAGAATTTGCCAGCAAAGCACTCAATCATATTCACTGTGGATGTGAGGACCTCAAAATTATTTAGTAGTGCATGAATCGAAGGTTTGCTGTTATTTAACGCACATTTGCAGAGCTTTCCGAGGTCCTTAAAGTCAAACTTGCAGGATGCTATACGCTTCTTCATTTTATTAGCAAACAACAGCTTAGCATCATTTAGAGTTTGCTTTCATTTAATGTGAGCCGAGACAAAAAGTGCCTATTATGGTCAGAAGCGTCACTCCGGTAAAGCCAGAAGAAGTGATTCCTGTAGGCAGTGGCGGACAAGCAAACAAGAGAGAATAAAGGGGAAGAATTAGGTTTTAGTTGGAACTTCCTGGATATGATAAAACCATCAACCATTCACATGATATAAAACTTGAGATATACATCTTCAAAAGAAAGACTAAAAAGTTGTTCCAAGTGACCTCACAAAGGAAGTCACGGAACACCTCCCAGTAGGATATTCTGTAAGTTAGAGTTTCCAAGAAAGAGTAGGAGTGGTAGTAGATAATAACAGAAATTATTGCACGATGAGAGTTGAAAAGAAGGCAAAGCTGCAAGAGTCAAGGAAGAAAGTAAAACAGTGATCTGGCAGTGAGTCAAGTCAGTCGGGGTTATTAGGGAACGCATGAGAAATCCATCACATGCGGGAGAGATTCCGTGAATGAAAAGTTCATGTTATGAACACCAACCAGATAAGGGGCCTAGTTTTACGGCCACTTGGTATGTTTGGTATTAAAGTCAGACAACACAGATATATTAGCAAACGGGTGAGAGAAAAGGGCTTTGTCTATATTGTTCAAAATTATATCTAGCACGGAACGATCAGAAGAGGAAAGAGGTACTATATAAAAAAAAGATAGCTAACCGAACTTAGTAGGGAGAGACAGAGACACATGTAGGAATGGCCTTGAGATTCAAGAGAAATCATCCTGGCTAGTGGGAATTGTGCATTGACATAAATATGGATATTAGAGTCCTTCCTAAAGAAAAGATATCCAGGTATATAGAAATCGGATGAAAGCATTGAAGGTGCAAGGCTAATTTCACAGAGATCTTAGATGTCATGGGTGTTTTCTTGGCGGAAAGCTTCAACGCTGCAAAAGTTGGTACGGATACCACGCAAGTTCGAGAAAGAGATGTTGACGGATTAAAGTGATTTTTGTTTTACTGGTGTAGTGTTATTTCTGTGATTGTCTGTTCTGTTGTCATGGTTATAGGCATTTTGGTAAGAAGAGATCTAGAGTAGTAGTATCAGTCGGTCTTCAAATGCAACATATTTTGGAAGGGTACTGGGACTGTTCTCAGGGTTGCCCCGCGGAGGCACTTGCAGAGACACCCATCCATGCACTACATGGCACTGCAAGAAATTCGATATTGTTGAATTGTTAATCAGAGCAGCCCCTCAAGATGCTACACAAGAGTTCGGTCTCCTAATAACCAGTCGGAATCAGCAACCAGAAAACTGTCGACCCGGTACCTTCAGTATAAACAGACGTTGCCTCCATTTGCAAACGACTTGTGACAGCATAATATTAAAACCTGAGAAGAGAAAACTATATCCGGAACATCTTCCGAAACAGGAAACAAGAGATGAGCCTCTATTCCTGTTCAAATGTTAGCGTAGAAGTATAGACCGGGCGATATAGGCTTTACCTACTCATTAGTGTAAAAAATTTAAAAGGAAAAAATCAGTATATTTTAACTTAAATTTTAACTTAAATTAGGTGACTGCTACAAGATAATTTTAAGATACCTTACAATGTGAGGACAATCATTGGCTTAAGAATATCTTTAAACTTATTGTTGCTGTAAAAATGTCTACATTCAAAACATCAAGAGCTGAATAAGACATTTTAAAATTGAAGCAAACGCTTTACAGTACAGAAAAATAGTTTCAATTAGAATTTACCAAAGAAGAAATCTTCTTCCATCAAAATATCAGCTGAGTTGAATGAAACTCAAATCTCATCAAGGTGATTTTTCTTTCACATATTTTTTCATTTGTTATTTACCGTCGGCGAGAAGCTTCCTTGAGCCTAACATATATATATATATATATATATATATATATATATATATAAACGAAAACGAAGTGGGTAAAACATGCAGAATCAGCCCCTAGAACTTCTAAGGAAAAATAAATTACACGAACCACGAACAGTATATCAACAATCAAAATATAACTTCAACTAAACTCCAACATAAAATATACACATAAAAGTTTTTTCATAATTATGTCCACACAAACATATTATACGTACAAAATCTGAGTATCATCTACCATATATTCAGTTGTGAAAGCAAAACGAATCATATAATAATTTACTTTAAGGTTGAGGATCCGAGCACGGAGTCCAGTTGTGTTTATTACTTATGAATTCCAGTTAAGTTCATTACAATTATTCGAGAAAAGTATGAGTCCAATTTTTCTTCTCCCAGCTATGTGTAAATAGCAAGATAGAAAGTGTTCTATAGTCTTCAATGAGTCCAGAAGAAAGAAATATTCTTAATGTAAATCCAGCCTGCAAGAGGACCCCCCACCGGTTTGCTTAAGATCAATACCCCTACCTGTAAAAAGACAAATTAGAGAAACATCGACGACAAGGAATCAGCCCAGAATAGAGTGAAATGGCGAAATTGCCAATTGTCTATATTCCATTGGGAGCGATGGGCTTAAAACAGTTAGTTGTATGACCCATGGATTTGATATGCCGTTAAACAAACAAATCAATAAACCAATCCTGATTTACAGTATACGTATATGAATTCCTTTTCATGAAATCTGTTCGTAATACTTTCACCATTCATAATTAATTTTCTTATATCCCTTTTGTAATATTCTGATAAATCATATATTTTCACATTACCTATATTTATCGTTAATAATTTCATTTGTTGTTTCAGTCGCAAAATTATTTCTTTTACATGCTTACACTTCGCTTTCTAAGCATTGATCTTTTCTTCTTATTTTTTTAATGTACTGCGTGCAAACGAACCGCAATCAACGAATGACGGAGAAAAGGTTACGGTGAGAAAGATAGGAGCGGCAGGATACAAGCGAAAGAAAATGTATAGCAGGTATAAAGCAAAGCTACAAACACGACGAATACATTCTATTCTGTCGTTTTACTTCCCATTACTTTCTTGTATAAATTCAAACAAATTTCTCACATATACACGGAACTCACTACACACAGTTCCTCACAAAACCAGGCAGACACAAAGAAAGATACACGAAGACACAGAGGTGCACACATATTAAAAAAAATTCTCTTCTACGCTAACATCATTTTATTACACAAACACCATCCTCACCGTTGTTCTAAAAGGAAATTTTATTTCGTTTTGGTGGTCCATAAAAGTTTCTGACCGTAAATTTGCAAGTTTTGTCTACACGTGGCATCCTGTTACTTTCACATTTGTCTCAAAGGAATAAATGTTTAGTTGTTTCTCTTTTTGTTTTGTATGTTTTCTTTTGTCGAAGATATCGTGTTGGTTTCTTGGGATATTTGTTTGCCGTCGTTATTGTGCCTCGAGTATTTTGCTTTGTTTTATGTTTATGCATTTAATTTCTCTTGGCTTGGCTTTTATCTATCACTTTAGGAATTGTAACAATCTTTTTTCTTCGCTTATATTTTTATTTTGGAGTCGGGGTTGGTTGTCATGTCGTTGTTGTTTGTCTTTGTTTTGTTCGTGTTTCCCTCTCTTAATTTAATGTCATGTTTCCATTTAGACGAAGTTGCTAGAATATATTCTTGTGTTGTCTTTTTTTAATTTGTTATTTTGAAACCATTTTTATTTTAATATATGATTACAGTTTTCGTTGTTTGTATTCTAGTTTGTGGCATTTTATGACTTGTTTTAAACTTACCATAAAGAGTTTGTTTACCATTTAAACGAAAGAAAATATTTAAAGATTCTTTTCTAGTTCCTTTGTTTTAGTCAATGATTATATATTTCTTAGGTCAGTTTTGCTTGGAGATGTTTGTTTCTTGCTTTATTTCATTTTTGGATTAAATTATTTATTAAGAAAGTCAAATAATTCTTCCAAAATGTAATGGAAAGAGATACTTTACAAGATTTAGTATCAGCAACTCTACTATGCAAACAGAATAGAATGTTATTTTTCTAAAGAACAAAATATTAGTGATTATGATTATTTTACTTTATATTTAGCTTCATGTACTTCAAACAATATTTGCTTTTAGTTCTTTTAAAAATTATTTCCAGAGATTCTCTTGCTGGCATTATTAAAATGTGTTATTTATAAATAAATATTTCCTTTATCCAAACAATTATGATCTTTATATAAATTAACAGCAAAAAATATAGAAGCAAATATGTTAAATAAACACATTTACAGATAACTAGTTAAGAACAAGTTAATAAACTAAATAACAATTTAGGTTTAAAGTATTAATGTCTAAAAAGTAATACTTTTAATATTACAATTGAAAAGTTTATTAATTTGGGCAAAATTAATGGAAGACATACTTTTAACATCCATCGCTTTATTAAATTTTTGGGTAAAAGATACTTTCCTTAATTCTCGCAGCGTGAATTAAGGGTTGGGAGAAAATTTCTTGAATATAAATAAAACGGCTGGTTGTAATAAAGATCCATTGGATGTATTTTCATTTTTCTCTAACCTCGACGCCTTTTATATAGCTTACAAATTACGTGTGTAAACGTTCTATGACACATGTCACTGGCGACAAATACGAGACAATGAATTTAAAATATCACGCATTTATTCTAAAGTATTTTCTCATCAATCTTTGGATTATTGACATATCACGCATGTACCCACTTACGGGTAGAGATAACATACGCAACGGGCTTTACCCTTTTCACACCGTGTATTGAGATCGATTTTCGTAAGTTTTATAGTTTACCGTTTTATCGTTAAATAGTGTACAGCTATTTCATTGAGACATAATCTCTTGTTAGTTGTCAATTGCTTCATTAAAAGATCGTGCTCGCATCTTTTTATTCGTATTGCAAACCATGCTGATTGAGCATTAAAAGGTACGATGGTTTATTCAATGAAAATCGACAAAAGAAGACGAAATACTTCTAAGTTTTATCTTGTTAAATTTCAAAAATTATTTATATGTTAAACAAATATTTTGAAGACTATTAAAGCTGTCTTATCATGATGAACGTGTCAATAGTAAGACGATAAAAAAATATTATAAAAATCATACGGTAGTATTTCGGCGTTTAGTACAAAAATCCAGAAGGAATTGAGGATCTGTTCTCCTAATTCACTACTTAATATGAATTTACCCCAAAGTAAAAATGAATTTCCTACTAAAATTAAGAGAAAATTCTCCTGGAGTGAGGCCTTCCCATCACACTCCGACTGGGTTGACGTTTGCGATTTCTCCAATTGTGTTTGTCGCGCGATTTTATGTATAGGGCCTACGTTTGCACTAACCCCAATTAATAAGTTTTTGGTAATTTTTCATTCTGAGGGTTAGAATTATTGCGAACTCAGCTAAACAAATTCTGATTTAAAATATATAATTTCTTGGGGTTAACTAATATTGTATACCTACCTGTATACAGGAATGGGTGGTTTCTATTCTCTTATATACGTGGACACAACTGGGTAGAGTAGAGTGATTATATTGACTATCAGTTACGAACATTGTATCTACTTCACGCAGCGTGCGAATCTTATTTATCATATACTATTATTCTCAACCTCAGTTTTGGTGGTTATTCACGCAGTCACCCAGGAGGGTTTCAACAATTAATATTTACTGTAAATAACTTTATATTATTGGTGGGGAATTAACAGGAAAGATCCGGAACTGAAAATTAAAAGCTACAAATTAAATCCATTTTCTTCAGTTGGGAAGGTGAAAGAAAAAGAAAATAAAAATAACGAGAAAGTAAATTCAGTCAAGTATTTAATGGTTCAATTTGTATTTTAAAAGAATAAATGGAATGCATACAAAATATGTTCTTAATTCATCTTCCATAAGTACAAAAACACTGATAACATACACATTCAAATTTAGTGTTCGTAAATATATTGAAAAATTTCAAATTTAGACACAAATTCTCGAAAGTGAGCTATGAAGATTAATATGATATAGCTGACTGGTTTCTGAAAATATTTCCCTTCGACAGCAATGATTAGAATTTGAACCAATTACAAATATCAGCAAGAAGTCTGGCATAAAGATCTACCTGACTATCACCTCTCTGCATTTAGCCTCATGACAGACGACAGTTCTTTAGTAACTGTAAACAACAAATAATATCATGTACATGTCCATAAGGACCAATTTTATATATATTGAAATCTATAGGACAAAGACAATAATCAAATCTAGATGTCGATATACATTATAAGAGAAAATAAAACAATAGGAACTGTCCAAAATCTTGGACATCGCTAAACAAAATTATAATAAACACACACAAACTAATTTTTCCTTGAACAAAAGGAACTTGTATGTGATTTTAAAATTACATTTTGTCATCTAATCTATAAAATAATCTATACACAAAATATTGTTAGTACTTTTATTTAACGATATAATTTTATCATTTAATAGTCTTTGGCTTTAGTTTGAATGTTCACTATTTGCTAATATCTGGGACCTGATTATGTGTTGTCACCTCAGGCCAGAGTGGACCTTGAAAGAAAAGCAATTAATATGTTTGGATACAACTGAAAATGTGATAGTGAGGCATTTCATAACATTATATTAAAGTGCTTAGAAACATTGGAAAGGTAAGAAATAAACATATTTAAACAATTAACTCATAATACAAAAGTATTTTATAGAAAAGATTAGACATTCTGTCACATAATCGCCTGTAAAACGTACTGGCGTGAAAATTTCATTTCCAATATAAAATGACCTGATGCAACAGTAGGCATGACTTAGATAACTTTTGAATTTAACTGATTGAATTTGCTAATATATATGTCTTAGTTTGTGAATTAAGAATGGATAGGGGAAATATCCAGTTCATTACTACAGTTTTCCTTGTCGGTTGTTTCGTTAAACTAGTTGGGCAGTTGACCAAGGATATGACGAACTGTGCATCGATGTTCATGATCGGGAGTTTATTATGGACTTGTATCTACTTGTTTTTGTTAAGTTGAAAGAATAAGAAATCTGAGGAAAGTAGAGAAATATCTAGATACACAAGAACATCCTCAATCACAGACAGTCTGATTAGACCGGTCCCTCGAACTGAAGGTATTTTAAACTGTGGTGTACCTACAATTTTATATGCTGTCTATATCAAAAGGTTTAACCTAATCCCGCACAACTTGTACTTGTTATAACCACATGAGATTGGGCGACATGATAGGTATATTTGACTGCATTTATTTGTAGCTCAGTGTTCATTTTTGGCACGCTTTTACTCATTAATAATGATAATAATGTTAACGATAATGTTGATAATGATGATAACAGTGATGTTGGTGATAATGTTAATTATTTTGCTGTCTTTAGTGATACTGATTATAAAGATAATAGCGATACGATTTATGATAATGATAGCGTTTATAATAATGACTATATAAAACATTTGAGGAGACAAAAAGAAGCAATAATGAATAAAAATTATGGATATATTATAGAAGAGGATATTGAAGCAAAAATGGATGTCTATCAGTTAGGAGTGAGAGTGAGTAAACAAGAAGAAAGTATACTAAGGCCAAGAGGGAAAGAGAGACAGAATACGTTTAAGGGGGACGATCTCTAAATTAATAATTACAAATCTGAGAATATAAGTATATATTTGAACGGAAGGCAAATAAAATAAACTCGGAAATGTGCACATAACTAGAATTCGACAAACAAACCAAAACAGAAATTAAAACTAGCTCGACTATTAAATGAATTATATTTATATTGGGATAATTTCATTTGGATCAGAGAACCAATGACAAAACTCAAAATCGACCCGTTGGAATTAATTCCTAAGTTACCGACAAATACGATACAATTTAAAATACGACTTTTATTTGATGTGATTTATAATTAAAAAAAATTATTCTAGATTTCAAATAAAATTGGAAATTCTTTTATTCATGTAAAACAACCTATGTTAAATAATAATTTACATATGGATTTTAATTTGTAGCATTGATATATAAACTATTGATATTTTCATAACACATCCGTGTGGAAATAAAACCCTAACCCACAAAAAAATAAAACAGTCTGTGACATAACCACCAACTTCTAAAGTATAAGTGAAGAATTCACAAATATTCGCATAAGACTTCGAAAGCAATAATAAAGAGCCCATACCACAAAAAGAAATTCACTCATCAGCCGTAAGAATCGGAAAGTTAGAATGGTATTTGTATGGAATACAGAGATAAAGGACAAAGGTATTTCAAAAATTGTTTATGGACTTTTTTTTTATAAGCGTTTCACCCCGAGCAAGGCATGTCACTGCCACTACTGCACAGGGGGCTACATAGAGTGGAGAAAGGATGATTAAATATAGGAAATGTCAGAGGGTGGGTGATAGGCGGGTAAGGATACAGAGAATGAGGGTTGGGTAGATGAGAGTGTTCTGGGAATAATTGGCAGTTAGTGTGATAGGAGGTGTCTATTGACCCTACATTTAAACACCTGGAGATTGTAGCTGTCGGGAAAGCAGACTTGTGGAAGGGAGTTCCACAGCCGGGAAGCGCGAGAAAAGAATCCCTGTTAGAGTAGAATTTACGGTTACATCTTATTTGTTTAACTGTAAAAGGGTGGGACCTAGTTGCTAATCTAGTATCTCGTTTAAAATCATGCTTAGGCAACACCAGTGATCTAAGCTCATCGGAGCAGAAGCCATGAAAGTACTTGTAGAAGAGGCACAGGGAAGCCACATCACGCCGGTGAGAGAGTGGTTGCAGCCTGTCTGCCAAGTCAGTATCAACCACGTTACAGATCCTCCTTTGTATTTTGTCCAGTAGCCCAAGGAGAGCAGCAGGGGCACCCGACCAGATATGGCAGCAATATTCAATAGACGGGCGGATGGTAGATTTGTATATGTGCAGAATAGATTCAGGTGGGAAAAACTTCCGGGCCCTGCACAGAGAGCCGACTTTCATAGCAGCAGATTTGGCAATGGATTCGAAACATCTCAATCCGCACTAACTCTACCCAAGAAAACCAGACAAGCAGAATATCATACTGCTACCAAAGAGCAGACTGGGACTCGTTCAGAGACTTCCTCTGCGACGTCCCCTGGAACAACGTTTTCGATCTTCCTGTCGAAGACTGTGCCTTCGAGGTCTCCTCTTGGTTTAAGGCTGGCATCGATGCTTTTATCCCGGCCAGGAAATTCCAACTAAAACCAAATTCGTCCCCCTGGTTCTCACCCGCTTGCTCGGCCGCCATTGCCCACCGGAACCATTTCTTCCGGCTCTATCGAAGCTGCTCGTCGAACCAAAACAGGCGCCTTTTCGCTTCAGCAGGGAACAAGTGTAAAAAAGTATTAAACGAAGCTAAGAGGGCGTTTGCTACCAGAATTAGGCAACGCATAGCATCCTCTAAGTTTGGTTCCAAAGATTACTGGCGTCTCTGCAAAAGCGTGCTCAGCAGGAACAAGACTTCAATACCCCCACTAATCAATGCGTTTGAAGTTCTCACCTACCCAGCGGACAAGGCTGAATGCTTTGCTCGTAGATTCTCAACCAATTCGACGCTGGACTCGTTAGAAATACCTACACCAGACTTCCCACCCAGAACTAAGGCTCAAATAAATAACGTCCACATTACACCCTCGCTCGTCGCCAAGATAATTGCACAACTTGACCCACACAAAGCGAGCGGCGGTGACAGAATCCCAGTCATAGTACTGAAGAAATGTGCCCCAGAATTCTCCTCTGTCCTCTCTAACCTCTGTTGGGACTAAGATTAGCATATACCAAACAGATGTAAAGAACAAAGGATAGAGAAAGGATATGTTTACGATCCAAATAATACAAGCACATTAGTGAAGCATGGTGCAGACAGTGATTTAGATCGTGCTCGCATGGCTGATTCAAGTACATGTTTGTTCTTATTTATTGATAATGTTATTCATGTAACTCACGATGGTAAACGTAGTATTAATTCAGAGTTCAGTAAATCATTTTGTCTGCTAATTTACATAGAAATCCATCCAAACTAATTCTGAGGAAGTTTATCAAGCAGCAGGACATTGACATAAAACATACTGCCAATACAAAAATGCACCTCATCAGGGAATAAAAGTAAACAATTTTAAACTGGTTAAGTCAAACCTTATTTCAATAAGGTATGAATTGTATCTCTTGAAGAGAAGAATGAATGGAGAACACTTGGGAAAAAACAAGAACTGAAAGATGATACGTTGAAAGTTTAGAAAAACAAAAGAAGCGCTCAACAGAGTGGACATGACAATGTGTCACAGGCTTGACCTAGTTATTACAAGCATAACCTGCTCGGTTAAAGTGATAAATTCTTTGCACTAATTAATATATATATATATATATATATATATATATATATATATAAGATCGTAACGCCGTTAAGTCGCTTCATTGCGGATCTTAAATAAACGGTAAAATGCAATTATTTGTTTGAATACGTGTATAGTTAAAGACAACGGAAGGGCAAAAGAAAATGAAAAGAACGAATGACAGGAAAAAAGAAAATGATAAAAGAGAACTGGCAATGGAAAGGAAGAAAGGAAAATGAAAAGTGTGTCAGAATGGTAGACAGAAATGAACGCCCCAAAAGAGGGGTAGAAGCGTCATGATAGATACATTAGAAAAAAAGGTAAACAAGTATAGAAAAAAAGGATGCTATGCTAGGGCCGACTTTGTCGAACTTTTTCCTTGTTCAAACAAATACAGGGCATGAATATTGTTAGATCAAAATAACCTACGTTAAAATTTACCTCAGGAATGAAACGAAAAAAAAAAAAAGGAAACTAATCTATAATAAAAACAAATAATATACCTAAATGGAAGAAAGACATCTATTTTAAGGGAAATGAAAATTTTAGATAGATATCAAAATGGCATAAGCACTTAATAATAATACTACAATTAAATTTTTGATGAGACAAATAGCAGAAATTATATATATATATAATTAAAGTTATATTACTCGTAAGAGGGAACACACTGAGAATAATAATTTAGAATAATTAATATAATTAGGAGATTAATTACAATTAAAGTAAAGTTGAAAATTCTTTTTGTTATTTATGGGAGAGATGAAGCCGCTGTCTTGGAGGCGTTTTAATATATAATTTTTTATATTTCTTAACATTTTGAGTTTCGAAGATAATCGGTTAATTCTAGTGTTAGCAACATTAGGTACTTACTTTATAATATTATTCAGCTGGTCAGAATTTGCATTAATATAGCTAGGGGTATCATTTACTTTGAGGTAAGTTTGGTAGTATATGTCATTAAGATTAATGGTGATTTCCAAATGACTGACTACATTTAGATTAGAGTAAACTTCAATATTTAAACCTAGAAATTAAAATAACCTAATGATTTTTTGATGGATTCTGTTAGTAAAGGATCCATTACTATCAGGGATGATCATAAGGTCGTCATCTCGGTATAATCTAATTTGTTTAGGATCTACAATTCTACTTAAGTTACGTAATATACAAAAACCCTACAACTTGGACTAAATCCTATGTCCCCACAGAAAAATCAACACTTTTCTAGGGAACCTTGGTCCAAGTTGAATGGTCAAGTATTAGAATCGATTTTCTAGATTCTAAAATAATTTTAATTTCTCTAACATTGATCACAACGTGATTTTTAGCAAAGTTGATACAGCAATCCTGAGTTTCATGGAGACAGAAGAATAGAAATAACAATATCAAATATGAGAAAAGAAGTTTTTGCTTTTACTTTAATCTTGATAACCAAATTAATGGCATCGGAATAGTCATTCCAGAAATTTGAAGGGATAACATTTCTTAGTTCTTCGGTTAGTCTTTTAATGATTTCCCTAGAGACGAACACTAAATCGCTTTTTGTGTTATTAATTGACATAAATTGTAATTTATTAAGAAAATTAGGTTTGTGATCCTGAAATGGAATGTAAGTATCCTTAGTAAACTTCTTTTTATTTTATCAGCAATATTTAGATTTCCAGAGAAATTACGCGTATCCCTGTCGATTTCGGATATTGTGCGGTCGAATCTATCTAATTCGTAATTGCTTCTTTGTCTATTCTTAAGGATATTTATATAGTGTGAGGATTTGCATTTGCTTTAAATTTGTCTGAATTAATACACAGGTTCTTAGATTTTCGAAAGAAATGTAAAATATATTTTACTGTATAGAAAAAATTAAATAAAATAGAATTTTATAGAATCTTCTTTTATATGACTTGTTCTTTCAGGATGTAGGCGATCATGCCCTTCCACGTCTCCTTATCCCTGGTGACTTTTAGCACACTTTCTTCTGTAACATCACGCTAAAAGCGTTCTGTCATCCACCTTCTCATGCCTTTCATAAATGTTATCCGCTGCTTTCCTCTGTCAATTTTTCCCTATAACTTGCCTGCTAGTATCAGGTTCTCCAAGCTCCCCACTCCTCATTGCATTTCCCTAGGAACTTTAGTTGTCTCTTCCAGATGCTCAGTATTAATTTCCTTTTCGTTTTCATACTTTCCAAAACCTCATCATTGCTCACATGCTCAGTCCATGATATCAACAGCATTCTTCAATATAACCACATTTCAGTTGCTTCAAGTTTTTCCCTCATTTTTAAGATATTGTCCAGCATTCACTGCCATATTGAAGAACTGACATCACATAGCAATTCGGTACTCTCTTCTTTGTTTCTAGTGAAAGTTTCCTGTTTCTTAATACTATACTCAGCTCCTAGAACGCGTCCTTCACCATGGCAATTTGCTTTCGGTTCTCTGTGTCGGACTTTCCGTCTTCTGTTAGAACACTTCCTAGGTATATAATTTTTTTGTACCTGCTGTATTCGGCATTTTGGGATGCTCTTTTTACTGATGACCAAGCATTTGATTTTCTTGCAATTTGTTGTTCTTTTGTATCACTTTCTTCAGCTACCTTCTGTTGGAGGTCTTGTAATTTACTTTCCGTGTCTGTAATCACCACTGTATAATCTGCATGCCTTAAAAATTCCTGGTAGAATATCTAGGGTCTTCAGAATAATCTCGTTGTACAAGTTTCAACTTGTACAACGAGATTATTCTGAAAAGACACATCCTTGTTTTCAGCCCTTTCTATCTTTGTATATCTGCTGAATTCGTTACCTCTTCGTATGCAGGCAGTTTGGCAGTTTGCTGACAATAGAGATTCCTTTTATGTCTTTCCCAAATATGTCGAGGCTGTTTTATGGCGTAATTTGTCGAACGCTTTTGCATAATCGATAAAACATAGGAACACGTTCTTCGTCATTTGTAATGCCCTTTCGTAGAGTATATGGCGTACCTTGTTCCAGTGTTTTTGACGAAGCTATTCTTGTCCAATCTCTGGCCTGATTCTGCTTCTCACTCTATTCATCAGTATTTGGACAATCAGTTTTGTAATATGACTCATAGAACTTCAAAAAATGTAAATAAAATAGAATTTTACAGAATGAGATTCCTTAGAATTTAGAAACATAAAATAAAATAGAATGTCTTTCATGAGGAGAAAAATATTACACTGTTAAAAATAAATAGAAGTACATTTAAATTGTGTAATTATATCTGTTTGTAGATATATTTTGGATTAATGGGTTATAGAGTTGTGGAAAAATGCAAGATTAATGTAATGTTATAAACTTGTATTTATATATATGTATATAGAAACATTACATTACATATATATGTGTGTGTGTGTGTGTGTGTGTGTGTGTGTGTGTAAACGTAATGATTCTCATAGACATACAACGTTACGCACGGTATAATACGGATTTATAAAGCCAATACTTAGATTATGCATTTATTATATATTAATATATTTAGGCATATGTGTTTGCATCCGTGTGTGTTTGTTCAAATTATCTAGCATAATCACTTGTTACACATTTTCCTATGAACACAGACCGAGTTGGGGATTTTATGTAAGAAAATAAGTTCTTACAAACACACACACACGCACACACACACACACACACATATATATATATATATATATATATATATATTTTATGTCAATTCATCTCGTTGGAACAACCCTATTTCTTTTTTTAATATATATATATATATATATATATATATATATATATATATATATATATATATATATACTTTAAAAATATAATGACTATAATATTTTTTAAAGAGAAGTTTTAAACAAAATCATAAAGAAAACTATAACCGTGTATTGTCATACTGAATTGAAAATATTTGCCATTTTTGTTTTTATAGAACTACTTGTTTACTTCTACTTAATGTCATTTCATCGTACTCTTTTCTAAGTCAAGGCATAACATCAGAATGAACCATCCTTCTCTCCCTTTACTCCTTAAGAATTTCCCAAAGGAACACTTTGCTATAAATCAAAATATTTGCTAGCGAATGATGCTTGTGTGCTCGTCTTCAGCAGCGGAGGTTATCAGTAACGGCACACGCTACTAATCGTGATCAATCAAATATTGCACGTCTATTAGACTCACGCTACAAAAACTCTTCTAGATCGAGTTTATTTCAGCAACCGGGAAAAGATCAAACAATTATCTTCTCAGCCACTTGAAACAAGTATTGACCTCTTAAATCTTTCATTTCTGTTGTAGACCTTGCTATTAATGAGATTTATTCGTCGTGTCCAAGCAAGTTTGTCACTGACCGAGTCAGGCAACCAACCGTGCATAGTTGTTGAAGTGATTATAAAAGTGTGGCCCTATAATAGGCAGCGCCCACCTGGACAGCTTCACAGACCATTAAACACTATTTCGACCGTTTCTGGCAAAATGCCAAACTGGACGATCGATTGATCGCACATTGTCATCTAAGAGCAAAATTCACTTTTGTTAGAAATGTTGATAAAAGAATACTATTTCGGAAAAAAATAAGAAATTTATGTCTGTTACACTAAAAAAAATGTCTTTAATTGCAAAAAAATTACAAATAAATGAGTGATCTCGTGGTTCCTAATTGCCATATAAAATAAGTTATGGAGGTAAATAAAAAACTATGTCACAGTTCATTAAATTTACATTTACTTTTTCATAATGTTGGGATATATGTATAAAAGTGAACAATTGTTTTTGACTCAGTGAGTGAATAAAGTGGATAATTTTATTTCATATGAGCGACATGAAGCGGGGTACTTATTTCCTGTTTTATATTAAACGGATATGTGTAATAAATATTAACATGTATGTTTATGTGAAATCCCTCGAATTATCGACCTATTACTCTTGTACGTCTTTTTCCCAAAGGTAAGTAGTCTTAAACAACAAAAAATGATTAAAGTTTTCACACGGCTTTTGCCAATAGAGCGTATGGCTTTGGTTTTATTTGGTCAGACGCCGATGTGTTAACGGACATTACTGATTTCTTTAAAAAATCAAATGCTATAAAATAAAGGCCAGACTTGCAGGTTGTGGCTTCTAATATCTTGAAGGCATTGGACAAGGTATAAGAAGCTAGTTTTCTTCACAAGTTTAAAGGCTATATTGGTGTTAAATGATTTTACATACACAAACCCACACACCCATATATATATATTTATATATATATAAATAAAGGATTTTAGATTATTACATATTTCACCGCTTGTTCTTATCGTGGCTCGTCAGGTCCAAATGGTACAACAGTCGGCAATCATTTCGAATGAAATATGTATTATACATTGTTATAATCGAAAATCCTTGATAAAATATTACTCCGTTAAATTAAATTTAACACTGAGTTTTCTTGAGTTCATCTCTTTTGCAAATTACCCGGATTACATACCAAGTCTACTACGGTATATATATATATATATATATATATATATATATATATATATATCATGAAACCCCAAGCAAAGTATTCCACTGCCACTATAGCTCAGGCGGTTAAATAGAGCGATTGGGTATAGGAAATGTCAGAAGGAGTGTGATAGACGAGTTAGGATATACATTGGGCGAGAGATGGAGAGAATGGGTGTGAATGAGTTTGTTAGGAGGTGTCTATTGACCCTACATTTAAACTGTTGTATATCGACAAACAACAAACACGCATATATATAAAAATATAAGTTATATTTTTATTAATGACGATGAACCGTGTAGCCTAGGGAACAGAGAGTGAGAGAGCGCGCTTCTAAGGGTTGACGGGAGTGTCGTCGTATCTGTTGTGTCTCTCTCTCTCTACTGCTACTCTGGTCTGCTACTACTGGTGAATCCGTGCGCCGAGGTCTTTTTATAATCTCCAAAACCGGGACTTTTTCTTCCGGTTTTGGCTCGCCCACGCACGCTCACGTAATTCTCAGAGACACCTGTTCTGTTTGCCTCTGTAGCCATTTCCGCTACTGCCGGAAATAAGGTCAAACAAACATCCGTTCCTTTCAACGACCGGAAACACCCCCGCTTGCATCAGCCTTCCTCGGGTGGGGCCAGATTGTTATATTACATTCCTCGCCCTCCCATTTTCCAAAATGTTCACCTAAGAACATTTTAAGCGCAACACCCTCACACTCCTCCCCATGCCACACAAGCCCGACAATTGTATAAAACATGTGCACGCCAAAACAACAAAACATGTGCATGCCGAAACAAAAAAAAACAACAAAAAATATATAGGGGAGCCTACATCGGCAACCCAACAATGTTCGTGTCCATCGTGAAAATTGATCTACCAGCTCGCTGTTTCATTGTTCTTTTTTTTTTTTTTTTTTTTAATATCCATTTTCACAGAATTGGGCAAAGTTCTTAAAAATGTTCATTTTCTTTCTCGACTCTGTCCATAAGCGTAGACGCCTCGATGCATAACCACATGATTATAGGCGGTAACCGCGCCCCAGTTTCTAAACTGACATCGAGTAAATGACCTTTGACCAACACCATGCGTGTTTCTGCTCGAGTTTATTGTTACACATGTAACTTCATTTAATTTAATTTAATTTCAAACATACTATGTTTGAACACAGAAAAATGGCCATTATCTGCAGTACATATCATTCATAGTCTGACCGAGAAATGTTCAATAGAAAATGAAGAAAATTACCCTGATTCCAACGTTAATCCGCATGCAATTTACTTGTGGAGGATTAGAGGTTTCATCTATATTAATTTAGTCTAAAAAAATGGACCCGTGACTCGTAGTTCCTTAGTTTGTACAATGTTTTCTATTCCCTGAACTACTTCCTCTGGATTCGAATCCAAGCATATCTGATTTGTTGACATCTCTCTGTTTAACACAGAGACATTTGAGTGTTGAACACCCGTTTACCCCGGAGTACTATTCACAACGGATAACTCCCTTTCCTTTCCCGAAGCACTGTTGCTTCTTTCACACTTAAAAATCCGCTTCCTAGCTATTATTCCAAGGATTATCATAACGCCGACTATGCCAGCAATGACTCCTATCGTCAACTTCTTCGGGAGTTCTTCATATCCTTCACTAAATCTTTCCATATCTATCTGTTCCAAGGTATTTACTAGTTTGCGGATAGGAATCTACTCCATATCGCGCAATTCTACCGGCATGGTGTCCACTGAAAAATTGGGAAATTTCTGCGTAATTGGGTACCAAACCACTGAACCAGAGACGTATAATTTACTTTATGCTTTAGATACTATTAATAATTTTCCACGTTTGTATCTTCCTAACTATTTCACTTAAACTATCGTTAATCCTCCCACTGCTTCTTTCCCAATCCTATAGCATATCAGCCAATAAGTCTACAAGACTTTTCAGTTGTTCTTTCTTTTTGTTCCGATCAACTGTGGAATCTGCAGGTCTATCCGTGTCAATATAAAGTTTTCAGAAATTAATATATCTTCAAAAGATATTTCCCAAGTCACATAAATGAAAATTCACAGAGGATGTTGAATTGATGGGAACCTGCACAAAAGCATAATTCACAAACATAGAAATGTAAATCATTTTGTAGTGTACAGTCATTGAAAAGAAATCCAAAAAAAAAGAAAACCTAACACTGCACAAACCAAAGAAAACATTGTTATCAACAAGTTAATCCAATTATCCACTTTAAAGAGTAGAAGAAACTTCCTTTACATGGTTTTACATTTCACTTACTCAATAAAAGTAAGATTAATTAAGCAACATACCAGTAAACTCACTTCACATATATGGTAAAATATTAACAAAAAAAAATAAATCATTAACTCAGATGTTTTATACTTATAGATAGGTAATATCTCAACTTTCTTCCTCCCGTCAACCCCAACCTATGCGCTCTCCGCTAGGCGTACTACTCTCTGCATGTGGTCCTGCACCCCCTCCGTTCTACCCTTAATGTGTTCCACACCGAACAATCCGCATTTCTCAATTCTAGGGTCAGATCGGCAAAAGTACACTGTTCCATTTTTTATTCTAACTAGACTTATAAACACGAGCAGAAAATACACACTCTATCAAATCAAAGAGTCACCTACCTTGGCTGATGTCTATAGTCGTGCGGCTGCTATATATTTTCGTCTTCTTTTTTCTTTCTATCTGGTAGTTTTAAGTCCGTTGAATTTTCAATCGTCGCCGTGGTAACCAGCTCGTATCTATCTGTTTTGTTGTTTCAAAACAGCAAGTCACTTAGGCACCAAATAAAAGTCTGTGATGACTGAGCCGGTTAGAATAGGGAACAGACGCAGACACGCATATATATAAAAATATAAGTTATATTTTTATTAATGACGATGAACCGTGTAGCCTAGGGAACAGAGAGTGAGAGAGCGCGCTTCTAAGGGTTGACGGGAGTGTCGTCGTATCTGTTGTGTCTCTCTCTCTCTACTACTACTCTGGTCTGCTATACTGGTGAATCCGAGCGCCGAGGTCTTTTTATAATCTCCAAAACCGGGACTTTTTCTTCCGGTTTTGGCTCGCCCACGCACGCCCACGTAATTCTCATAATTCTGTTTGACTCTGTAGCCATTTCCGCTAGTGCCGGAAATAAGGTCAAACAAACATCCGTTCCTTTCAACGACCGGAAACACCCCCGCTTGCATCAGCCTTCCTCGGGTGGGGCCAGATTGTTATATTACAAAACTCCTGGAGGTTATAGACGTCGGTGAAGCAAGCATGCAGAAGGGAATTCCACAGGCGGGAAGTGAGAGAAAAGAAGCTGTTGGAGTAGAAATTGCGGTTTCATTTCATCGGTTTCACTGTAAATGGTGGGACCTAGTTGCCAATCTAGTATCTCGTGCAAATTCACACCTAGGGGGGAACCAGTGATTTAAGTTCATCAGAGCAGAAGCCATGAAATTATTTATAGAAGAGGCGCAGGGAAGCCACGTCACGCCGGTGAGAAAGTGACTGCAGGCGGTCAGCTAAGTCGGTATCAATCACATTACAAATTCTTCGCTGTATATTGTAAAGAAGCCCGAGGAGAATAGCAGTGGCACCCGACTAGATGTGGCAACAGTATTCAAAACACGGGCGGATGGTAGATTTGTATAGGTGCAGGATAGATTAAGACGGAAAGAATTTCCGGGCCACTTGAGGTCCGATGAGAGTGTCAGGCCAAGCAGGCGTAGTGTTTTATCCTCTGGGAGGCAAGCCTGTTCCATGCTAATGGGAGGGAGGTGTGGTTGTCTGTGGTGGTTAATTGACAGCAGCTTCGTTTTCGAAGAATTGAATTTTACGAGCCATTTCCTACCCCAAACCACCACGGATTGGAGGTCCTTTTCAAGCTCAGTCGCGATGTTCGCCTTGTCATCAACACAAGATTTTTGATCGAGGCGAGCGTAAACTGTTGTATCATCGGCGTACATGCCTACTCGTGATCTTATGACATCGGGTAGATCATTGATGTAGATTAGAAAGAGCGTGGGACCTAGGATAGAGCTTTGGGGTGCACCCGCGTGTGTAGGGTTGTTCTGGGAGGCATGTCCGTTTAAAACCACCTTCAGTGTGCGGTTAGAGAGGAATGACTCGATTAAGTCCAACAAAAGTCCAGTAATGCCGTAGCTTCGCAGTTTCCGTAGAAGGCCGGCATGCCATACTCTGTCGAAATCTTTAGAGATATCCAAGGCGACAGTTCGGGCTTCACCATTCTTGTCGAGAGCCTGGTATATATACTCGGTTATGGTCGTTAGCATATCAGCAGTAGACCTTGTGAAGCGGAAGACATACTGTTTGTCCGAGAGGCGCCCGTGGGCCGGGAGATGCTGTACGACCTCGGCATTGATAATGGCTTCGAACACTTTGCCAAAGATCGGAAGAAGGCTGATAGGGCGGTAATTTCCGAGGTCCGAGGGTTCACCAGTGTTATTGAATATTGGAACCACAGAAGAAGACTCCAACAGGAAGGAAAGTAGGAGGAAGATAGGCAGAGGTTGTAGAACTTAGGAAGGACAGAGGAGAGTTCAGGGGCATATTTCTTCAAGACTATGATTGGGATTTCGTCCCCACCACTCGATTTGTGGGTGTCAAGTTTTGAGATTATTTTAGAAATCAGCGAGGGCGTGATGTGGACGTCATTCAATTGGGTCTCAGTTCTAGATGGGAAATCTGGTCTTTGGAATCCAGACGAATCCAGACACGAATTGGTCGAGAATCTACGGGCAAAGCATTCAGCCTTGTCCGCTGAGGAGGTTAGGACCTCAAACTCGTTGATTAGTGGGGGTATTGAGGACTTACACTTGTTGAGCACGCTTTTACAGAGGCGCGGGTAGTCTTTAGCTCCGAATTTAGAGGATGCTATGCGCTGCTTCATTCTGGCAGAAAACAGCATCTTAGCTTTGTTAAGTATCTTTTTACACTTATTACGAGCTGAGGCGAAAAGGCGCCTGTTTTGGTCCGACACGTGGCTACGATTAAGCCGGAAGAAGTAATTCAGGTGGGCAATGGCGGCAGAGGAACCAGGGAGACGAATGGAATTTAAGCTGAAATTTCCTGGCAGGAAAAAAAAATCATCAATGCCTGCCTTAATCCAGGAGGAGACTTCTGATGAACAGTCTTCGATGAGAAGACTAAAAACATCACAGAGGAAGTCACGGAACGAATCCCAGTCTGCTCTTTGATAGCAGTAGAATAATCTGCTGGTCTAGGTTTCTTAGGTAGGGGTGGAGTGGAATGAGATTTTGACAGAAACTACGGCGTGGTCAGAGTTTCCGAGAGGACAGAGCTGTCTGGTGGTGCAAGAATTTTGGGTGGGAGTGAAGCAGAGATCTAGTCTCTTCCTTTAGGGCTATTGGAGAAACGCGTGGTAAGTCCACCACTTGCGTAAGGGATTGGGAGATTGAAAAATTACTGGTGTGGACACCAGCAGGATCGGTTACAGTGTTTTCGAGCCACTTAGTGTGGTGAGCGTTAAAGTCACCAAACACAAAAATATGAGCAGATGGGTGAGAAGAAATGGCCTTGTCGATTTTGTCCTGAGATGCTGTCAAGTACTGAACAGTCAGAGGAGGAGGGGGAGCGGTAGAGGAAGAAGTGATAGCTAACGGAGCTTAGAAGTGAGAAACGAAATCACATGAAAGACTGGTCCCGGGCTTCAAGTGATGTTACTCTAGATAGGGGGAGGTGTTCGCTGACATATGCACCAAGCCATGCATATGGAAGTTGGAGTCCTTCCTGATGAGGGGAAAGTAACCAGAAACATAGAACTCAGAGGAGGGGATAGACGGGTCAAAGTTAGTCTCACATTTGGCTAAGATATCAGGTGAGTTAGTTTGGAGGAATGATTCTACGCTATAAAGGTCAGTGCGGATACCGCGTATGTTAGTGAACGTGACACAGACAGGTTTGGGCGCTTTTCGAGTAGGTGGTTTTATTTTGGTATTTTGTTTGTTTTTTTTTTTCATGGTGTTTTGTTTGAGGAGAGAGGTCTAGAGTAGAATCAGTCGGTTACTATTTGCAGCATGTGAGGAATGGAGACTGGCGCAGCCTGGAACATAATGTGGCCTCGGGTTTGCCCACCGGAGGTTCATGAAGGGACGCACGTCCATGCACAATATAGCACTACAGGAACCCCGATATTATTCAAATGTTGATCAGAGCAGCCTCTCAAGACGCTACGCAGGAGTCCAGGCTCCTAACTACCAGTCGAAAGCAACAACCAGGAAACTGCCAACCTGGTACCCTCAGAATGGAGAGACATTGCCACCATAGTCAATAACTGCAAAGAGTTTCCAACTGAACTAACACTAAGACCGAAGGAGGAGGTAGAAAGACCTGGAACCCCTTCCTAAACAGGAAACAACGTGATCACCTCTACTCCTGTTCAAACGAAGGGGACGGAGTGTAAAACCGTGCGATAGTAGGTACTATCTACTCCAGTTTTTAAAAAAATATAATAAAATAAAAAAGGGGGTGAATTAACTAAGTTTTAATTTAGTTAAATTCCAAAGAAATTTCTTTGCAAAAGTACAAAAACACTCGTTCAAATGACCAGAGAATTAAGCAAAATATAATTAAAAAAAAATAAACACATAATAACTTACTTTAGCGAGTTTCAATAAAAAAAATAAATCTTTCCAAACTGAGCTCACACCCATACCCATGTTTTGATGCCATTTGGAAAAATAAAGTTTATTTCTCCATCGTTGGTCATAGGTAAATCAGTGAGTAGTGGGGGTAGCGAAAGTGAAAAGAAAATAAGGAATAAAGAATTCAGCATGCGACTTAAAAGTCCAAAGAAATTTCTTTGCAAAAAGTACAAAAACACTCGTTCAAATGACCAGAAAATTAAGCAGAAAAAATTTTTTTTTAAAATAAACACATAATAACTTACATTAGTGAGTTTCAATAAAAAGAAAATTAAGTATATATATATATATATATATATATATATATATATATATATATCAGAAAAGAAAATAGGGTTGTTACGTCGAGAGGAATTAGTATAGAATAAAAGTGTGAGAGGCCGTAAAAATTTAGTTTAAAGTCTGTGTTTATTGTTGAATAAAGATGTTATACATATTATATTTCAAGTGTCCACAATGGTATATGTGACGCTACACATGTTTCGTATCCAAGAGTGACTCTCTTCAGGTGAATAATTTTGTGGCTTTACATATCGAGTTTCTTTTGTTTCTGAGGGCCAAGTTCTTGTTTATATATATCTATATATATATATATATATATATATATATATTATTTTTTTAATATATATTCACATATTTTTCCGATTATTTTACCGGATTTTTAAATACGGTTTTGCTTTCAAGGAAACACAGTATTCTTTCAAGTTAGAAAGCATAAACGTCTTTCTGCCCATTATATAAGTTTGTTAAAAACGATATTGTTTTGAAGGAAAAATATTCACCTTTCAAGTTGGAAAATACCCATTTTTCCGTTTATATTATGGATTGTTAAAAGCGGTTTTGTTTTTAAGGATAAATATTCATCTTGCAAGTTGGGAGACACAGTCGTCTTTTCGTTAAATTTTCTGGATTGTTAAAAACGCTTTTATTTTAAGTAAATACTTTTATTTTAAAGTTAGAAATACGTCAAATATTAAAATTCGGTTTTGTTAAAATCGGTTTAGCTTTCATGGAAAAATCATTCATCTTTCAAGCCGGAAGAAAAGTCTCCTTTCCATTAATTATAGCCGATTGTGAAAACAGGTGTGGTTTGAAGGAAAAACATTCATTTTTAAGTTGTAAGACACAGTCTTCTTTTTTATTATATCGAATTTTGCTTTCAGGAAGAAGTTTTATCTTTCCGGAACACTGTCTGTTTACTTTTGTTTATATTACAATACCTTACAGAGCAGAGATTGTTACGTAACTGACATTGACAATTGTGTTTTTAATGCGAGATTTAACAACGATTCCACTGTGGAATCTTTCATGGTCAAGTGCGATAAGACGCACCGCATCGACTGGTGGCTTCCTCTATGTTGTTAGCAGAAGCAGATATGAATCCTGTTGAATGATAAACATTTTCTTGATAAAGATTTCTTATAATTAATCTGGTTCGTAGAAATATATATATACACATATGCTCTCACACCCTGGAAGAATGGTAGCTATTCTAGAATCTACGCATCGCTCATTTACTAATGAATTATAGAACTCTAACTACTGGCGTATAATACATCATAGGCTAAAAGTCTGCCTTCTTTTACCGAGTGCCCATAGCTCAGAGGTAGATTCGCCGACTGACGCCAATTTAGTCGGATTTGAATCCTGGGTCAAAAGCAATCGGATATCAAAACGCACTGATGAGCTGTAATACAGTGAAACAGATCTGTATGCGGATGACTATAATATATATATATATATATATATATATATATATATATATATATGTTTGTGTGTGTGTTTAATTATATATGTATATATATATATATACACTTAAATAGGCGTGTTTATGCAAATATGTACATATACTTTTTCATATGAATATATATACATAAATACATAATACAGAAATTAACGAAGATTAACGAGACTTCCAATAATGTTCAAACAAAACATGTCATAAATACATAGATATATACATGCTTATATATAATTATATCCAAATATATGCAGATATAGATATATATAAACCTGTAATTATATCTATCTCTCTCTCTCTCTCTCTCTATATATATATATATATATATATATATATATATATTGTCATCCCCAGACAGATCTGTTTCGCCGTATCACAGCTCATCAATACGGTTAGACTTCGATTGCTTTTTTACCCAGGATTGAAACCCGGCCGAAATGGCGTCAGTCGGCGACTCTAGGCCTGGGCTATGGGCGTTCGGTGGAAGTAGACACACTTTTTAGCGCATGTAGATATATTTATTATGAATTATATTTTAGAACATTTACATAATTTATTCTATATATATCCACGACATAATTATTCTATATATATCCACTCTGATATATATATATATATATATATATATATATATATATATATATATATATATATATATTTATATTTCTTATATATACAGAATTTACTATATGAATATTTATATATATACAAGAATGTCTATGCATATATATATTCGTATATTTATATATATTACATACATAGCTATATATACATATATATTCACATCTATGCACAAACTCACACACAGTTGCACACACACACACACACACATATATATATATATATATATATATATATATGAAATGATTTGTTTGATCATTATTTTTTATTGATACTAGTATTTAAGTATATATTCTGTTTTATAATAAAAACAGAAATATATATTTATTTCTACTGACCTGTTTATTTACGATGAATTTTTATTAGAAAAATGTGTGCCATTCAGCAGGATTTGAACCTCCGGCACATAACCTACACAGGAGAAGCCACCATGTTTTCTGGTGCGTATTAGAAGTTTCGACCACAAATGACGATCGGTCTAAACGAAGTCAAATTTAGTCTACAATCTTCGAATTCATCGTAATATCCATCTCTGCATTGAAATGTATTGCATTGTCAACAATAATTATAAAACAGAATATCTTCTTATATTCGAGTATCGATCAAAAATAATGTTTCATTTCAAATTTTGGCTCTTTATAACAAAGATTTGTTACTCTTCGTTAATATATATATATATATTTCTACTCCAATTGAAAAAAAAAGGAAAAGGAGTGAGAAGATTGGAAAAGAGAAAGCCGGAAACCACATCCTAAACAGGGAACAAGGGATGAGCCTCTTCACCTCTTCAATAGACATGTGTAGAGTGTGAACCGCGCGATAGGTTAGTCTATCTACTCCAATTCTGCTTTCTACATAATATGGAAATTTAATATTATATTTAGTTATAACTACAATGGGATATATTTAGGGTAAAAAATAAATTGTAAATCATACTTTCTTACCCAAATTAAAATATAATCACTAGTAGTAATAAATTATAAATATAATGAAAATAATTAACACTTAATAAAAAGATAAATAAAATATTAAAATGCAATCTTAAAAAGATCTTAAATAACAGTAATAAACGATAATAATAAAAACAACAATAACAATAAATATATATATATAAAATATTTAAACACTAGTAATAATAATAATAATAATAATAATAATAATAATAGTGATAGTAGGGGCACTTGGAATGATAAAAAATGGAACAAAACAACACATTGAAAGAATCCCTGGAAACCCCAGCTTAAGAGATATACAAAAAATTGTCTTATTAAGTACAGCCCACACACTAAGGAAAACTTTATCTATGTAATGCTGGGGATGATAGGGAAGATAGAAAAACATGAAATGGAGCCATAACATCACGCCACTACCTGCCTTAGGTCTCCCCGCAGACTTGGTTGGTAGTGAGACCAAAGCAGAAATCGAAATATGATGAAAAATGACATAATAATAATTAAGAAAATGTAACTTAAATAATATTAATAAAATAATATTAATGATAATCATAATAATAAATATATATATATATATATATAAAATGATTTAACACTAATAATAAAGTAATAATAATAATATTATTATTAGAATAAAAAAGATCCTAAATAACAGTATTAAAATATTATGAAAATAATAATATTAAAAACAAAAATACATATATATATAACAAAATATTAACACTAAAAATAATAATAATAATATTATTATTATTATTAAAAAAGAAAACAGGTGCTCAATAAAAGTAATAAAATAATAATCATAAAACGCCTTAATATATATATATATATATACATATATACCTATATATAAATACATACATGCACACATATATACATATACACGCATACATAAAAATACATCTAGAAATAATAGTATACATACCCCATAGATATTTTTTCATTAATATATACACATAAATACACACATACATGCATCCACATATGCACTCACACATATATACATACACCACACATGCAAACACACACACACGCACACACAAACACACACACACACACAGATATATATATGCATACACACCTACACCCATACACACATATAAGCACATATACACGTACATAGCCACACGTTCATATACACATATACCTACAATATTACAATTTAAAATATTATTAAAAAGAATTAAATAATATATTATAACTGTAAACATAATATTTATAAAAAATCATTCATACATGCATATATATACATATATATTCATATATGTACTATCACACATATATAATAATTTTCGCTGATTTTTCATTGAAAGTTATGTTTTGTTTGGAACCATTAGGAAGAGACATGTCACTGAAAGAATTTCCTTCACTTGACTCTATATTTTCCCGTTCTTTTTCCAGCATTGCAATTCAACGTATGAAAAACTACACGTCTTTTCAGGTCAATCACAATTTCACGGATTTTTGGCATTTTAATAAAGATAAATCTCTGTTCAGCCAAGCCATGGGCAATTGATTGTTAAAAAGTGATATTCTGACAAGAAAATGTCTTGTTAATACAAAGGGCGTGGTAAAACTTCCCATATAATCGCTTATATGTGGATTTTCACCAGTGTGCAATATGTGGCTTAGAGTTGTCATCGTGTCTCTGCTCGTACAGACGCGGTTTTTGTCTTCAGTACTTGGCTCAAACGCAGCAGTCGCCAATAGTGGTCACCCAGGAAGTTTTCGATCAGTTTAAGCATATACACATGGCTAATCCCAACAAATGCAGAGCAGAATCTTCAAACCAGGGATACTCGACTTTGCATCAAATTTTGAGCTTAGCTGGGATTACCCAAAGATCATCCACGTTAAGTGTTATCGTAGCGTATCCACTTTTCATCGCCGGTCACTATACGATGCAAAAAAACCCTTCCGTTTCTGCCATTCGACGTCTCTCGTCTTCAAATCATACGGAATCAAATATCGTTTGAATCATTCCAAGTTTTTTCAGATGTTTGGAAACGCTTGTTTGATCAAATCTTAATGATTCGCCTGACATGACTCTTCAGGAATAAGGCCTCCAATATATCGTCTTACAAATTTTTCGTTGCGCCTGTTGTTATTTACGTTCAACATCAAAATATTTATTCATGACTCGTCTAAATTAATCTCTGAGTATTGTTTCCGACAAAGAATGGTCGCCGTAAATCTGAACAAGAATTCTGTTTACTTCAGCTGCAGATTTTTTAAATACTCTAGTGCAGTAAACTTACCGGAAAGGCACCTTTTTTTGACAAGAAAATGGACATGTGTGACATAAGAAACAAAGTTGTTTAAACGTCGGCAAAATGACATATACTAGTGTATACCATTGTTGACGAAGACGGAAACAATTCTTTCACAACGACGACGAAAATTATACTTCACATCTCATAATCAGCTTCTCTTCGAAATATTGACATTGTATTCAACAAATATATAAACTTATTTTTCTACAAAACTACAATAAACTACTTCAATACATTCAACAGAAACCAAATGCTATATAACCTCACTGAATCAAATTTCGGGGAACAAATCACTTCTTGTTTGCCGCTAATACTAATCTGCTACTAATATGTTGTCTTTCCTAATTGTCCGATAATTAAAACTTCAACACTTCAAAAAGTAAATAAAATATGTTTATATTTCATTCTTCTTTTTAACAAGATGTTGATTTGTCGTGGAGTAAGAGTATGTTTTCGTATGAGTTGTCAGCAAACACTCCTCAGGGACGGAACAACCAGAATGCTGGTCTTTCTGCAACTTCCAAAGCATAAACTTAAGTCTGCAACCGTCGAAATTCAGATCAGAAATACTACTAAAAATTCGCTCTTCGATACTGTCAGCTTGACCTTAACTTTCGCTCTACTGACAGATGGTTTTCGGTGAAATTTTGCCTCTAATTACCAACCGTTCCTGATCTTGATAGACCTAACTAACTAAATCCATACATGCGCTTTTGCACTTATTTGATATTGTCAACAACACCTACTTTTTTAAAATCTTACAACGTCTGCATTGCTCAGCGCAAATACACTTCATGGCAAACTTCCACAACAACCAAGATTATTATTGTAAGGAATCTCTTACATTCCTTGTCTCCTTGTCTTTCAAAATGTTCATCCATGAGAATTTTAAGTGCATTTTTTCCATTATTAAAACATCACTATTCCAACGTTGCCATACAATAATTAATACAATGTGGGATAATGAAAAAAGGAATCAACGATAACATAATAACAATAAAGAAAATAAACATAACATCTAAGGTAACATTCCATTTCTTTCCAATGTGCGTATGTGTCTAGCTGCGTAAATTCAGTGATCTAAAAATTTCAGTTAATCACCTAACTCAGGATTAACAAGGAACCAGGCCAAAACACGATTTACACAAAAATATGTTTTTTTTTCTTCATACTTTTCATATTCTTCTTAACTTCCACTAGGATATCCCCCGTTCACACATACTGAGACCCGTTGACACCCCGGAGTTGAGTAATAGTTAGCTCCAGATCAACTACAATCGAGCAGAGAGCTTGACCCTCACCAGCTTCCCCATAATTTCTTTCCCACGCCACACTTAAGTATCGCTTAGAAAATCACCATTCCGAGACGGCTGATTACCAATGTTATAACCATGGAAATATTTTATATTTCGTATATCTTTGTCTGCTTCCAAAGTTTTCTGCACGTTTTGGGATTTATTATGTTCACAACTGACCTTTTGCCATTAATCTGTCACGGCGATAACCATTCCCCTTTATCAGTTTCACATTAACCCTGCTTCTTTTTACTTTGCCGATTCACTTTTGTTCCTTTATTTTTTGTCATTTATTTATTTGTTCATTTAAGCGCCAAACACAACCCACATAGTGGCTACTAAGAGACAGATTTACTTCAGTTATGTTTTACCTCTTTTTATTTTTATTTCTGTTGTCAACTTTATGGCGATGCCAACTTTATGATACCCTAAAGAAAACATTAAAAAAAATTGACGCACAATGCACTGGAAGGGAAAAGTAAAAAAGAACATCAAAACTATTTTTCATTTTTCTTTCTTTTTGTCTTGTCACCATTATTATTATTTTCTTTTTTTAACAAACACAACACCAGAGAAAGTGTGTAAAATCTTTTTTGTTTGTTTAGAAAAATACACGCAACAAGAAAGTTTCTATAATTTTCAAAAAGTTCGTTTTTTCAATTTCTTTTTTTTCTTTGCAGAAATCACATAGTTGTTTTATTCATTTTTTCTAAGAACTCACATCAGAAAGATCTATAACATTCATAAAGTTCCTTTTCTTTTTTAAGTTGGAGAAAACATATCAATGAAAATTTTATAGCGTTCAAATATTTTTCTCTGTTGCCTCTCTTCTCTCTTGGAATTTCACAACATCTGAAGATACTCCGATGCACGACTATTGTCGTAGAGAGTAACCGCATCTTCAATTTCAAGTTGACACAGGTAATTGGCCTAGCATACACATATGAGACTCTGCCTGGGTTTCATTTCACATGAAATTTCAGAATATCAACAATCATGCGATGATTGAGTACGAAGATCCTCTAATTCTCGTAGTGCATACCATTTTAAGTTTGCCTGTGAAACTACAATAAAAACGAAAGGAGAGAGAAAAACAAAAGAAAACAAACTAATGTGTGCCCTTATCTGATAATGCTAGTATATGCTTCCTTCGAATGACTATTTCGCCACCCATGTAGCTCTAACCGCGCAAATAACTTAATCTAAATGAGTACTCGTCTTTTCTGAACACCGCATTTAAAAGTTTTCTTAACTCCCCACACAGACATGACGAATCTGATCATTTTTTTTAGTGCTTTTCTTTTCTCCAACATATTAATCAACAAAACTATTTCCGTGCATGTTTAATCTCTATTTTTTTCTTTTTCGTGTACATTAGAATACCACAATTACCCTCACACAAGTTATTATCGAGCTTTGCTTATGTTCTTCTCAAAAGCGGCTATAGAAGGTAATTCTAATAAAGGTTTGTACCTTCAATATATCACTGAATAAAACATTTTAGCATAAAGGAACATGGTTCCAAACTACATAAAAACAAAACTTTTAACTGAAAAACATTTATGACATTATTAGGAAGATAAACCAAAGTATTTTTTAATTATTTTTAAAATTTTCTTTTATTCTTCTCACACGTTCGAAGTTTTGATAGAATATCTTGTCTTTCTCTCGTTCTTGAGTGACATAATTTTACAAGGGTTTATAACGGCAAACATATTATTACACAAGACACTTTTCTGCCAGTGAAAGTCATATTAATTTCGAAATTCTTGCAAAAATCAAAAAGTGGTGGAATTTTGATGAAAATATCAAACGCTTATTCATAATTGACAGAATTGATTAGAAAATAATAGTCAAAATATTTTTATTTTCCATATATTTCCGCCTCCAAATAATTTCCGGAATTGTCTAGAAAATCGCCATCATTTTCCAGTAAATCAAATATTAATTAAATTTAGGAGTCATTGGGTAATGGTAACCATCTGTCTTTCTTTCTTTAAAATTAGCCCATGTTTAGAAAATCTGTTCCGAATTTCGAAAACAAAATGCAATAAATCTATGCCCTTTTTTATTTAGATAAATCTTAATTGCTTTTATAAACAATAGTAATTAAGGTTTTCATCGTCCGAAGAGAAAAGAAAAACAATAAATCATGAATAATTATTAATATTATTATTTTAACTTGAATTCTAAACATCTCGTATACACTAACCATCCTTTTTGTGTTCTCGAAAATGCAATATCTCTACTAACACTACATCAGACCCTGCACGTCTGCAAATGTATGCTATTCCTTAAGAATACTTGGCAGAAAGAGCAACTATTACTACAAAAAGAAAAAGACAGCGGATCTTCCATAGCTAAACGAAAAAGTCAGCTACGGTAAGTGATGTCTGTATAATAATCGTCTAGCATTTTTTTCTGTTTTTATTCTTTTTCGGTGCCGTGGTAACGAACTTCGAGATGGAACTGTTTTCCTTCTTTCATAAAAAAAAAAACAAGTAACTACACACCACACTAACAAGTTTTATAAACACTTTTCTACTCTTTTGAAAGAATTAAATTTCAGTATTGGCTGGGATGAAAACTTAATCCGACTTTCACGGAGAAACAAATCGAATCTTTTTTTTTCCATAAAATGTCGATGAAAACAATAATCTTCTTTTACATAGATAACTTCTATTAACTGCTTCAACATATTTAACAGAGACCAAATGGTGCATAACGTCTCTGCTATATTTTGCTTTTTTGCTTCTTTTTCGCCGATAAAAAAAGCAGTAATAAATATGTCGTCTCTCATGAAAGTCGAATAATTAAAACTTCAACATTTCAAATTTACTGGCAGGAAAAGTTTAAAATGTAACTAAAATATATATTTATATTTTATTCCTCTTTTGAGCAAGGCGGAGATTGTGCTGGGTGATGATAGGTTTTGGTCAGAGTTCTCAGCACACACTTATAAGGGACAAAGTAAACAGTCAAAAAACTGATCCGACTGCAACTTCCGAAACCCAAATTAACTCTGCAACCGATGAAGTTCAACTTACAGTTACTACTAAAAATTCACTTAAACAGCGTGACTTAACTTTCGTCCTTCTGTCAACTGTTTTCTAGTGTAATTATGCATCTATGTCCTCATCGTTCTTAACCCTGCAAGACAAAACAAACTTTTAAATCCAAAAGTGAATTTAGACATTTATTTCATATTTTAAATAATTCATATTTTTCCAAATCTTGCAACAATCTCTGAGTCACTACGTGCAAATACGTTTCTTAGAAATTATTACATTTATAAATGCGTAAACCACAGAGAATAGACGCACACAGTTTTAAGAAGGCCATCTGATGGAAAAGAGTATAAAACATATTCAAGTTCCTATATATATATATATATATATATATATATATATATATATATATATATATATATATATAGCAATACATTTGTACATATACAAACACATGCCAACACACACACACACACATAGATAGATAGATAGATAGATAGATAGATAGATAGATAGATAGATAGATAGATCACTCAATAAATTTAAAAAAACAACTTTTAAGTAAAATTTGACTTTATTCATCAATATAGTCTTATTCTAGGTTAATAGACTGATCCCAAAGGTTCTCTAAGTATTGGATCATTATTTTGTCGAACGATTGGTTTTTGGAGTGAAAATAATCCCCAAATTTAGATATCACTTTTTCATTGGAGCTAAATCTCTCACCCTGGATCATTCTTTTGAGTTCTGCAAAGAGCCAGATCTGGAGATTATTAGGGATGCGGAAGACTTTCGAGTTGTAATCCATGTAGTTTTGGCATCGTTCCGATCGACTTGTCACACGGTAAGTTGTCTTGGTGAAAGTTGGCCTTTTTTCTTCTTCAGATCTTTTGTCAATTTCTAACTTCAATCGCACAAATAATGCGATATAATATTAGCTGCTGACGGTTCTTCCTTTCTCAAGGTAATCGATGAACAAAATACCTTGCTCATCCCAAAATCCGAAGATCAAATTTGCCTGCTAATTTTTGCATTTGAACGGGTTCCTTTTGCTGGTCTCTACTCAGCTGACTGCTGATTTAACTACGGAGAGAAGTGGTGGTGCCATGTTTCATCCATTTTCACATATTTACAAAAAATATCATCTGGCTGGTGAAACACTTGCATACAGATTCATCGTGACGTTGATGTTTATGATCGTCTGTGAGCAAACAAGACACCCAATTCGAACAAAGATTACCAATGGCAAATAGTGAATGTGTTCAATTTCTCTGCTATCTCATGCAAATTCAACTTAAAAGGATTTTGCATATTTTTGGTGTTTTCCCGTAACAACTGCTGATTTTGGGAGACCAAAGCGTACAGCAAAATTTGTGTTTGTAAGACCAAGTTTAAAGTCACCTTATGACAATTTTATCGAAGTTTCAGACGTTGCAGAGTCCGAATAACACTTATCCTGACATTGTTATGCTAGAACGGTATTTTTTTCCACCAGGAAGTAATGCTTTATCTGAACATAAAATCCAAATTTTTCTACAGTTTAAAAATTTTCAACAGTACATTCACTTAAGTAAGTGATATTTGTAAACTAGATACGATTGAGCACAATTTTTTACGTGCCATTTGAAGTTAAGTAATGCATAAAAATCATATGATATTTTTAATAGTGGCACAATCAGGTCAGGAATTTAATTAGTGATGTGGTATATATATATATATATATATATATATATATATATATATATATATATATACAGATAGGTGTGAGTTTGTAAAGCTGGGCTTCACGCTTTTGCGATCGTGAGACAAAATTATTATTTTTTTTTAAAAATGGGCTATATGTAGGGCTTCGTATATTGGTGTATTTTTGTGAAAGTGGGAGGAAACATTTTTCGTCCTGACAGACGCAAACATATATACACATTTGTACACCCATTTCTGTGCGCAAAGAAACACACACACACGCGTCCGCACACCGTAACTCACACAAACATATATGCGAATCGTACGGGTCTCGGTATATATATATATATATATATATATATATATATATATATGTGTGTGTGTGTGTGTGTGTGTGTGTGTGTGTGTGTGTGTGTGTGTGTGTCGTTGCGCACTTACATACGCGTTTGGTTTGTGTATTCGAATAGTGTAGCGATATCAACGCGCGGACAGTTGTCGATTTCTCGTATGTACATATGTGCGTACGAAGTTGTCTGTGTGAAACTATGATAGGTAAAATTTCTATTATTTTATTTAAGAGTGCAATGTTATTTTCTATTTTAAAGTCGGTTATTGGCTTGTTTTTTTCTGTGGTTGCGTATATTTAAATGGTAGAAATTCTAGTTTGTAATGCTTGTTAGTTTTTATGTGTGGTGGTATTAATTCTTCTACGGCAGAGAGGGGTAATTTACGTTAATGATGATTGCGGACTAATACCGTGATAGTAATATTTGATGATAATAACAGTTGTGGTAGCAAATAGTTATTGTAAAGCGGTAGTATTGAGTAGTAATGGAGGATACATGAAATTTCTCTTAGGGATTTCATGTAGAAATGGCCATACAACTGATATCGAAATTTATTTTATTTTATAATTGGCTCTGTAATTTAATTATTAATTACATTGAGCCCTCCACCTTGATCATTTTTTAATATTAATGTAATTAATATTAATTTGGATCGGTACTTTGGGATTTACCTTCCTTCATTTCTTTTTTTGATTAAAGTTTTATATTTAAAAAAATGCATATATAATTAGAAAGAAATATAGTCAAATATTTTACACACACACACACACACACACACATATATATATATTCTAAACATACACTGTTAAATAAAGAAAAATTAGAAAATTATCTACTGTCTCAATACATTATATATATATATATATATATATATATATCCGACTAGGATGTGCGTTGTGCTGCAGTGGATATCAACTCGGAACGACAAATCGGAAAGGCGAGTTCGAATTCCGGTTGAATTCATTGCATTTACTTACGCGCAATTAGCCTTGAGAGAGGTTCTAACCCGTCTCTTCCCTCCAGTTATGGGTTAAATAACAGGATAGATTGCGCTCTATATCTTTGGCTGGCAAGCAGTCTACCGCAGAACGCAATGGTAACCTACTGCGGCATATCCATCTCCCCAGTCAGTCATGTGTCGAAAGAGCCATGATCGCCCAAGCGTATTCTCGCTCTACTTTCGTACTTTCGTATCGAGCACTTTAGTGTTAAGGTTTCGTCTTGGTTTTTTTTCTTTCCAACGGGCACTCAACGTATTGTTCTTGTGCGCTGTTTGTTTCTTTTTTTTCTCCCCCATTATTTAACTCACGGGGTAGTTCTCGCCGTTTACAAGACGGTTTATATTGCTATTTTCGGATGTTTAGTCTGTTATTACTAGTGTTGCATTACTGTGATTAAGTTCATCATTATTATATATATATATATATATATATATATATATATATATAACTTAAATCCAGAAAGAAAAGCAGGTAGGTAAATCCCAAAAACCCGATCATAATTAATATTCACTACACTTATATTGAAACTGATTAAGGGTGGACGGCTCAATTCAATTTATATTCAAATTACAGAGTTAATTATAAAACGAAACAAATTCTGAAGTTCAAATTCGCTGAATGGCCATTTCTACGAGAAATCTCTACGAGAAATTCATAGGAGAAATTTCTAGTGTCATTAGCAACGAATTTAGTCCAAAAAATCAAATTACAAAATGAACAAAGATATTTTACCGGCGGAAGTCTAAAAAAAATTTCATCACGGAAAATTAAAGGTGTGGTATTAATAAGAAAGCAGACAGAAATCTATGTCTATTTTTATTTTTAGATTCTTTGAAAACCCCTATCCTTTAACTGAGTCGGGAGTTAAAAGTCAAAATTTAGCCTAATCTGGTCGAAATGGAAGGGGGAAGAAGAAAAGAAGAAAAAGGAAAGAAGTAAAAAGGAAGCAAAAGGGGGAAGGGTGTCGGACAGGGAAGTAAGCTAAGAAGAGAAAAGAAAAGAAAAGAAAAGAAAAATATGTATCCATAGAAACAACCGTGTTGAAAATAAAACATAGCAGGTTTTGGTTTAAATAAATAGGATAAATATTATAGAAATTTTTTTTTTCAGAAATTTGACATACAATTTAAATTTAAATATCTTTAAATTAAATTTAAATTAAAAAATTAAAATTAAGAAAATTAATAAAAATTAATAAAAATAAAAAAAAATAAAAAAAGGTTTTAACTTAAGGAGTTTATCAATTCAGCAAGTGTACACACACACACACACACACACACACACACATATATATATATATATATATATATATATATATATACGCGTACATACACAGATAGATATATATATATACGCACACCACACACACACACACACACGCACACACAACCACACGCGTAGAAACACCTAAATACATACACACATTCACTTATATACATATACATTCATGAACATAAATTACTTAAAAAGATAAACGATATTCGCAATTTATGAATTAAAATCGATCCTAATCATATTTAAAGACTTAAAATACTAATTAAAGTCGGTTTAGTACAAAAGGAATGAAAAAATTTATGATATTTATTGTATATATTATAAGGACCCTGGTCAAAGAATCATCACAAAATAAAATGAAAATTATATAAAGGTGCAGGAAAAATTATATAAAGCTGCAGGAAAAAATGGGGGTTAAAATTATACTTACCCGTAAAATGGTAGATATTAATACAGGAAAAATAAAGAAGGAATCTATATGGGATCAGTCATTGGTAGTGAGGTTCAAATTTACTAGTTAAAAAGTAAATTAATTACTTAATTAATTTATCAATTAATCAATGAAAAATTAATTAATTTTCCTAGACTAAATTTAAAATTTAAAATTTAAAATATAATTCTAAGTATAAACGTTCTCAAATTTCGCCTCATGGCGGCATTTGCTAATGAATTCTTTTCGTAAATTCTACAGTAACTGCTTGTTAGGGTATTTTAATATTTGTATTTTTTCCTGTAAACATAGATCGCATCTATCGTGACAATTGCTAGGGATACAACCTATAAGTTTCCAAATAACTATAGGGTCAAGCCCTTCTTCCTTCATTTTCCAAAATCTTCGTGAACGGGCTGTTTGACTCCCGCGGAAGTACCAATATAGGTCAGGTAATTTTTTCTGTCATTGGATGGTGAGATTTAAGCCTCCTAGATTACCTGGGTGGATTTACACTTGCCTTCCAACGGGCAGATACTCACGGAGCTACAATTGCATTCATTAGAAATTCCAGACCTAGAGTCGGTATTATATAAATCCTTTAGAATTTGCTTAGTGTGAAAATTAATGATATCGTGCATATTTCGGTTATAGTAACAGATAATTTTTAATGTGTTCCTATTAAAGATTTTCCGTAGGGGATTGTTGTTATTGAAATGTTTATCTATTAACCTGAGAAAATAGTTTCCTATGTTAATATTGGTTAGTTTGCAGTATGGAGGGTTAATCAATATTACCTTTCTTTTTCTACAATTATTTTTATTTTTGGTATGAGATGGTTCGTGGTCAGTAGTTGGTTTTATATACGTTAATTTATTCTTGTATCCGCTTTTTAGAAGGGACTTGTTGTAAATTTCTTTACTTGTACTGAAAGTTTTGACGTTCGATGATAAACGGTTAATCCTATTATTTACGATATTGAGTATCTCTTTTAAAATAGTTTTTGGGTGATTAGAAGAGATAGTAATGCAAGAGGGTAAACTCGTTTATTTGAGGTACGGCTGGTGGCACCCATCATTTAGGTTAAGTGTAAGATCTAAGTAGTTTACAATTTTAAGATTGGAAGAAACTTCAACCTTAAAACCAAGAAAATTTAGGGCTCTAATGATATTTTTGTGAATTCTATTCATGAAGGGTCTATTAGAATTGGGGATAAACATTAACCCATCATCCCGATATAAACCTTATCTGTTTGTGGTCCAAAAATCTATTTAATATCTCTGAAATATAGATTCCGACACCTAGGCTGAATCATACGCTCCCATAGGGACATCAAAACTATCATTTGGCCTTTTCGTCCCTGTAGAATGTTCAGAGGTAATGATCAATTTCCTAGCGGCTGAAATAACCTTACTATCACTATCGGAGATTTCAGCATAGTTTCTAGCAAAATTTATACAACTTTCAAGAAGATCCTTGGATATAGATGAGTAGAAATCTACAATATCAAAATACAGAAAGGTAGATTTGGATTTATTTCTGATGTTATTAAACGAATTGATGTTATCAGTTGATGGTGTTTTTCGTAGAAATAGCCATTCAACGAATTTGAACATCGGAATTTGTTTTATTTTATATATATATATATATATATATATATATATATACATGTACATGTATAAATAGAAACACACACTTATATATACACAGAGAAAGAGACACACACATATATCGAAACACACACATACACACACACACACATATATATATATAAAACATGTAAACACATGCAGTCATTTATAATATATATATATATATATATATATATATATATATATAAACACACACATACATACATGTGCATGTATTAACAGAAAAACACACACTTATATATACATATACACATAGAGAGAGACACACACATATATCGAAACACACACACACACATATATATATATAAAACATGTAAACACAAGCAGTCATTTATAATATATATATATATATATATATATATATATAAACACGCACATACATACATGTACATGTATAAACAGAAAGACACACACTTATATATACATATACACATAGAGAGAGAGACACACACATATATCGAAACACACACACACATACACACAGACACACACACACACTGACACTCAGAGAAACCCAAACATAAAACAACGAATTTGTTCGCCTGAAGAGAGTCAATTTTAGAGTCGAAACACGTGTAGCGCAATCATGAACAATTAATACTTCATAACTTGTATAAATACCAAAACAATAAACATATATTTTAAAGAAAACGTTCACGGTTACTCCCACTTTTTATTATATATATATATATATATATATATATATATATACATAGGAATATATGTATACTTATAGACACATATATGTGTATATAAAGACACTCACACTTATATTAATATACATATATAGGCACAAATATATATATATACATATATAGACACACACATATATATCTAGACACGCATATATACATTAGTACACGCATATTTATAAACATATTTAGACAGATGTCTAGATACACTTATATACATATATAGACACAAGTTCGTCATCTCTACCAGGAAAATTCTCAAACTGTCCATGTTTTGATAGGAAAAACCGTTTGAAATTATTACGCAACCTTTGTGAAGAGACGTCATTCGAACCTCGTTCTGTTAGGTCTACGTCAATTGAAAAAGAAGAGAAGGTACTGGATATTGTGCATGATACTACTGGAGTCAGCACATGACAGCTGGCAAAGCTAGTGTCTATTCCCCATTCGAATGCTTGGAAAGTATTGCGAAAACATTAGTTGTTCCCATACCATCTACAACACGTACAGATTTTGTCAGCAGCCGATTACACTGTACGTGCTGTGTTCTGTCAATGGTTCTTACAGCAATGAAATGCAATTTCAAACTTTCCTATTTTCATTACCTTCCAGATGAAACACAGTTTACACAGGATGGATTAGTTAACTTTAACAATCAGCATATATTGCCAGAGAAAATGCTACTTGCAATTGTTCTATCAAGTCACCAACAGCGGTTCTCAACATCTTAGTTTGTGTTGTTGGTGATAGGTTATTATGACATCATATACTTTTAAAGAGGCTTACAGGTGATGTAATACAAGCCCATCCGTGAAAGCAACATGCCTGATTTCAAATGTTACACTGATCACATGTCGAGAACTGCACTTAATTCCTGATGGAGCCCCCGCAATCTTCAGGCACAGAACCCGTAAATAGTAATATTGAAGGTTTATTGGTCAGTGGATAGAATCAAATGGAGCAATTTCATGGCCTACACGCTCACCTCTTAGTTTTCTACCTATGGGGGCATTTGGAATGACTGGTGCATTCGTCTCCGGTTGATGATGCGGACACTCTTTCTAACTGAATTGTATCAGGGTGTATAACAATGCAGTACGAAACACGTTAAGAATTTCGGTGCGAGATACGTCAATATGGCGACTGCATTAGGACAGAGGATGCATATTTTGAACACTTGCCTTAGGGCATCGAAAACACTCTACGTGTCGGATGTGGAAAATAAATGCATTTTAGTTAGAACATATTTGAAAATTCTGTAACTCGGAAGTTATGCGAGAACCCTAAATGACGCCAAACAGTTGTTTGCTGAGAGAATGCGACAGCACATAGCTGGCCGCAAGTTCGGCTCCAAGGACTATTGGAGGATTTGTAAACGAGTGCCCAACAATAGGAAATCCTCAATACCTCCTTTAATACATGGATTTGAGGTTCTCACGTCATCTGCGGACAAAGCTGAGTGCTTTGCCCACAGATTCTCATCCAACTCCACATTCGACTCGTCCGGAGTACACCCACCCGACTTCCCTATTAGAACTGAGGCCAAACTGCACGACGCATATATTACCCCGACAGTAGTATCCAGAGTAATTTCAAAACTCGACCCCCATAAGGCGTGTGGAGACGATGGAATCCCGGTGATAGTCCTTAAGAGGTGTGCTCCTGAACTTTCCCCTGTCCTCTCTAAACTATTTAACTACTACCTTTCTGCTTCCTGCTTTCCTGCATGCTGGATGTTCTCTTCAGTCGTTCCTGTATTTAAGAATTGTGGTGAACCCTCGGACCCATCCAACTATCGCCCTATCAGTCTTCTACCGATATTCGGTAAAAGTATTCGAGGCTATAATCAATGCTGAAATAGTTCATCATCTCACCGCCCACAAACTGTTCTCCGACAGGCAATATGGATTCCGCTTTGCCAGGTCCACGGCCGACCTGTTAACAAACGTAACGGAGTACATGCTCCAGGCCCTTGATGAGTCTGTCGAGGCTCGCGCGGTTGCTCTGGACATTTCCAACGCTTTCGCCAGGGTTTGGCACTCTGGCCTCCTATGCAAACTACGCGGTTATGGTATTACCGGTCGCCTGCTTGACCTAATCCAATCTTTCTTAAATAAACGCAAAATGAAGGTCGTTCTGAATGGGCGTGCCTCTTCGTGCTACAGCACGAATGCTGGTGTCTCACAGGGCTCTATCTTGGGCCCGACGCTCTTCCTTATTTTCATCAACGACCTCCCAGATGAGATCAAGTCCCAAGTAGGCATCTACGCAGATGACACTACAATATACTCCCGCACCAGTAAGAAACCTGTCGTGGCGGACAGACATAATCTCGCTGCTGACCTTGAACGGGATATGCACTCTGTGGTGAACTGGGGCAAGAAGTGGCTTGTCAACTTCAATTCATCTAAGACCAAGCTATTGTCTTTCAACCATTACAGGCAACCTCTCCTGCCTCCCATAAGCATGGACCAAGCGATTTTCCCAGAGAGTAATACACTACGCCTCCTCGGACTTACCCTGTCCACAGACCTCAAATGGAACCACTATATTGAATCCATAGCAAAATCTACTGCTAAGAAGTTTGGGTCACTATGTCGATCTAGGATGATTTTTCCACCTGAATCCATCCTGCATATATACAAGTCAACCATGCGTCCGTGCATGGAGTACTGCTGCCATTTATGGTCAGGTGCCCCTGCCTTTCTCCTCAGCGTTCTTGACAGGCTCCAGAGGTGAGTCTCTAATGTGATAGTTACTGATCTGGCGGCTCGACTGCAGCCACTTCCCCATCGTCGAAATGTGGCCTCCCTTTGTCTGTTCTATAAATACTTTCATGGCTTCTGCTCAGATGAACTTAAGCCACTGATGCCTCCTCAACAGGTGTTTACTCGTGCAACCAGACTGGCAACTGGGTCCCACCCATTCACAGTCAGGTTAGCCAAATGCAGACGACAATACTACTCCTTCCTGCCTGTGGAACTCGCTCCCGTATTCTTGCTTTCCTGACGGCTACGACCTCCAGGAATTTAAATGCAAAGTCAATACTCATCTACTAACCACTGGACTCTATCTCTCTCCCCAACCCCGTATAACCTTCCCTTTCTCTCCACCTATGTATCTGTCATCGCACCTGCTTTCTCAGCTTTCTATTGTTCCTTTCTAACTAGTTTGTACTCTTCACTCTTTTCTAATTAATATTTTTACATTTATGTAGCCCCCTGCACATCAGTGGCATTTCCGCCTTGCTCGGGGTGAAATGATTAAAAAAAAATAGTAGAATTCATGCTAAATTTTCCTTATGATCATTTATGGTGATATAGCAGTCCTTTGTGTTGAGTTTGCTACTCTGTTGCTTATTATCATTTTATCTGTTATTTGTTTATTAGACGCATTGATCATATCAACTAAATCAATCATATTCATATCAACTTTTTTATAGTATTCTGTTAAGATTTTTATGATTAGCCTATTGTTTTCTTTAAGTGTTACTTTTTAGAAATTAGTTGTTTCTGATACTGTTTATTCAGCCAAGGGGTTTATCAAGAGAGTTACCTGTAATTGTTAAAATATGCAATAATCATGACCCAGAAACTAAAACTAACAGAATAATATCTCTCGAATACTGCAAGCAGAAGTAATCAAACAACCCATAATATATAATAAGACCACACACAGGAATAAATTATTAAATATCAGTATAAAGAGTACATGTGGAAGAGCATGCATAACCAGTCGTTGTTTACACAATAAATTCAACATATTTTATTAGATAACCATGAGAAAATCTTTTTTAATATAAACAAGAGAAGACTCAACCCATTTGTATAAAATAAAATATGCTTCAAATCTAGAGGGAATATTTAACTATCATCTATCCTCATAATGTTTAATTTCTATCACATTGAAGTTATCCCTTATTCATCAGTTATGCTAACAGTAATCCTAAACTTTCAGTGCCTCCAGAGCCTTTTATTTGTTGAATCGTATTAAACCGTTGAACTTGTAAAAGGTCTATACAACGCTGATAGATTAAAATTTTATACATGGAAGCAAAAAACCGAGGACCTGTTATTAATCATAGATCTGTTGCCTTAACTATGTTGTGAACTGTAAAAATATAAACAGTAGAGAGACTTTTATTGTAGCAGGAATACAAGTGCATAATTTGCAGCCTCAACAACGGAAAGCGGAAAATGAGAAAATTGAAACAATTCCTAACATTAATTACAAAGTATTCTATTTGAACATACTTACAAGGTGGGTATTTAAAGAAAGGAGACCGTATCCAAATCAATATTTAACTGTAGCGATACATTGACCGATAGCAAGACTCACCTAGATATCTAAAGACATCTTTTTGGTTCAAGTTTAAAACTAGGATATTTTTTATTCGTAAGATTATACTTGACAAAACATACCAGTGAATGTCATCTTCTGCAAAGCCTTTATTCAATCCTAGGCTGCAGATATTTTTTACTTATGCTTAAAGGATATATCAAATAATTTAATTTTAGTTCCTGTTCCATATTGTGACTCTTGATCGTCGTTCTTTTCCAAGAAACAAGCCTATCTACTTTTTGATACAAATACAAACATAATTGAGTATCCTTAAGTGGTAGACTTTTAAATACTTCCTCCACATCCGAGTCTACGTAATGACGTTCTCTCTTATGTAGGTGTTGTTGTTATTGTTATGTGTATGGTGTCTTTTATTTGTTATAATACGCATTCATGTTCTCTTCTAATTAGGCTCATTTTACAGGCATTTATAATGGAACTGTCCAGTTTGGAAAGCAATGGTTACAGTTGCTGAAACTTTGTGAATATAATCAAGATGAGAACATTAGTCTCAACTGAATAACACATAATTGTAAAACAACGCGTTCAAAGCAATAGCAATATGTGTCATATTCTGATTTCGTATAATGCTTTTTAGTTCTCTAAGACAAAATAAGTTTAATATTTCGTCATATGATAAAGTTATTAGAAATTCTCCAATCTCTTCTAATACGTAAAAAGCAAATATATTATGAGACTCCATAAACGCAAGGCAGTTCTGAAAAGTTATCAGTCCCACACATTTATAAAATCAGTACGTCAAAGTTCACCTATGCACGTATTACTTTGGGAAGCAAGTCACACTGTACACTTTTCAGCAGCACCTGGTATGTTTCTATATTAATTTTCTGCAGACGTATTTCGATACAGCACCTGATATCTTCAGAATTCTACTAAACATGTTTGTTAATTCTGTTTTTACATGTGCTGTATTGAATAATCAATTTTGTAAAAAACTAGACTTTTAAAACGAGATGGATTTAAGATATCGAAAAAATAAGACAGTGAAACCGAGAGTTTGCTGATTGGTAAATGTACTTTAGAGTTTCAATAACTTACGATGGATTTTGAATACGTAATTAGACTTGATCTATTGTGTTAAGAATAGGCGTCGTGCAAATGCAGTTGATTGTGAAAACACTTATATTGTATCAAATACACGGAACGAAAATTAGGTTGCTTTCTATGAAGAAATTAAATTTCAGATTTACAATTTGGCCCTTATTTTTTATCAAGACAAAATGCCATTTTCATATCTTGTATAAATTTGGGGTTTGTCATTTGTTTTCAACACATTGTGTTCACTATAGAATAGGTAAAGTTAAAGAAAGTAAGAGGTTTTCCATTGTTATATTTGATATAAGTGCTTCAATTATTGTCAGAAAATGGGGTTTTAGCGGTACAGGTGATGATCTGTTTACGAAGAGGTAAAGGGAAAAAGAAAAAAGAAAAAATATTAGAATGCTGAATTATGTGTATGCGTGTATATTCGTTGTGTGTTCGGTTGACAATTGCAGCAGTGTCCAACATGATTAACGATCGTAACATCGTCGCTTTTGATGTTTGACACGTTTTGTTTTGGTTGTACTTTGCTGCACCGAGCAATGTTGAGTACAGAATTAGTAGTTACCTGCACTTGGGACTTTTGGTTGTTTATTTTCTCATGCTTGTGTAGGTTTTCTTGATTTTTTTGCTAATAATTGTTTGTTAGATTTGGTTTCTGTTTTAATTTAATTTAGGTCGTCTGCCATGTTTTTTTGTGAGGAGGGATAGCTGGAATTGACAATTCATATCACGAAGTTATATATATATATATATATATATATATATATATATATATATATATAATTTCACAACAAATTTAGTGTGGATAGCTATTTCAACATGTCAGTTCTCGATATGCATTGTCAATTCCAGCCACTTCCCAAAACAAACATTGCAGATGAGGATGCATCTTAGGATTCCTTAATTGTAGCTTAACTGAAAGTTCTTGGATATCATAGGAATGACAGCAATGATGAGTTAATAAACACCATGCTAACAGTGTTTAACATATTTATATGCTAAATATCACTACGGAATCATCGGTTGTGATCCCATCACGATTTTATCCGACGGATATTATTTTGGTTAGCTATAACTAGAAATAGGATATATCCGAGCAGGAATCAATACACCAAAACCCATTCTTCCAGCGCTCGGTTGGTGACTAGTGTTAGTTCCTACAATACGCACTCTTAAGAAATAAGAGAGCTCTGAATATATATAAAATAACTGAATAGTTTAGATCTATTCGCTTAATGTCGATCGTCATAAAATTCATTCTTCAAAACAATATTCTATTCACTAATGCACAATACCTTGTAAACATAACTACAACTACATTAATTTCATTAACAATATAATATTGTATATACATATATACATTTATCTTTAAAATATACAAATTATAAAAGTGCTTATTTTATTTAGTCAGCATATATATGAATATCTGCTGTTCAATGTAAAGTATTTTATTCAAAGTTTGACGCAAAACCTTTAAAATCATTAAAGTTATCATTTTCTAGTAAAATATTCAATATGACAAATAAAGAAAACTAGGTGGAATGCTATATTCTACATAAGATATAAATTGATAGGCATACAATATGGATAACAGTAATCGTTTATATATACTCTGGTCGAATACCGGCCAAGCATTCAATTTAGTTCAAATATACAAAGAAAGTTATGTATCCATTATTTTTCCTCCAACTACTGTTTAAATAGCAGGACCTACTAAATTCTCTAGCTTTTGCTCGAGTCCGCAGAAATTCACCTGCTAGATATTTAGAAATTATTGAATAAATCCAAAGACGACTCTGCAATTTTATTAGTCGTGAGCTGGCATTTCTGTTTTAGTCGTTTTTACGCCGTCATAACGTAGCTTCCTTGCGTCTGTTCTATACATTAATTGTAATTGTTTTGAAGATCTTTACTTTACGGTACTTAGATGTTGAATTCATACGCAGTACTAATTGGCGCAAGGTTTCATCAATTTACATTTGACATGGTTAGATGCAACTGTAAATTCTATACTAACAGTTTATTTTATCACACTTCTCATTGTAGAACTCTTTGCCGGTTTCATGCATTCCAGTCAAATTTGATCTTCAAAAATTTATATGCAATGTTAATCATTATATTCTGTCTCCTGAATTTATATTCTTTTATTGTCATCTATCCTTAATATAATTTATTTTCTCATATTATCTAACACCTAATAATCTATTGAGTGCTAGTTATTTGAATATTTTACTTGGTGTGAAATAATAAAATATGGCATTCTTTCCAAAAGTGTAGATGGTTCCACACAAGCCTTTATAATTATTCACTTTGGCACCTTTATCATTGGAAAAGGTATGTCCGTTTAGTCTCTCACCTTTGGGTATAGGATAATAGAACGGTTTACCTTCCTTTCTTCCGCTGATAAGGCAACCTGTCTAGTACAATGAAAACTTAATTCCAAATTAGGTTGAAGACGAATAGACTTCTTCAAAATGTCTAGCCCTAGGTGCACAACTGCTACTATAGTTGCAGTACATATGGTACCTATACAGTTTTAATATTTCTTCATTTACCATTTTATTGTTATAGACCACTTTCTGAGGATCCAGATCAGTTTGAACGAGAAGTAACTATTTCTTTCCTTTTAGTTTTCTTAGTCAAAATAGAATCCTGAGATTCGACAATAACAAAGTTATCTTACTTCCGCATCAGGTTCAAGAAATATCTCCATCAATAAGTAATCCTATTTTTTCAACTAATCTACTACATTTCATTGGCCTTAATGCATTTTCGAAAAATAATATATTAAGAAACATATTCATAAATATATCTCAGTACTAAAAGATGGAATATATGTGTAGTGTAATATTAACGAATAAAATGCAGAAATCAAGAGCAAAATTCAAATTTCGTTAAGTTGATTTTGCGCGAACAAACTTGGGAAAGTTATGAATCCACTATTTATGCATGTATCTGCTAAAGATACAGGTTATGTGACATGTGAGTGAAAGTTAACTGGTATATCGTCAGTGAAACGCTTCACTTATCTACAAAATATTTTAACAGTATTGCATTGGACAAAAATTTCACTGAATCTATCAAACCACAAGTTTCATCCAGACAAGATAAATATTTAAATACTAAGTTATTTATATTATGGTGATCATGAATTCATTTGATATATTAACATACATTTTAAAAGAGAATGCGAATGCCATTAGCTGATATATGCAGTTAACCTTCGAATTTGACAAAAAATAAATCCAGCCTGACAGCATTTTTCCCATTTAATTACAGATAAAACATTAATAACTAACATCAAGCAAAATTCTACCATATTATAAAAAAAAATAATTTTTGTTCTATCTTGCTATATAGAAGCTCTTGTTATTTTCCCATCCGACAGCAATTAAAGTTTATCCATTACAAAGAAAAGGTTATATTTTTATTCGGACATTCATTAGTACGTTGTAAAGGAATTGCATCTGAACACGGATTATTTTTAAATCCACTCTTTCAAGCATTAGTTCAATCGAGCAAAGAATCACAGCTACTATAAAAAGACAGAAAGAAGAACATAATAAAAGCATCCTTTAAATAAAAATTAAAAAATCTTCAAATATATTTTTTAGAGCAGAGCGAATTGTACAACGTCATTTAACGGAAGTTTCAAATAGCAACTGATTTCACTAAAATCAATTTCCTTTACATCGTTTTCTCTCTTGAAGCAGACCAACATCTTACCGTTTCACCGATATAAGTCATCGATCATCGATCAGACGCAGATCAATGTCTCGATTTGGTACAAGATCGCTCACCTAGCTGGTGGCTTGCCAGACCTAGCAATTTCTAATAAAACTGACCGATCTCACTAAGATTGGCCGCAACTGGAAGTAATCATGTTTGAATAAGAGAAACTGGAGTGTGAGTAGAATGCAATAAAGAGGGGTGAAGAAAGAAACGGCAAAAATCGAAGCCAATCTGTTAAATACGCAATAAAATTAGAAAGAAAGAAAACAACCTAAATTTAAATACAAGGAAATGTAATTAAAAAGCCAAATAAGAGATTACAGCAAGAACAATAGAAAAATATGAGAAAATGATAAAAACGAAACAATTATTGAGAATGAAGAGAAGCAGAGATAAATTTTTTTTAAAATAGAACATTTGGGGAAATCGAGGAGAAAGATAATAAAAACTTAGAAAAAGTATCCAGAAAATATGCAAAAAGAAAAAGAAAATTAAAACAAATTTAAATATCCAAAATTGAAAATAACAGAATAAACATTCCAAGGATTTTAAAATCAATAGAATTTTCATAATCAAAATATATTCACTAAAAGGATACAAAATGTAATAAAAAACGTAGAAATAAAAGAACATATTGAAAAATGAATGGAAGATATGAAAAAAGACTGGATATAAAATAGAAAGGATGAATTAATAAATCTGTGCGAATGAAGAAAAGCTTATTGAAAAATTAAGATATATGTGGTAAAGAAACGTATAAAATGAGAGGTTACGAAAGAAAACAGTTGAAAAGTTCTAATTACGAATTCAATGGTTTATAATAAAGAAAATGAAAAATAGACAAAGATAAACATTAAAATAAACCTATAAAGAATATAAATACAATACTATAGAGACAAAATAATAAAATTCGTAATAATGTACTGAAATAAAAATAACATTTTGAAAATTAATTAAATCATAAATCCAAAATGTATCAATAACTCAGTAGCCTCATGTTTAAAATTGTTTGTTTATGAAACAAATACTTATCTTTAATACTCGATTCTTTCGTATAGATGTATATATTTTTGTGGCGAACATTAATCCCATCACTCTTACTTTATACAGTGAAAAATTCAGATGAAAATGCAGTTAATAATTATGTCGCACGCAGCGGATATATTGATCGACTTTCAAAGAAAAGAAAAAGAAGAGAAAACATCCAAATAAACTTTGAAAACAAACATCGTCACTGTAGGGCAGTTAAATACTACAAAGAGACAAACAAATAAGGTCAGTGAAAGAGAAAATATAGAAGATGCCAAAGCATATTTGTAACTTGATGAAGAAAATTCAAAGAGCGTAAAAAGAGAAAATGGCAATAATGAAAAAGAGGCAAGGAAAACAATAACGAAAGTAAAAAGTAAACTATAAGAAGTAAAATGAAAAAGGAGAGATTCAAAGAGAAACAAACGAAAACGAAGTGCAGGAAAATAGATAACCGGATGGAGCATCGACTTAGAACAGCGAGGCTAAAGACTAAAAGAATATAAACGCAATGAAACAAAGGAGCAAAAAGAAGCTATAAGAAAACAAAAATCAATAATGCAGTCTGCCGTTATGATCGTTAGACGGCTTGGCCTACCGCTTTTCCGCCAAACTACACGATCAACCCGCACACCAACCTGTCGGCCTGTTCGACTGCCGGTCCGCTTGTCTACCTGAGAGCAGCCGTGATGGAGAGAAGATCGAGGAGCGACCATTACTTTACTTTGATATGAAAAAGCCGGATTATAACTCAGTTGATTCTATACGGAGTTTGCTCTACTCGCCACTAAGATTGATTGGTTATTTCTCAGTTTCCCACCAGACAATCTTCTGTTCCGCGTGTTTTAGTCTTTATTTATATACTTATTCATTTAACTAATTTTTCTTTTTCTTATATATATATATATATATACATATATATATATATATATATATTATCCATTCTTCTTCAAATCTATCAATCTTGTTTCTCTATCTTCATAAATGTCCCAAATAAGAACTTTTTTGTTTTGCCCTATGTTGTTTTCTCATTTCTACGACCGTTTGTCTATCATGTTTATTCGATTTTATTCTTTGATCCTCTTTTCTGCGTGAACTTTTCTGTGCACTACGTTTTCTATATAGAACATTCTTAGTCTGTTACTCCTAAAAATGTTTCCACCCAAATCACTTATAAGCCTTTGGTTGTATCTCTCATTTTGTATTGTAATATTGTGTCTTCCACCCTAAATGTCATGACAGTATAGATTTTTTAACTCAACATCACACCAAATCATCTAAAATTCTTGTACATTCTTGTATGTTGAACAACGAATCATCGAATACAGAATCACGTGAGAGGACCGGGTACACCCGGGTTGCAAGAAAGGGAACGAGCTGTATGAAAGATATACAAACACTCATCTAAGACATCGCAACCTAGAATATATGGTTCATGTCCAGATGGAGTATCCAAGGCCACATTCAAACACAAACACACAAACGCACACACACATTAGACAATAATATTATAATTAGTATTCAAAATTAGTTAATTGCAGTCTTTCTTTTAGTCATGTGAAAATAAAGACAAAAATTCTCCAACATTTTTATATTTTTTATTAAGTTGGTTCTAAGCTTTCGGCTCACATGAGAAGTCACAAAGATATTATCATAAAAAAACATCCACCATCAGCGAAGATTTTATCTTGTGTTGACATAAAACTTTGCTAAGCAACAATGACAGTTAACAAAAATAGCAAACGCAGTTCGTAAATTTGTAATGCGGTTCTATTACGTCACACTGCGTGAGAGCTCTAAATGATAAAAGAAACATATATTTAAATGCAATGTAATGTGCTATGAGCAGATGTAGACGTGATTTTTATTAAGTGTGGCTTGTATGGATTTATATATATATATATATATATATATATATATAAATTATTCAATTCTGAAATATGTGTCTACATACGTACGCACCCCCCGAAAACACACACATATGTATGTATATATATATATATATATATATATATATATATATATATATATATATTATATGTATATACATGTACGTATGTATGTATCTATATATACACGGCCATGATCCTTCATTCAAACTTGGACATTTCAATAACGCCTCTGAAATAACGGGCAATAGGTGTTTATCAAATGAGTATCTGAACTAATCGCATGAGTTATCACACGACGTCTGCTAAGAAACATAGCTTAGTTTCTATTTTGTCGTGATCTATCTTTCCATACCTTATTTGAGGAATCAATGATTTGAAGGTTGTATATACATATATATATATATATATATATATATATATATATATATATATATAGGCATTTTCTAATGAGAGTGCCCTTAATTTTCTTTCATGTTTTATGTGCATATTGAAGTGTTTTTCACGTGTTTTATCATTGTGCCAACAGTATGTCTTTCTTCTTCAACAAGTCTAGCTGCAACAATTTTTCATATAATATATCAATCAACTTCTTCAGTGATGTCTAATCATTCTTGCTTCTTTTTTTCTAGTGACATACATTCTTTCAAAAATTAATGGAAACAAAACGAGTAATGTTTTCCTATGATCTTTCACACTTTTCCGGATACCTCTTCTCTTAACGTTCATTTTTTCTTCCGATCGCATTTTCCATTACGTTTTGAACTGATGATTCCATTTGTTTCTTTGTCGTGATGACACAATTAAGAGTTGAAAGTTTAACACCAACAATATTTGTGATCCTTATGTAAAACTTGTGAGTTCCTGTAAATTACAATTTTCCTACTCTTCTCTGGAGTAACGTCCGTCACAGATAATGGCCGTAGGAAAAGTAATTGACAGTCGAGACAAGAGTGTCTCTGCGAAATAAAAATCTGATGCAATCACGGATGACGTAATATTTTTCAAGTCCAAACAAATTTCACAATTAACCCCTAAAATAGAATTATATTGTGCATAATACTGAAAATGAACTAATCTGAAGAATAATAGAAATCAATTCCACTCTGTCACTCCAGTGGATCTAAAACTGACTGTAGGATGATAGATAGTAAACTAAAGCTGCTGTTTTATATGCACAGGTGTGTAACTGACATCGAATAACAGAGTGTTACTCAATGTGCGTACAATTATATTTTAATTTCGACTTCAGAAAATATGATAATTGTGTAGATTCATCATTATTAATAGCACCGTTAATATGCTGCTGGACAGAATAAAACATTGAGAGTAATTTAATACAATTTAAAATTATTTTTGAACGAAACGTTGTCAGCAGGAGAGCCTACTTGGTGAAAATAATTTTTTAATGGTATATCATCTACGCTAAGGATATTTACATTAAAATTAATATTAGATTAACTGAGACTTCAAATTAAAACAATCCTATTAAGCAACGGAGAGTGTTTCAGTTCTGAAGTGAAATGATACAAGTATTTGGACAGTAAAAATGTATTTAGAATCATATATTAAAAAAAGCATTGTCTAAAACTCACAATATATTCATAATGCAATTATAGGTGCAAATAAACAGCAGAAATAAATTATTTTACACGTATATATATTTTATATACAAAATATTAAAACTGGTAGAGACAAAAGTAATTGGACAGAATATAAATTGTGCTTTAAATGCGTTTAATATTTAGTTGATCCTCCTTCATTTGCAACCACAGTTCTCAGTCTGTTCCTGTAGCTTTCTACATGCGCCTGGCATGATGTGCTGGAAATTTTAGCAAACTTGTTTTCTGCAAAATCTTTCAAGTCACTGAGGTTCTTTGATCGCCTTTCACGAATCTGATTCTTCAGTGTTCTCCAAAGATTCTCTCTTGGATTCATGTCCAGCGATTGGCTGAGCCATGACAATACGTTGATGCTATTGTTTTGACGCCATGCATGTGTTGCTTTGGCTGTATGTTTCGCATCATTGTCCTGTTGAAAAACCCAATCTGGTCAAAGTTCTAATATCTCAACTGATGACTGCAGACAATCATCTAAAATCTGAATATATTTGGCTGCATTCATTGTAGCATCAATAATTTTCAGTTGTTCCTTACCATTATATGCAAAGCATCCCCAAACCATAATGCTAGCGCTTCCATGCTATACAGTAGGTATGGTGTTCTTTTGATTGAAAGATGTCCATTCTTTCTCCAAATATTGGTAGCACCGTTGTGACCATAAAGTTCAATCTGACTTTCATCAGGCCATAAAACTGGCTTATAATTGTCGTCATGCTTTTGTAAATTAGTTTTGGGAAAATTCATGTTTGGATTTTAAATGATGTTTTTTATCATAAGTTTAATACTTACTTTAAGTCTACATTCATTGAGAAGTAATAAACTATGCAATTCGGTGATGTTCAAATCAAAATAATTTGATATATCTGCACGAGCAATGAAACCCAAAATAAAAAAGTAAATGCGTTGTCCCCATACGAAGAAATTATCTATCTATCTATCTATATATATATATATATATATATATATAGTGATTACCCATCAACAGTCTTGTTTTCTGTTTAATATGAATCACGAAGTATAAAAAAGAAAAAAAAACTTACCAACTGTTTTTGCCAAACGCAACACAGTAAAATTTATATGAAACTATTCTGAAAATCATTGACTTCACAAAATAACATTTAATGAATTTTTTTCTTAGAATTCTCAAAAATATTAAGGATAAATGAATTTAGCAATGTTTAGAAACATTTGCAAAAGTATTTGGTAAGGTCTGATTTCCTTTTTATGCTTCGAGATTCATACCAAGCAAATATGAGACTATTGATGGTAAAACATTATGTAATTTCTACGTTTGCGGAGTACGCAAAATAGTTCTCCACATCTTCCAATACATATATATATATATATATATATATATATATATATATATATAATGACACAAAATCGGTCGAAATTCGATCCCGGCCAGAAGCAAGTGGATATGTGTAGCCACACTGATGAGCTGTGATAAACGGGCTTGTATGTGGATGACTAATATATATATATATATATATATATATATATATATATATATATATATATAAAGATATATACCAAATCACAAAATATATATTTCAATGTATATATATATACATATATCAAATGATCAAATACAGATATCAGATCAATATTGTATCTCTCTATATAGATATTTATATCAATATGTTTATATCTAGATATATATCAGTATATATATAGGTCAATATATATATGTGTGTGTGTGTAAATAGTATATACATGTATATCTCAGTATATATATATATCAAGATATACAAAAATAGATTAATATATCCATATATATATATATAAATAAATATATATAAACACACACACACGCACGCATATATATATATTTGTAGATTATATATATATATATATATATATATATATATATAGTCATGTGCCGAAAGTCCTGTATCACAGCTCATCAGTGCGGTTAGACATCTGATTTATTCCAGGTAGGATTGTAACCAGACCGGTTTGCCAGTAGGATATTTTAATTCTATGCTATCAGCGCACGGTGGAAGAAGGTAGAATTTAGCGTGTTATATTAACAACGTATACAATTGCCAGTTCCGAAGATTGTTCAGTCCATTTCTGGAGAACGATCCGAAAATAGCGGTGAGAAGCTACTGTCTTTCAAGTTTTTCATTTCACCGGTATGTTCATTCGACAGGTGAGAGCGTGAAATACATGCACACACACACACACACACACACACACATATATATATATATATATATATATATATATATATATATATATATTTACAGAGTGTCCATAACGTTCGTGTGCACTTTAATAAACTATAATTTTTTCTGTTTGTGAGTACAGTTATTGAATACTTTTTTACCACAAAATTTCAACAATTTTAGATAAATAAAAATTATTTTCTTTTTTCAGAATCAATTTGATCCATGGCTTCAACTGACATGTGAAAACAATTGTGTATGCAAACAAACCTAGTTCATTAGAAGATGTGAAAGCTAAAATAACTAATGTCATTTGAGCCATTACTTTAAATCAGTTGGCAAATGTTTTCCGTGAACTGCAAAATCGTACTTTGTATTGCTAATAAAGGATCACAGCTGGAAACTTACGTGAAATTTCAATAAAACCTTACAAAGATTTACTTCATTCTAATCCTTTTACAAAGTATTTCTATCGCAAATAAAAATATAGTTATACATCTTTAAAAGTGCACATGGACTTTATAGACAACTTGTGTATATAAATGTATATTAATAAATATTATATTTTTTTAGGTATGAGTCGGAATTTCATGATTTATGTAATCATCAGGTGCGTACTATTAACTGAACGTCTTCCGACGCTGCAAAATTATGAAATATTACATGCATATACATCATCAAAAAATTTTTAAAAATATTAATAAAAAATTATAGCTTCATACAGAAACAACGGACTAAGAAACTAAAACGGTAGTACTAGAGAAAACAAATTTTAAAAGTTGCTAACATTTTAGAATTCATAATAGGCATAACAGCCAAACTAAATATAGTAAACATCTTAGATATATCACTCAAATTAAATATAAATGAATAACTTACATACAGAAAGAAAACAAACATACAGACACACACCAATGCTTTCAAGCACATTACCATATCTCTAAACAAATGTTCATCAACAAAATCTAGTAACACAAATATATTTAACAGAAACAATGAAACATACGATACCGCACCAACAAACAGCGTATAATCAAATAAATTGGAATACAGAAACAGAAATATATCAAACAAACGAATAGTAAAAGAAACGTAATCTGGTTCAACCCAACCTAGAACAACAAAATAAAAATAAGAAAATTATTTCTAAACAGAATAGTAAAATACTTCATCAAACAGATCAAACTATCAAAAATCATCAGCAAAATTATTCAAAAGCAATTAGAGCTGCATAGAAAATATGGAAATGTAATAACCAAACACAACAAGAAATTCCTCAATGAAAACAACATGAACAAACACCACATTACGAATAAATATAAATGCCAACAGAAATCCCCTTAATAATAAATGTCTAACCAAAAACATGATATACAAAGCTACCGTAACAAATAACAACTCAAACGAAAAGATTTACATCAGGCAAGAGAAACATCCTTCAAAATATGATTTAATAAACCCAAAACATCACCCAACATAGAAAATACAAAACAACACAATGCTATCAAAAACATAAGAAAACCAAAAGATAATAACATTAACACCAAAATTAAACAGCAACGAAAAAAAAAGCATTACTACACAGCAGCAATAGCTACGCATAGTAGATAAACTAGCAATAATCAACTTTAAAAACAATACGAATAAAAGAAACGAGACAATAGAAAATGTAGATCTGCAAAGAATAACTGCTTTGGTATGCAAATAGCAATGAAGAAAAACAATAAACAAAACATACAAATAAAATATAAGTGTAAATATAGAAGTACTCAATCACTACATAACACGGAAAAATATAACCACCACTAACCGGAAATTAACCACACTTAATGCCGCAAATACAAATGCACACAAGAAAAAGACATCCAAGCAAGACCTAAAAAAGAAACCATTCAGTGTTCTTACCTACTAACACAGTAACAAAAATGGTGAAGCCAATAAAAGAGGTCAACAGAAGAAAAAGAACTCAACCTAAATGACAAGAACAAACCAACTGAAAAAATCAATTTAGCGGACAACAATTCCATATGAATCGATGAAGCGGATATCCACTCACGAGTGCTTTACAAAATTCTTTACAATAAAAACAACTGAAAAGAGATCAACCACCTGCATAATAAAAAAGGAAATAAAAAAGAAAAGCAACCAATCGCAATCAAGACCGCTCCTACAAAATATAACGTTACACAAAGTTTCCTATAAATGAGGAAAACCGGGGCTCGAAAAGAAAGAAACCACCCCGATGATTTACAGAGTAATAAACTTCGAAGTTGGCATGAACCTGGTCGGTTAACGTGATAAAAACGTTGCATTAAATATCACCGCTGTATCTCCACTTCAATATGGAAGAATTTTCTATAAAACATCTGCTTTCCAGTACATTTTATCAGTAAAACTACTGCGAAAACAACAATCTTTTTGGCAAATTGTATCATATCTGAACATTATAAAAGCAATCGACTGTCAAACCTTACTGATGAGCTGTGCTACAGCGAAACAGATCTGTCTGCGGATGACTATTTACGCTCTCACACTCTGATTGAGCACTCTGGAAAAATGGTAGACTTTGAAAAACAGTAGCTACTTTGGCATCTTAGCATCGTTCATTCAGCAATGAATTAGAAGACTCTGAGCTATTGGGCCAGTATAATGATAATATACACGCTAAAACGCGTGCCTCCTTCTACCGAGCGCCTGTAACTCAGAGGTAGAATCGACGGCTGACGCCAATTCGGTCGGGTTTCAATCCTGGGTAAAAAGCAATCTGATGCCTAAACACACTGATGAGCTGTGATATATATATATATGCGAAGCTATCCTGGCCAAGGTATCAGCAGCCACTTGTTACCCCTCCCCGCTATGGTCTGTCCTTTGAATTGAAATTTACCAAGCAGCTTAACTCGATGTTGATTTTTTGGAAAAGCAAGAATTGAAGAATGAAACTTTCTTAATTCAAATTTCCTGTGTTGAACTGTGAGGTAAGTTACAATTTATTCCTTAAATCTGTATTTTTCGTCTTTTGTTTTTCCTCACTTTTTGGCGTTTATGCTTCATTTGGACTTTAACTAAGTCAAAACATAGTTAACTCACCACTTTTGGATTTTTGTGTTTTTTTATGTTTTTTTTGTTGTTGTTTTTAATAGAAGTAGATAGGTCACACTATCGCCCGGTCAATACTCCTCCCACGTCTATTGAACTGGAGTAGAGGCTTGCTCCTTTTTCCTGTTTAGGATGTGGTTTCCGGCTTTCTCTTTTCTTTCTTCAGACCTTGGTATTGGTGCTTCCGTGAGTTTCCTGCGATCTGGCCGGTTGGTGGCAACGGCTCATCACTGTGAGGGTACCGGGTTGGCAGTTTCCTGGTTGCTGCTTCCGACTGGTAGTTAGGAGCCCTAACTCTTGCGTAGCGTCAAGAGCGGCTGCTCTGATCAACAGTTGTATAATATCGGGGTTCTTGTAGTGCAATGTCGCGCATGGATAGGTGTCTCTGCAAGCGCTTTCGGTGGGCAACCCTGAGGCCACACCTTGTTGCAGCCCTAGCCAGTTTCCCTCCCAGCACAATGATAATGACCGCCTGTATCCTCTACCCTAGGTCCCTTTCTACAAACAGAATCATGACTAAACAAATCAGAAATGACCCTAAACCAGTTAAATCCAAACCGCCTAAACCGCCTAAATCCATTAACCTCTCCTTCACTAATATCCGAGGCATTCGTATTAACTTTCCTAGTGTAGAAGCGTTCCTGCATGAAAAGTCCCCTGACATGCTTGCGCTCTGCGAAACTAACCTCAACTCAGCTATTCCCTCCTCTGATCTCTTCATCCCTGGTTATCTTCCCCTTTTAAGGAAGGATTCCACTGCCCACATGCCTGGGCTGGGTGTTTATGTCAGCGAACACCTCCCCATAGCTAGGGTGACTACACTCGAATCTACTGACCACCAATACATATGTCTCTGCCTGTCCCTCCTCAGTTCGGTTAGTTACCTATTCTTTCTTTACCGTTCTCCCTCCTCTCCTGACTGCTCCTTACTAGATAGCATTGCTGACGACATAGATAAGGCTATTTCCTATCACACATTCGCCCACATATTTGTATTTGGAGACCTCAATGCCCATCACTCTGTGTAGCTTGAAAACGCCGTTACTGATCCAACGGGCATTCACGCCATGAACTTTGCCATTTCCCAATCCCTTACGCAAGTGGTGGAATTCCCCACTCGCTTCCCAAGCACTCCCTCGGGTCATTCCTCACTGCAAGATATATGTTTCACTTCTGCGCCTGACGCGTGTCAAGTCTCGCAGCTTTGCCATTTCGGCAACTCCGACCACGCTGTAGTCTCTCTCAGTATTTCTTTCCAATCTCACTCCCACCAGGAACCCCCTACCTATAGGACCACCTACCTCTACCAAAACCTGACTGGGATTCCTTTCGCGATTTCCTCTGCGACGTCCCTTAGGGAAAGGTGTTCGACCTATCAGTTGATGACTGTGCCTCTGAGGTCTCATCATAGGTGAAAGCTGGCATTGATGCTTTCATACCCACCAGGAAATATTGCTTAAAACCTCATTCCTCTCCGTGGTTCTCTCCGGCCTGCTCATCCGCCGTTGCCCACATCAACCATTACTTCCGTCTATTCCGGAGACAGTCAACTGATCACAATAGGCGCCTGTTCACATCTGGTCGCAATGAGTGCAAGAGAACCCTAAATGACGCCAAACAGTTGTTTGCTGAGAGAATGCGACAAGACATAGCTGACAGCAGGTTCAGCTCCAAGGATTATTTGAGGATTTGTAAACGAGTGCCCAACAATAGGAAATCCTCAATACCTCCTTTAATACATGGATTTGAGGTTCTCACGTCATCTGCGGACAAAGCTGAGTGCTTTGCCCACAGATTCTCATCCAACTCCACATTCGACTCGTCCGGAGTACACCCACCCGACTTCCCTATTAGAACTGAGGCCAAACTGCATGACGTATATATTACCCCGACAGTAGTATCCAGAGTAATTTCAAAACTCGACCCCCATAAGGCGTGTGAAGACGATGGTATCCCGGTGATAGTCCTTAAGAGGTGTGCTCCTGAACTTTCCCCTGTCCTCTCTAAACTATTTAACTACTGCCTTTCTGCTTCCTGCTTTCCTGCATGTGGAAGTTCTCTTCAGTCGTTCCTGTATTTAAGAATTGTGGTGAACCCTCGGACCCATCCAACTATCACCCTATCAGTCTTCTACCGATATTCGGGAAAGTATTCGAGGCTATAATCAATGCTGAAATAGTCCATCATCTCATCGCCCACAAACTGTTCTCCGACAGGCAATATGGATTCCGCTTTGCCAGGTCCACGGCCGACCTGCTAACAACCGTAACGGAGTACATGCTGCAGGCCCTTGATAAGTATGACGGGGCTGGCGCGGTTGCTCTTGACATCTCCAAGGCTTTCGACAAGGTTTGGCACTCTGCTCTCTTATGCAAACTACGCGGTTATGGTATTACCGGTCGCCTGCTTGACCTAATCCAATCTTTCTTAAATAACCGCAAAATGAAGGTCCTTCTGAATGGGCGTGCCTCTTTGTCCTACAGCACGAATGCTGGTGTCCCACAGGGCTCTATCCGGGACCCGACGCTCTTCCTTATTTTCATCAACGACCTCCCAGATGAGATCAAGTCCCAAGTAGGCATCTACGCAGATGACACTACAATATACTCCCGCACCAGTAAGAAACCTGTCGTGGCGGACAGACATAAACTCGCTGCTGATCTTGAGCGGGATCTACACTCTGTGGTGAACTGGGAGAAGAAGTGGCTTGTCAACTTCAATTCATCTAAGACCAAGCTGTAGTCTGTCAACCATTACAGGCAACCTCTCCTGCCTCCCGTAAGCATGGACCAAGCGATTCTCCCGGAGAGTAATACACTACGCCTCCTCGGACTTACCCTGTCCTCAGACCTCAAATGGAACCACTATATTGATTCCTTAGCAAAATCTACTGCTAAGAAGGTTGGGTCACTATGTCGATCCAGGATGTTTTTTCCACCTGAATCCATCCTGCATATATACAAGTCAACCATCCGTCCGTGCATGGAGTACTGCTGCCATTTATGGTCAGGTGCCCCTGCCTTTCTCCTCAGTGTTCTTGACAGGCTCCAAAGGAGAGTCTGTAATGTGATATGTACTGATCTGGCGACTCGACTGCAGCCACTCCCCCATCGTCGAAATGTGGCCTCCCTTTGTCTGTTCTATAAACTGGGTCCCACCCATTCACATTCAGGTTAGCCAAATGCAGACGACAATTCTACTCCTGCAGCTTCTCTAGCACTTCCCGCCTGTGGAACTCGCTCCCGTATTCTTGCTTTCCTCACGACTACAACCCCCAGAAATTTAAATGCAAAGTCAATACTCATCTACTAACCACTGAACTCTAGCTCTCTCCCCACCTCTGAATAACCTTCTCTTTCTCTCCACCTATGTATCTCTAATCGCACCTGCTTTCTCAGCTTTCTATTGTTCCTTTCTATCTAGTCTGTACTCCTCACTCTTTTCTAATTAATCTTTTTACATTTATGTAGCCCCCTGCACATCAGTGGCGTTTCCGCCTTGCTCGGGGTGAAATGATTAAGAAAATGTATATATTTTTAAATATATAACTTTAATCCAAAAGGAAAAGCAGGTAGGTAAATCCAAAGACCCGATCGTAATTAATATTAAATACATTAATATTAAAACTGATCAAGGTACAGGGCTCAATGTAATTTATATTTAAATTACAGAGCCAGTTATAAAATAAAATAAATTCTGATGTTCAAATCAGTTGTATGGCCATTTCTACATGAAATCTCTCATAGAAATTTCAGGTATCATCAGCAACTTCTTTATTACAAAAGTTAATTTACAAAATAAACCGAGATATTACACCGGCGGAAGTTAAACAAATATACATCACGGAAAAATTTAAGGGGTGGGATTAATAAGAAAGCAGACAAAAATATATGCCTATTTTTATTTTTAGATTTTTGGAAACCCTTTGGAGATGTTCAGAGCAACAGCATAAGCCTCGCCGGCCTCCTCAAGGGCTGGAACATGTACTCCGTAATGGTCATTAGCATGCCGGCCGTGGACCTGGCAAAGCGGAAGCCATACTGCCTGTCAGAGAAGAGTTTTTGGGCAGTAAGATGTTGAACTATTTCAGCATTAATAATTGTCTCAAACACTTTCCCGAAATTTGATAGAAGTCTGATAGGGCGATAGTTGGGTGGGTCCGAGAGTTCACCAGTGTTCTTAAATACAGGAACGACAGAAAAGGGACATCGATCGTCTTATGTGGGTCATGTTTTCATATTACTCGGGATACTACTGTCAGGGGATTGTATGCATCGTACAGTTTTGCGTCAGTTCTAACATGGAAGTCGAGTGAGGTTACTCCAGATGAGTCAAATGTGGAGTTCAATGAGAATCTGCGAGCAAAGCACTCAGACTTATCTGCTGATGATGTGAGGACCTCAAATTCTTTGATTAAAGGAGAGACAGATCATTTGCTATAGTTCAACACCCGTTGGCATAACCGCCAATATTCCTCGGAGTCGAACTTCCGTTCAGCTATGCGCTGTCTCATTCTCTCAGCAAACAACCGCTTGGCTTAATTCAGGATCCTTTTGCACTCATTACGAGAAGACGTGAATAGGCGCCTATTGTGATCAGATGACTGTTTCCGAAATAGTCAGAAATTGTGTTTCCTGTGTGCAATGGCTGCCGAACAGGCAGAAGAGAAACAAGAGGAGGAATGAGGTTTGTGACAAAACTTCCTGGTAGGTATGAAGGCATCAATGCCAGCTTTCACCCAGGACGAAATCTCAGTGGCACAGTCATCAACTGGGAGATCGAAGACTTTTCCCCAAGGGATCTTGCATAGAAAATCGCGAAAGGCATATAATTTATGTTGTCGTTATAATTCTCTTTTCGCTTTCCAATGTGAATATATTTTATCACGCGTACACTTGTGTAAGTAAAGTTAAAATATCCTAAATCTGAAAAGATAAATGATCTGTATCGATGACCATTGAAAACTGACTCCCTACTTTATGTATAAGAGGCCAGCCAGGATATTTGAATTAACACCCTGTGGGCTTTTTCTTTGTTGTTGTTTGAAGGAACAGTTCTACTATTCCGAACCTAGATTTTGAAGGACTTGTTGGTCGAATACAAAAAGTTTTGTTTTCCATTCCACAAGTGGCAAAATATGAAGCTATTCTTGGCTGACTCGAGAAGCTTGTAACAAAATCTCTGGCCAATATAGAAATTAAAACCTCATGATAAATGTTTTCCTCTCAAATCCAATTCTTGCAAAAATTTTAGATAATAAAACTAACAAATAAATTAAAGGTATTTTAAAATGGGGAGATACTTTTCAATTACAATCCATATATGTGTGTGTATATACCTAAATATTTAATCCATTCAAGCGGATAAGGCCGCTAGGGTTACTGGTATGTAAAAGAAAATGAAAAAAAATTAGACTGCATGAATTTAGGTATACTATGAAATTAGAAACTAGGTCTTATCGTTTAAGTTTTGAAATTGCGAGATATAAACGTAAATTATATTTTAATAGCTTCTTTTTTATGTCCCCCACTGTAAAACTCTTCCATTTTTCCTTCTTCCCAGGAACTTAAAATCTTCTTAAATTTAATTGCATCATACATCGCCATCTTTTTTCTACCTATTTTTTTTTCTCTGATTGCATTTTCTCATCACTAAGTTATTCTCATTTTCTATCACACCCCGTAATCTCTTTCACCGTGGTGGCAGTAACACCTTGATTGAGGTGGAATTATTGAGACTATTGTCAAATCGTCGGAGCTAATAAAGTGTGAAAATGTGAAATCAAATATATGTCATGTTTGATAATTTCCAGAATAACAATACATGAACAACCTTGATAGTAAACTTTCAGCATCGTCAAGGAAAATATAGCAGCTTGTCTTATTTTGATAATCACATCCTTTATTCTTAGGCGAGCATTTTATTACATTACACCAAATATCGTTCTGTTAAAAGTGATGGAAGATAAACATGCATCAGTCTAAAAAAAAATTTGATAAACAAAAATGTCGGAATGAAAATCATTCACACAAAAGATCAATCATTTGATCCCAAGAACCCAGACTCTTAGCTGTAGATTCAAGTAGAACATGTCCGACAAATGTTGTTTTCAGGGCCTTTGCTTTGTGTAAAGAATCTGTATAGAGATTTCTCTCATTCCCTTTTTCAGCACTTTTAAAAAACATTTTAGCACAGAGAATGCGCTTGAGAAATCTAGAAATTGTTGATGGACACGAAAGTAGAAAAGAAATCAACGTCAAACCAAGACAAAAAGATGCATGGATATTAGATTGAATAAGACCAACTTAGACGGCGTTAAGACCAATAGACATTTTCTCTCTTCTTACGAATTTGAAAACGTCAATGAGCATTAAAACGCCCAAACATACTTCAGAGATAGCATCACTTTGGAGAAAGAGAATCGGGATTCACGTGTGTTTTTCCCTTTATAACAACTGACATCAAGTCAGAAATAATTCCTTCACAATTGAATAGGATATCTCTATTTAAAGAAGGGTCAAGTTTAAGGTTATATTTAGTGGGACTGATAAAACTGAATTTTATTGCCATTTTGTAAGCCCCAATATAGTTTATTATTTCAAAATATATGATCAAGAGACAAAACAAATTCAAAATTTATGATTCAGCCGAATTTTCTGTTCATGACGGTCTCATCCGCATAGACAATTGTGTATGTTCTCAAATATATACGAAATATTAACACCGTGAGCGCATATTAAGATATAAGCTAAAATCTAACGTCATGCTGAACACGTACATATTATCCATTGCTAAACATGCTACGGAAATTGCATGTTAATAGTGCATCTTCAGACTCTACTGTTATCTTCTCCAATTACAACAGCCATATAAGTTCGAAAATGGAGTAGTGATATTATGGACAGGATCTGTTTTGTTTTCAATTTCCAGTTTCAATAGATTCTAAAGCGTCTACAAGCCTTGACCATGATTAAGTGTTTTACCCTATGCACACCTTTTTCACTAGACAAAACAGTGCAAGGCTCTCGCTATTTTATCGTTATGTGCATGGACGTTTCTAAACAAACTAATTCTTAGCCCTGACTGTTTTAACATTCCTAGTAAAACCCACCCTTCTACGTATATCAATGCAAACCACTCTTATTCCCTTTTATATTAAATTGAAGTTATGTAGCTTCTACTCAAACAAATTCTCAGAAACCACTAATTTGTTAAATATATTCCCAAAAAGATACTTCTTCGATAAAGAAAAAAATTAACCTGTCAGAGTCTAGAGTTAACCGTCATCTTCTCCACATATTCTTATAAAATCTGCCCCTTACTACTTAAACTGTAAAACTCTATCTCAAGAAACGTTTGGGGGTTAAACAGTGTGAACATTATGGTACAAAAACTCACACAGGCAATAAAATATGTATATATGTAGCTAAATTAATACATATCTCTAATGAAAACAAAATCATTTACTAAACAATTTTTCAGATGAACGTTCTATGAATGGACTTAAATTCCAAGGAGATTATTAATCATGGTGCAAAAATGTTATACAAGATGATTATTAAGGAATATTAAAAAACATAACTGTTAAATAAGATTTTCGTCATTGAAATGATGTCAACTATTTTGATTAATTAATTAACCTTTGCGCAGCATTTACGTTCCTGGTCCATTACAGACAAACTCGTAATTTAAGAACAAAGTAGATAAGTTATCTACCCATTTTGCAAAAATTTGAGGGTTATCATATCCAGATTTTGAAGAGAGCCTAAATGAAATACTCAAGCTTTAAGATATGTATCTATTTTTTGTATAACTATTTAATAAATGGCGCAGATAATTTGAGCATAAAAGTAGGCAAAGCAGTTAGGTGACTGGGTGTTTCAGGATTTTATTTTATAAATTTGAACTCTCACCACTCTGACGAAATTCTTAAAAAACATTACAACGCTACTGTTAATTACCGTCAGATAAATGTCGCCAATGAAACAGCAAAAGAATTAATTTTTTTAGTCTGTTCACATAAAAGGACAGCAAACAGCTATCAATAAAATGTGTTTAAATGCATCTGAGCTGTAAGCCCCTTTTAAATAAATGACAATAAATTATATTCAATCATCTTAATATAAAAATTCGTCGATCTCAAATAGGTCAGTTACCAACAATCCAATCCTTGTACCATTTTTGCTTTGTATATAAAAAAGACTTGTTAAAATTTCGGCATTTTTTAAAAAATTTTCCAACCACTATCAAACGATATATTTGACACAAAATCTCAAAAAATAAATGTGAGAGATAATTAAAAATAGTAATATGTGATAAATAAATGAAATGAGTAGCAATTTTAAGCATAATGAGAAAGACAACATTCTGATAAAATTTAATATGTAAATCTTAGTTTTTGCGACTACTTCCAAATGTATGGACATTAAAAAAAAGAACAAAATTGTGATCATTTTAAAATTATTTCAATTAGAAGACAATATCTGACCTCTTACAAAGTAGATAATAGGCAGGATTTATTCAGCATAAAGTTAAAATTATTTCATAAACTTACATAGATAAATGATACTCATTTTCTCGTAATCTAGAAGATTCTTTCCAACGATTGCTGCATTGTTGAACTGTCTGCAGGCAAGATATTTTAATGATCAATACAATATAAATCGCCTTAATGAGTGGCGGATATAAAAAAAAAATTAGAAAATAACGGGTTAGTTAACAGTTAAAGATAAAATAAAGGAAAACCTAAGAGAATTTTACACAACAAAACGAGATGAGAGCATAAGACTAACACCTAATTTAAAGTAAGCTTAAAATAATTTGATATTACTTGCAACTAGGCAAACTAAAACAGATTTTAAATTTACTTTGGTCTACGTTTGCTTATTTAATGTCCTTGGCATATTTTCGCCAATTTTTCAGCCTTTCAGCCTTTGGAATTTACGCAAATCCCCATGAAGATAAGCTATGAATTACCGTTCTTTTTAACATTGATTACACAACGGTAAATAATTCACTGAAGATCTTGTTAATTATTTTTCTTCATCGTATCTGTTACATTTCATATTGTTTATATATTAAATTAGATATAATATTACAAAAAAAAACGTAATATTACAAAATGCACTTTTTTTACCGTTTAAGACACATTAAATTTGAAATTCTTACAAAAATCAAATAAAAGTCAGATTTTGATGAAATTTTCAGAACTTATTTATAATTGACTGAAATCATTTTTGAAATAAATATTTTGTAGAAAATATTAGTTTAAAATATTTTTTACATATGTTACCCTCCACCAATTAATTTCCAGAAATGTTTAAAAATTCGACAGTGCGCTGCATTAAGACTAATATATTTAAATTCAGGAGTCATTGGGGAATGCTAATTAACAGATTTCTTTTTTCCAATAGTCCCTGTTTTTCTAAAATATAGGTCCGAATTGCAAAAAATGTAATAACTATGTCAATTTTTATGTGGATAATCTTCTGATTGCTTTTCTGAACAATATAAATTAAGCGTATCATAGTCTGAAAAGAAAAGAATTCAATGAATAATTCATTTTTACAAGAGTTATTTTCATTTTTTTTTTTAATTTTTTAATTATATATAAAAATTATATATAAAAAGTTTCAGAATTATTGTTAAATTTCTTCCCCTATTGGGCCGGCTAGGGTATGTAATTAATGCATGAAGACCTCAATTACTGATAGAAAATTTAAAGGTTTAATACAAATAATTGACCCCGTCAATTTTTAAAATAATTAAAACATTTTAATTGTGTGCATTTTGATTGCACGTATTTTTGTTTGTACGGGTGGCCGTACGTGACATTTATCATTAAATGGTCATGTGATTGAAGGGTTGTCTTCCCTTAGATACAAAATTAAATTCGTATATTTTTGTCGCCTATGGCCTCCCTACTTAGCAGCTTCCGATTTTCATTAACAGGTGTCATCACATAGATAAACACATTGACACCCGGACTACCGTAACTGATAAAAGATTTTCCCAAATATTTCAGAGAGTAAGCAAGTACAGTCGTTTGAAATCAGATAAAGGCAAATTTTAATTTAAAAAATTGACTTTAATTACGTGTCAGCGACGTATATTCTATTTTTGCCAGATTTTAAAACAGAAATTTGGCTATTGTTTAACGTATGTATCAATCAATCAAAAAAGTGGTGGTACATTTAATGTTTTTATTGTTTTAAATTTAGATTCCAATCAATATGATTTCGGTTTAAAATACGCCAGTGTATATTGTTTACTGGAATTACTAAATGTAATCTCTTGACTTTCAATTAAAGCTAATTTTAAAGCTAAAATATAACTTATTTATTTTAAAAATTTCATTTTAAAATCAGGTATCGAACATTTATACTGACAAGTGGAGGTACCTATATTATTGTTATCTTTGATTCAGTAAACACAATATTATTTAGCTCAACTATATACATACACATCAAGTTTCTAGGGGTTTGTCCCAGAATTTCCAGCCTTTGATGATCGTGAAATTTCGTGTCGCCAACAACCCGCCTAAATTATTCCTATCTTCCAATTTTGTGCATAGTATCTGTTGACAAAATCCTACTAACTTGCTTAGTCTGTTTTCTTTGTCAGTGTGAAAGGCGTTCTACAAAGTACGCCACAATGCCTTGATATAGCGGCTTGACAACTTAGACATAAGTGCTAACCACAAACTTCAAGAAAACTGAATGCGCAAAATCAGCAAAAAAAAGTAACCCAAAATTTCAACTACAATCAGATGTATTACCATGAAGCAGGTGCAGAAATTTACTTACCCGGGAAGTGTACTGACAGAAGACAGACACTGTGAAAATGAGATTCGAAGCCGCATTGGAATAGCCAAAGACGACTTTTAAAAACTAAGCAGAATATGAATGTCAAGAAGTTTCGTTGGAAACATAGAAAGACTACTAAATTGTTGTGGTATATCTGTTCTCTTCTATGGCGCCACGAATGTTGGCGATCTTCTCAAAGATGAAGGAAAGACTCGAAGCAACAGAACTGTGGATTTAAGGAAGGATGCTGGGGGTATCATGAACCTAACATGGGAGAAACGACAGAGTTTAGGAGAGGATGTAAACAAAGATGTAAAACTATATCTAACATCCGGAATAGAGAGCTGAAGTTTCTGAAACACGTAATGAGGAAGTAATGCTTTGAAAATCAAATACTAATAGGAAAAGTGAGACAGGAAAAAGCAACACGAGAGGTATTTGATGTCTTGAGCAAGTGGATTGTGGAGTAGGGTTTGGAAGGGATATGAACAGCAAAAGTGTGATGAGCGACAAGATATAGGGGGATGTGGAGGGTCATGATTGCTCACGTCTTGAAAGGACACCTCACATAAAGGTGAAGAATATACTTATTCCCGGAGGAGACGTTACTTTTTTTATTCGTTGTGCAGTATTATGTTTTTGTGCTACCATCAGCGAATAGGTCTATTCACCACTGTTTCTATTAATGTTTTGGTTCTTGCTTATTCTTCTGTGATTTCTAATACTTTCGTTATGCGACTCTTTCTTCCTATAATTACTTAGGTGCACACCCAAATTTTGTGAGTGTTTTTGTTAGAATGACTAATATATTTCTTGCTACTATAAATTACTTTTTGAATTAACATAACGGTATTTATGGGAATTTTATGTGCAATATAACGTTATACACTTCAAAATCCTTGGTACACGCAATCATCTCATATACCTGATTATTTTCCATTCCATAATGTATATCGTTGTTATTGGCATTTCATATACTGTGAATTTGAACTTAGTTGATTTGATTATTTGCTAAATTAATCAGGCTTAGCCTAATATAGGCAACCGTTATTATGACTCTTTATAATATATGCCGGTATGACATAGTTTAGAAAGATAATATTATCTAGGTAACTCCACTAATTTATTGAGAAAAGAACATACTATGATGATAGTGCCCCAAACTTAAAAACAAGTTTTCATCATCAAAATATTTATTGAGAGGGATAACAAATTTCTTTTTTTTTATCCTTTCTAGTACGTTCGAAAATTTGTTTAAAATTTTTGTCTTTTCTTGCCTGAGTCACTGGCCCAAATTGGAAGTGTAGCGTCAATCCTGCGGTAAAAAAAAAATACATAGTTTAGGTAATTATTGCAAACTGAAATAATTGTTGGATTTAATTGAATATCATTTTAACAAAATATTGGTAAAATATTTTTTGCCTCTGTTACCCGCGTTTCAGTTTATGAAATTTCGAGAAATGTTCCTCCTTCTTCATATTCATATTAGTTAAAAGTAGAACTTCTTGAACAATTTAAATCAAATTATTTTGTCAAAGAGAAATGCTATTTAGTAATAATCTGTTCTGAATTGTTAAATAAAAAATGCAATAAAAGTGGCATTATTTAATTAGAAAGATTTGAATTGCTTTTTTTAAACATAACATATTAAGGACACAATTGTCTGTGGAAAATTTAGTTATCAGCACTCAAAAGCGTTGGTTCTTCACGAAGAGTATTTTTTTTTCGCAACGCTACTATGTTACCTGATCATTATATCCGTTTGATGTACTTTTCAGAAGATAGATTTCGATGATTCGCTGAATTGTCGACATGTCTTAAAAATATTTGGTTACGGGATTTTGACAAGATTAGTTTATATTTTAAAATTTTCATTAGAATAATTTGAATTTTAAATCTCAAAACTCTGTATTAATTTAAGATTTTTAGATATGATTAAGTAAAACTGTATTTACTAATCATGAATAGAAAAGCTTAGTACAAATCACCAAACACTAATATTATTAGAAGAAATTTGAATTTTTTTTTTGTACGGAATTTGTAGATACGGAAGTTCATACACGAGAATATAAGAGCAATCAATATACTAAATTTAAAGCCAGAAAATATCTCAAATTCAAAAAATATTAGATTATGAAGAATATTTTTAAAAATGTTATCGATTACTGAGTACTCAAATAGTGCTTACGTCATATGCAGTTATTTTTAAGTCTAAAGTCTCCATAGATCATGAATTAATCATACTAATTAGAATTTAAATCATCTAAGATAGAATTATTTACAAAGCAGGAGTACATGATACAGATAGACAAAGAAAACCATACTTGGGTTCTGCAAAAGAAATTAAAAACCACAGATGGAATAACCAAAAATGAACATTTAAGCTGGAAAACTTTTAAGATTGTAACAAACTGGCTAGCCACATGAGAAAATTTGATCATAAAATAGAAACGACCCTAATATAAAGTGGAGTATGGTAAAAAAGCCAAAACTTACAACGGTGGTGATGTCTGCAGATTGTGCCACGAAGAAAAGGTAGCCATGAATTCCCGTCGCGCGTTAGTAAAATTTCTGTTGAATCTTTGAAAACGTTGAAAAATCATTTATTATAAATTGCTTGTAGATGCTGAAAGGTTGAAACCTGGGTTGCGGATATAACTCATTTCAAAATGAAAAAAATATTCAACATTTCTACAATATAAATAATGCTTTTTAATACAATCGCCTCCTGGTTTAATTTAGTTACAGCAAAAACTATATATATATATATATATATATATATATATATATATATATATATATTTATATATAACTTTATTTGTAAACGAGTTATTACGTATCCCGGGGTTCCACGTGTTAGGTGTCTATAACTGATTACGCTTTATACTATCTGATTTTACCGTTTTTTGAAAACACTCACGTAACAGGTTTTTTTATGAACGCGCAATTTTCAAAATCAGAAGTAAGAACATTTTAATCCATGATTGTATGATCCCAAAATATGTTTTGTTATGTTTGCACTTGGTTATCATTTCTGGTTATTCATGTAGTTATTCGTTATTGTTTGGGAATAACATAATAGCTAATTTTTCTTCCTTGCACAGCCTTTATATTTTTGAACCGTTCTCAGTCTTGGAGTTTTTTTATTATACTGAGCATTATGTCTGGGACTTTTCCATATTTTAATTTCAATTTTCATACGTGGTTAGCGAATTTTGTATATATATGTTATGTAAACCTATGATTATTCCATCTAGTCTTAAAAGAGTCTTTGGTTGATCACAATTATGTGAGAATTGACCATTTATGTCATGTACATTGCTTTGTAAATAACTTCCTTTGTATTACAAAGGCCTTGAAGTGGGCATTTAATTTTGTCTCTACACATATATTCCTTAATCATTTTGTTTTGTACGTTGCTATTTAGGCTTCTGGTGTTTCGTTTTTTACGTACTTTTTTAAATTACTCTTTTAGCTTATAACTCATTTTGATTGTATTCACATTGAAAATTTTGTTTAATTCTGAGCTATTTGGAAAGTGCTTATCAATTAGTTTAAAAAATATTTGTCCTATTTTGGATTTTACTTCTAAGTTAAACGTTGGATTGAACCAGATAATGTTTCGATTTCTGTTATTGGTTCTTCTTTGCCTGTTTAGTTGGGGATTGTATTCAAAAATGTTCTTATGGCCAGATTTGCTTAGGGCATCTTTATATTTTTTCTTTTCATAAAATATTGTTTTGCTTGACGGATGTTTTGATAGCCTGTACTATGTTTCTTTAGTAACCTGTTTGGTTATGCTTTTGGAATGATTAGATCTTGTGTTTATATCCCTTAAATTTGAGTTTACTTTCATATACGGAGAGAAAATGCAAGTTTGTAAATTTAAATTTGCATCTATATTATTGGACTACTTTTCTACTTGTTTCTACTATTATCTCACAATCTAGTTGTGCTATCATTTAATACATACATAATTATATATATATATATATATATATATATATATATATATATGCAGCATATCATATATTTCATTGAATAATAAACATATTGTATCAGCTTATTTTCATAGTAATCCTTTCCAGTTATATCGGATTCTTTTTAAGATAAAATTCGTCAAAGTAAGACATTTTATATAAGAGAGACAGATGTCAATCACGATATCGTTTCGTCAAAACTGTCATATTCCGTTACTTTAAACTCTTATCTGTTGGATATTATTTCTATACATGTAAACATGATAATTATTTTCCTTCTTGTGTAGCAGATCTCATTTGTTAGGTAATAAATCTATGGTTAGTCACTCTGATAGCATGTAAATATAACTTTTCCTTCTCTTCACCTGACCCACGCATTCTTTCTCTAACCGCCACTCTATGTGCCATCATAGAGTAGAATTAAACCTCTACTTGTCCGAACGAAGTTACATCGAGCTATTTTATAAATTATTATTTTTTGTAAATTATTATTTTTTCGATTCACAAGGCACCGGTTATGATATTTATACTAAAAATAATATATATATATATATAGTATGTGTATGCATGAATTTATTTATATATAGTAAAAACACAAACTGCATATATATATATATACATATACATTGGTTTATACACACACACACACACACACATATATATGTATATATATATATATATATATATATATATATATATATAACATGAATGAATAAGTTGATATGCGTCCATATTACTGCCTAGTAATATATTTTCCATACTTATGATATGCATATCGCATTATTGAATTATTTGAAAATAATCTTTTACCGTTACATTAAGAAATAATTTTGCTTTCATTTCTCACAGAAAAATTGTCCCTGTGTGTATAATCCAATAAATATCTCCTCACACGGTGCTATACATCTTTATTAAAGCATATATATATATATATATATATATATATGGCTCATTTTGGTGGAAATAGACCAATACAAGAAAGAAACAAATAATAGATAGTCTGAAAGTAGTCAGAAAAAAGATAGTAAATTATTGATTTTTTAAATCGAGGTCATTTACTGGTGAAGTATTTCGCAGATGTTAATACTGAAAAGAATAAAAAAAAAACAAGAACGGTAAAGTTGCTTCGCCAAAACAAAGTCTCACATAGTTCTCACTGACGTCTCGCCTCGTCTTGCGTCTAATATCCGGCTATCCGCGAGGACATCCGTCATTATACTAGCTCATTATCTCGACAATAGCCCCGCAGAGGAGGCAGGGTGTGCTTTTTTCCTAGTACTGTTTATTATTTTTATTTATTCCTCATATATCTTTTTTTTTTTGAAAATCCTGATTCCCAAGGAAGAAAACACAAAAAGACGTCTTATTGCTTCATTATTATAGCCGCAGTCACAATTCAACCCCACCGAACGGATATACCTTTCATTCTCTATTCAAATTTTCTCATTTTTTCGCCTTTATTTTTTAATTTGTTTTTCTAGTTGATCTTGCCAATGTTCTTGATATCTTAATCGCATTGCAAAATAACATTTTCTAAACACCGTCTTTTTTAGCTTATGATTCATCATTACTTGGTTCGTTTTTTTTATAGAAACCACTTTACCATAATTATTTTTGAGTTATTATTTATTGTTTTCATTGAATTCATTATATTTATTCCATATAAATCTCACTACCTTTTATATGTATTTTAAATTTACGCTTTTTATTTGCTCCTTCATACACGCGTTTTTATATAAGATATATAACGTTTCTCAATATTTTTCAATGAATTTTTTTATTATCCCAGCAGACTTTCATAACAATCGAATATTCTTTATTCTTTTCTAATAATTTCCGGGTTTTAATTATTTGTTCAATGTTCACATTTTGAAACATGCGTATTAACTAAAATTATCCGTTCATAAAAACATTTCTAATAAATTCTTTATTTTCCCCTGTTTTAAAATCTATTACTTCTCGATATTTTAACATCACAGCCAAAAATTTCTAATTTCACAAAGCAAATATATTCCATATTTTAGATTAAAATTAACCACATTATCTTCAATCTATTATCTCTGGAAGCTTTCTATTGTCTACACTCCGTTTTTGTATAGGTTTCTTCCGTTCATTTAATCCATAATTTTATAATTTTCTTTCTCGTCTCGCGATCAACTTCCTCTGCTTTTCATGCCTGATTTTCTTTCTTTCTCTAATAATACTTCCATGTTTAAAATGCTTTCAAAACGTTTCAAGTAATTTTTATTTACAACCTCATTGTTACTCTCTACTATGTTCTTTATTTTCAAATCTGTCTATATTATCAAACTATTCTTGGACTTCGAGTTTATTAGTAGATCATACAGTGTCTGGTATTCTTCGGAATAATTTGGGTGTATCAAAAATATTTTCGTTTTTTACATATTCTTAATTAATTTTTTAAACAGCTGGAATATTCTTAATATGCTCATTTTTAATTAATGTGTACATCTAAATTCTTGCCTTGTCACCGAATTGCGTCTCTGTATCACTTTTCATAGTTTCAGGAACAACAAATAAGGCTTCTTTTCTAGGTTACAGTTCACAAAATATCTCTTTACTTATATTATGAATATCTTTGTACTTCCTTACTGATAAAAAGCCGAAAAACGTTGGAATCTTTAAAAAAGCTTTAAAATTATGTATATATAAACCGAAATTGACATGTAAGTAAAATCACAAATGCGATGCTATAAATCCAATTAATAATAATTTTATTAATATAAAGAATGATCCAGGTTGATGGCTCGATGTAAATAGTATTATCTATTTACAGAGACAACTCGGGGAAATGATGATACGACACATGTTATTTTCGAAAGCTCAGAGGTAGAATCGCAGTCTGACGCCAACTCGGTCGTGTTTCAAGCCTAGGTAAAAGCAATCGGATGTCTAACCGTACTGATGAGCTGTGATTCAGCGAAACAGATCTGTCTGCGGATGAATATATATATATATATATATATATATATATATATATATATATATAGCATAACAATTCCATTATTTAGTAATTTTCATTTATGACACTCGTACTAATCTTTTAGAGTTTCTCAGACATCTTTCTTATGTAATAACGGATGGAAAATTGTGTTTACAAAACATTTAAACTTTGAATCAATGAATGTGCTGTTTAAATTAAAAAAAGTGCGTCGAATTGAAACAATGACTTGCGAACTGGCAAAAATTTCTTTTACGCGTTTCAACAGTGATAACCAACTATGAAAACTTGCAGTTGCCATGATAATAAAAACAGCCAAGCACAAGAGCACTGGTGGTTGGCCCTTTCTATCTTTATTCATTTACGGACGCCAAGAACGAATTTTTGAAGAGATCATTTCATGTTAAAACACTGTTACGACTACATTTTAAGTTAAAAATTCCCTCATAAATCATGTTTGTGCACAATTTAGTTATTCTGAAGTTGACATTTGAAGTCATCTGCAAAGAAATCTGATTTGTTTTTCATTAAAATTTAAAGCAACACAGAGGAGAAACTCAGTGAAAAACTAAGGATGCAAGGCATATATGCACAGAAAATTAAAGAGGAGAAGATATATTTTTGAACTCCCTAAATGTTTTCAATAACAGGTAGAAATAAGGATCCTGGAAAAATTAGTAAAACATAATCTTCCTTGCTGCGCATATATATATATATATATATATATATATATATATATATGGAACATGAACATAAAAACAAGGCATTAAAATACGGAAATAGGTCGGCGGTGTTGTTTGTGTCGACACATCAGGCGTAAAAACTGTAGACTTACATATAAGTTAAGCGTAATTTTTAGAACGTTTATGTCACGTCATATCTCGATGTTAAATAATGACCGATGTTTGTTGCAATTCATTCCGTCTCCTATATGTCTTCAATACAAGAAACACATACCACAAGATATTTTAAATTTTGTTATATATATATATATATATATATATATATATATATATATATAAGCAGTGTTTTCTATATCATTATTGTTATATATATATATATATATATATATATATATATAAAATCATGATAGAGATAGACACTGCTATGCACGCACATACATACACAGACATACACACATATGTCTTTGTATGTATGTGTTTGTGTAGCAGTGTTTATCGCTATCAAGATTTAATATATGTATATGGTAACAATAATGATATAGAAAACACAGCTTTTCTGTCAGCCAGTTAGACACCTTAAACTAGGAACTGTTCTTTCTTGTTCATAATGTTTGCAGCTATCGATAATATATATATATATATATATATATATATATATATATATATATATAACAAGCTTTGTTATAATATTGTTATATTAAACCGAAAATGTCTGTATATTTTTATTGTAGCTTACCAAATCTAACAAAATCTAAGCATTGATTTTGTAATCCAGTTTTAGTCGAATTGAGAAATTCATAACTCACTTACAAAATTTTATCTATATTCCTTCTTTGTGACGTTATTTCTATAATGTTTCACTCTATAATTTCTTTTCTTTAGTAGTCAGCAGTTATTTGTAGTTTTGCCTTATTTTTTTTCTATTTGATCATTTATTATTTGAAATTACTCTATTCTTCTTTTTGTTTTTTCTACACATCGCCGGCATATGTTTCCTTGATTGATAAGTGATTCTCATTTTGATATTTCCTTACTACTTGTATTCAGTTTTATTAACTCTTCCGCTAATTTTTTCGTGATTTTATGTTTGTTCTTTTATCGTTTTATTTCCAATTTGTTACTTAGTATACATTTCAAACTGTGAAAACCTATGACAAAAAATATTTCATCATTCGTATATTTACTTTCTTCTCTGTGTGTCTATTCATTATGATATGCCCAGTTTTTGATAATTGAACACATACGACTGCATCATTTTTCCCTTCCGTTCTACGATGGCCACCAGATTGAAGTATGTCGCTTGATTTTCATTTTGTATTCTACAGAGAACACATCTCATCATCTGGGTTGCGTGATCGATACTCTATCTTGGCTTATATCCCAACACAATTTACAGAGAAATGTTATCAGAGAACAGGAGAAGAGTCTGTCTTTGATAGACTGACAACAATGCTGTTTTGGGAAAGAAGCGTAAGATTAAGAAAGCAAAAAACATAGAGTGAGATGGAATGAAAAATCGGAAAATGCAATAAAACAGAACTGTTAAAAGAGAAATGGAAAATTCTGGTTAATTGAAAAAGAGATATGCAAGAGCGAAAATCATACAAAATATAAACTTTTAAAGAATTAAAACGAAGTCAATTTGTCTGGAAATGAATAAGATATAGGCCACTAAAATAAATAAAATATAAAAAATTAAAAAAGGATCAGTTATTTACACGTCCATATACATACACTCATGATTGTGTACCTGGGTTTTCAGAATTATTTCTGTTTATTAGATGAAGTGAAATGTCAAAAGAGTGAAAAAAATAATGGAAGAATTAAAAAATTAAACAAGAAACAAAATATACATAGTTCTGTTTGAAATATTTTCTCTTATAAGAGAAAATATTTCAAACAGAACTATGTAGAATTTGCTTTTTAATTGATCTTAAACAAAGACTAAAAACCAAAGAACCTATTCTTCATTTTAATAAAAAAAAATCAAGCTAGAGAATCAATTCCATTTAAGATTTTAAATCTCTCTCTCTCTCTCTCTCTCTCTCTCTCTCTCTATCTCTCTCTCTCTCTCTCTGCGAACACATTCAGTTTTCTGGAAATATGACGATGAGTGGCTACACTAATTTTGTCTGTCTCTTTCATTAAAAAGTTTTGCTTTAAACAATATCCTTCTATGATTTTTCTTATGTATTAAAATTATAAATATGAACACAAATTTTTGAATGCTACAATTTCAAAGGAAGATAATTAACTTCATCATGTGAAATCATGCATTTCAAGCAAAATATCAGAAGCAAGTGGGTTAGGAATAGACCGAATGAATATATTAATTACTTCTTGCATTTACTTAAAGACAGTTATTATTTGTGTTACCTAAAATGGTTAACATTTTGAATTTTATAGTTACAGTATTTAACACTGCTTAATTACTCTTCAATATAGATAATATATTTCAAAATAAATTTTTCAATGTGTTTGCTTTTATTTCAATGTATATATATTTATATATATATATATATATATATGTGTGTGTGTGTGTGTGTGTGTGTGTGTGTGTGTGTGTGTGTGTGTGTTGCTATGTCCTATGAAGGGTGAAAATATAAATACAATTTCATGTGGTTAGAAAAAAAAAGAAAAAAAAAACAGAAAAATAAAAATTTTCTACTAAAGGTATTCATAAAAAGCAGATACATAATTTGAGTAGATTCATATGATAAGTCTGTGAAAATGCTGCAATTTAGCAAAATATCATTTCTGATAATATTTACGAGTTACAAATTGATTTGCTTGCTGAAAAGCTATGTACGGTTACCTTGTGTAAACACTTACAGTAGAAGAATTTAAAGTTTTAAAAATGATTGTTACTGACATGGTTTATCAATTTGGCTGATAATATGAATGCATTAATTTGATAACACTTGCACAGTATAATCACCAGTAAAATTAATTACATTATATTCGTCTGGCATTCATTATGTTCCATATTTCATAACGATTCATATTTTACCGATATATAAAATAGATGTTTAATCGAATTTAAATTGAATAATAGAGTCATCTTATTTTTGAAGTTAATATGATTTTGATGGTTTGATTTAAGTGATAATGAAATGGCTCATATTCTAGCCGTTCTACGTGTTGAAATCTGGGGAATTCTCAAGATTGATAGATCTCAATTAATTTGTGGAGGCTTCTGAATTGTTTTGTGTGTGTGTGTGTGTGTGTGTGTGTGTGTGTGTGTGTGTGTGTGTGTGTGTGTGTGTGTGTGTGTGGAGAAGGAGCTTTTCAGTTGTAAAATATATTTATTTAAAGTTATGTTTAACATTGTACCATGCAGGAACATTGGAATATCAATGTTTTATTTGCAGAGATGAACAAAACGTATTGCGAAAATGTTTTTCCTCAAGGAGTGAAATAGTATAGCAATCCTAATTGTGAAAAGAAATTAAATACTAATTTCAATTCTCTGTTGCTTTTACATCATATTTTACTATATGTATCAGTGTACTATAAATTAAAATTGGAAAGATTAATAAAAAGAAATGAATCTTTTAACATAATACTTTTTCTCTCATCTGTTTTTGCTCACATAAACACACATAATCTTATATAAAACACACATCCACACACGCATATATATATATATATATATATATATATAAGACATATAGCATGCATACACACATACATTCACATGTATAAATATATATATGTAAAACATACATACATATATAACCCACAAATACATATAAAATACATATATACATATATGTATATCAAACTTCAATATATATAACCCGCAAATATAAATATATATAACCCGCATACTTATATGTAACACATTATTTACAAACATGTATATATTACATGCATACATTTATATATATTAACACACACACACACACACACACACACACATACACACACACACATATATATATATATATATATATATATCAACGCACACATGAATATATATATAAAACACATGCATGCATATATATATTAAACGAAGACTCACAAAACTGTATTTATACTGTTATTTTTATTCCTTATTAGTTTGCTGGATTTATGCGATAACTCTAAATTGGCATTTGATAAATAGCAGTTGCATTCTCCGACATATTCAATATCCACTGACCTATTATATTCATATGTATCAAGTTTCTTACCCACAAAATATTACTCAACTTGACAAACAGTGCAAATGTTACTTCTGCTTTAAATTTTCCGTAGTTATACCGTTGTTTTCCTTATATTCTAGATATTGTTCGTTTTCTTCATAATAGTAAATAATCATCTTATCCTCCTGGATAGGTTCTACTTCTTCTTTACTGCACCTGTATAAAAGTTCGAACTAATAAATTTTTCTCATTCTTTCAAATTTTAAATATTATTTACATTTATCTTCATATTGAATTTCAATAAATTGTACCTATCTCTTCTATCATTTCGAATTTAATTTAAAATGATAGAATAGAACTTATTTAATTTCGATTCTATTATTTCTAACTCAGTTCATTATGCTCTAAATAACAGCGAAGAGCTCGTTTATGTGCCATGCTACTTCAAGCAGTCATGGCCCACCCCAATTTCTTGTCTTTTGTCTTTAATCCCGTTTTTTCAACCATTTACACAATCTTATTATTTAGAATACTCACTAATTTTAACTGTTTTTCTTTTACTTCAGTATATCCTGTAATTTTTAAATCCTCTAAGCCCGCCTTCCTGATTCCGTGCACTGGTAATTTCAATTGTCGCTTTCTTATTTTAAGTATAAGTGCATTATTTCTGTTCCGTTTTCCATGAAACTTCCTCAGAATTTATATGATCCGTTCATGCTATTCTCAGTATTGTTGTGTAACAACACATTTCTGTTATTTCTATTTATATTGCGAAAAGAGTGTCTAACACGCACAAATACACTGGCATTATATTACATAACAGCTCATTACTTTTTTTCTTTTCTAAATTTTCCTGGATCTTAATATCTTGTTTAGCATTTGGAAAGATTTCTTTCGATCTTCCAATACATTTTCGGATTCGAATAACTTGTTCACTCTTAAGAATATTCTTATCTATCTATCTATCTATCTATCTATCTATCTATCTATTATAACAGCCATGAAAGGACAAAATGCTATATTACCACTAATGATAATAAGCAAGAATTAAAACTGAAAAATAAGCTAGCTAACCGGTTTTGAACTACGTTCAACAGTGATAAATCAATATTAATAGAGAAATAATTATCTATAAAAGGGGAAATAAGCAATGTGCATAGAGGAAAATGGTTAGATAAAAATTAATTGGAGGCAAAGTGTGTAATCCTTTGGCTTACAGAGTGAAGATTTTAAAGATGAAATATGGCCTACAATATTTTAAGGTAATAAGAATGCTAAATGAGTTCGCACTGAAATTATCGGTTAAAAGTATAGGTTTTTATAAGGTATTTGTCTGACAAGGAATACTTCAAATTTCACTTATTTGTAGGGACATGTTAGAGACAATAGATATTTAATCTTTAAAACCTTCACTATGTAAGTAGAAACATTACATACTCGGCTTCTGATTAGTTTCCATCTAACCAAATAAGTTTTCTTCATACACATTACTTATTTCCATTTTATTGATAATTATTTCCTTATTTAACTCAATTATTGATAATTATTACTATATTTACATCGATTAAGCTCTGTTGAGCAAAGGGCGAACCTGGTTAGCTAGATCGTTTTTTCAGTTTAAATTTTTATTTATTATCGTGAGTGGTAATAACAAATTTAGTCATTTTATGACGGTTATGAAATTTTGTACGACAAATCAAATCTTTATATACTACTTGCTTGATTCATAGTTCGTTTCTTAGTTTGTTCCGTTAACTGGCAATCATATATTCATTTTCATGATTGATGTTTTGTCTTTTCTTTTCGCTTTCTTTCACTGCCTTTTGCGAGTTCTGTTAGATTACTTTCAGTATTTGCTATCAACACTCAGCTGTCTGAATATCATACGGTGACTTTTTAAGTGTAGCTTAAATGTGACACACGATCGAAAGTATGGGTTACCCAGTGAAGATCGAACTCACTATTTAGTTGAAATATATTTAAAGAGCAAAGCCTGATAATCATTCCACCACACCGAGATGCTCCAAATGGTGATTTTCTAAGCGTTGCTTAGATGTGGTACAAGGCTGAATGTATGGGGAATCCAGTAGGGATCGAACTCAGTCATAATTGTTTCAGCAAGACAATTTTACTAACGATTGCACGACAACTAAGTGTCCAATGTTGATTTTCTAAGCGTAGCTTAGATGTGGAACAAGGGCGAATGTATGGAACTCCCAGTGAAGATCGAAATCATTACACAGCCGTAATTGTTCTAGAAAGACAAACTTGCCATTTGTTACATCATTTCGAGTTGCCTGCCATTGTATATCTTATGTTGAGATTCTGGCCTTCAATAACGATTCTTCTTAGATTATCTAATTCTCTCAAAATCATCTCTCTGTAAAGTTTGAATATGTCCGGCGAGAAGACATATTCTTATCGTGCGGCACTTTCCATTTTTGTGTGTTTGCGGAATTAATATCTCCCAAATAAATCAAGCTTAACTAGCAGTCCAAACAGATTCTTCACTGTCTTTCAGCTCCAGCTCAAAGAATCCTCTGTGGAATAATTCCCATAAGTATTCGCACGTGATATTTCCTATTTGATTTTTAAAATTTCCATAGGATTTTTTTTCCGATTTCATTAATTCAATTGTTGTTTTCTATATCTTTTTACTTGTTTCGACTGTCTTTCCTTATATTATTCTTCATATTATTCCAATTGATTTTAAAAGTCTCGATATATTTTTCTATAAAATATTCTTAAACACTTGCTTTTATTCATTTTATATTTACAAGAATCTCTTAATAAAATGTTTTTAAACAAGTAATTTTTCATGTTATACTCAGTTTATTCTTTTCTTCATTGATTTCTTATTTTTAACAAATATTTTCGTAATTTTCCTTACGAATCATTATTTGTTCATCTTACTCTCCTCAACTGAGCTTCTCTTTATATCTTCATCTTTCATTACACTTTTTAACACTTAACTTTTCCTTATTATCTTCGTGTATTTGAACACTCCACAAATGTTTTCCTTAATATTAATGAAATGGTAACAATGTTCCATACTTAATCAATACCTTTCTTAATACTGCCAAATAACAAAGGCATTCTTACTTTATTCATAATATTTGTGTGAATTAGAAGCAGATTTATTTGTTTAATTAGAATATAAAGAAATCTATTTCGTCATATTTGAATGTCCGTTGTTTTTCTTTTTAATATTAAACTTTTTATTTGAGTAATCATAATAAAGCAGTTTTTCTTTTTATTTTATTTATACCATAACAACCAGAAAGAAAACATTAAGAAAATATACAAAGAAGCAAATTAAAACGAAACTTATATATTTATAATATTTTGAAGTGTTTGCAAACAGTGTATTAATGTTGTGAACACTTCAAATAATGACATAGGATTCAAATAAGATTTCTTTTTCATCTATGATTTAGATTTAATTCTATTTCATTTACACTTTCATGTTCCTGATTTCCCAGTTTACTTTGCTTGTCTTAGCAACATACATCCAATTTGACTGCAAAACCTTCCATGATAGTATCGCAAGTCAGATTGTAAACTGAACAACAATTAGATGCATAGCATAAACTCGTAGAACTGATGATGATATTTTCTTCTTTTATTATTGGTGGGAATAATGTTTCTTCACAACTTAATCCATATCATGATGCAGCGACATCATTGAGAGTAACTCTTTTAACATTCGCCTTGCTTTTATGTATAGTTATATCATATTCATCATTGGTTTCGTTTTCCTTTTTTATTTAGATTAGTAAATTTGCTAAAAGTTTATTCATTGTATTCGTAATATTTCTCTCCACCTCTTTATTTTCTGAGTTTTTTTTCTTTTTTCTTTTTTTGAATTTGTCATTGTTGATTGTACTTGTTCACTGGTTGTAGGGTATTCTTTCCCCTATTTTCAGATATTGCGTTTCTTTATATTCTCTCTCATTTGGTATGAACTGCATCTTCTGTCTATCGTTTAACAATTTCGTTTCCGCTCGCCAATATTTCCAGGCGAATTCATCTTAAGATAATTTAGCCATTACGATATTCGAATCCGATTGATCAATCTGAAGCGTCTGACAAATCAACCAAGTTGACTGTATTTTAGAGCAATATATTGACGAACAAAGTTAATATATTATAATCACTCTCCCATATATATATATATATATATATATATATATATATATATATATATATATATATATAATGGATGTATTTGTGTGTATGTGCGTGTGTATTCAAAATATAAAATAAATCAAGTAGTGCTTTAAATGTAATGTTCTTACATAAATCCATCTATTTATCCAAATAAAAACAAATATAATTTGAAAGCTAAATGCATAGACTGGAAGAGCATAATCGAATGAGATCAACATAAAATATTGCTTGATAAAGGAGGGGCCAGGTGATATAATGGAATTTTAGACACAAACACACACACACACACACACACACACATATTTATATATATATATATATATGTGTGTGTGTGTGTGTGTGTGTGTGTGTGTGTGTGTGTGTGTGTGTGTGTGTGTGATCGTGGGTGTGAACAAAGAGAAAAATTCACTGATGAATAGAGAGAGAAATAAAATTTGAGATGTAGGGTTGAATTGCGAGGAATAACTTAGCTGAGTGATTTTAACTCAAATTGAGAGAGAATGCGTATCAAATCATGAAGCGCCTTTCATCCTTTCATTATAAACCAATAGTTCTCATTATTCACTCAGATTAATTGTTTCTTAATTCCTGGTAATTCTCTATTGGTTGCTCAGATAGACATATACCTGTGGAAACGTAAATAGAACATCAAATATGTAAATTGTATAGATACTTTTACTATTGTAAGATTCATAATACATATTAATTTTTTTCTGAAGGTTACGTCAAGCTGAAACACTGGTTCCCGTATGATCTCTGAAGTTAAGCAACGTTGAGCGTGGTCAGTACCTAGATAGCTGACCACCAGATGCTGTTAGATTGTATGTGTAAGCTGTGTAATGAATAAAAACGAACAAAGACTCGGAATTTTTAGTCGGAGTGCCGAGTTGCTATTGGCGTTTGGTTTGTTATATTCACCTCGAGAAAATACCATTTGCAAAGGTATGAATCTAGACCTTTTCCCAGACTCTCAGTTAATTAGTAAAACATGTATCACTAAACTATTATTATCTCAAATATTATTAAAATAAAATTTTCCTGCTTTAAATATCCTGTAAAGTGTTGATAAGCCCTGAAAAAAAACGTAATCAATCAATATTTTGTGAAAAATACACTGATTATCTATAAGATCACTAGAACTACGAATGGAGTAAATTATGTTTATTCAGATAATGACAAAATTGACAATAGGAAAATTAACAGGTTATTCTTTTAACCCGGAAGATGAAATCGTGCTGCAATAAACTTGGCATATCTAGATTTGTCAATTTCGATACAATCTGTGCTTACAACTAAGTATACTCATCAGTTCACCTCGTCAAGTAAGGAGATCTAAACATACTCTCCTCTAGGGCTCTAATTGCTGCCATAATCGCAGAGTAGAACATTTATATTGGCCCATATGTATAAAAGCCCTAACCAACTAAGATAGACATAAATAATACTAAGAAATAAAATTTACGAGACTTTTATCGACCGCTTACATATATAGACTGCGTTAATTAAACTGAAGCCTCTAATAGTTATCCGATGATCAGTCAACAAAAACTTCGATATTGAACTATCTTAACATTCTAATTCTACATGAAAATCAGACTGCTACCCTTTAATTGATGCTCTTTGAAATTTATGTAGATATGTCTCATCAGTAAGTCCGTTAAATTACTCCAGTATACTCTCACCGGTTGGGCTGAAATCAAACATTGCTCATATAGTACCAAATCTCTGATGAAATGTATAACCAGAGTAAAGATACGACAAAACTCAAACTCCAGTTCACCTGTTCTTTAACTGCAGTTCTTATTTCTTAGAAGGAAGCTTTATACGATCCGACGTACCATGAAACATTCATATCTAACCAATGTTGAAACAATTACGCACAGCATAGAATGTAAAAGTTTATTGTCATTATATCTATAGGATGTAATATTCCCGTTAAGAATGTGATCCTTAATTATTTTAATGCTAAAAAGTATAGAAATAATAATGGAAAACCACCAGTTTCAATGCGTTCTGGAATAATCTATTTCATTCAAACACTGTCTTCACATAATATCGATAGTATCTGGTAGCTTAGTATGAAAGTCGCCGAAAAGACAAGGTTCCGACTGATATGATGAAGTTATATGACAAATGTTTGTCTTAATTTCTGCTATGATTTATCTTTATATTATTTCTCTTCATATCATATATTTTATTTATTTAATATATTTACATATTTTCTAATATTTTATATATTTTTATATATTAGATTAAACGACGCACATGCAGAACATGTAGTGGCTAAATCTAGTTTCTTGAAATGGAAACAGTTCATGGTTCAAGAAAACTAGTCAGGTTTGTAAAATGATGCAGACAAGTAATCAATATTTTAAAAGTGGAACTAATACCTAGCTTAGTATTGCCCTGCAAAAGCGTTTACCCTAAAAGAAATTTCAAAGAAAACCTGATTTGACTAAACCTATACATTTAAATGAATTGAGAATTTGGACTTCCTCGTGATAACGCTCATACAGAAGCCTACTTTTTACAATGAGACAGTTTGTTGAGAGAGTTTTCTAAAAAATTCAAAATCCTTCTGAAACTCTGGAATGAGATACAGCAAACAATAGTGGAGCAGAAATACCTGATGAAAACTTCTGGATTCAAATTACCTTCATAATTTCAAACCCGCCAATATGATATCGACAGCGATAAAAGATGTAACTTACACTCTTTTCAAATGAAAGAGATGCAACGTTTCCATTGCAAACAAGTTTTCACTGCAGTTTTGCGCTCAACGGTGTCATATAGCTGATAAATATTCCCGATGTAATTGAAAGTATTATTGAAACTTATTGACGACGACAGACAACAAGGAATAGTATAAGCAAATGGTAGCAGAACGTGGCATATGTTCAATCTCAGAGGCTCTAATTTTCTGAAAGTATTCTGTTTTCTGGAGAACAATTTAATCACAGGAAGAAGATGTTTTAAAGCTAATGAGAAGATTTCTCACATGACTTTAATCCGCCAGACTAAAACAAGGTGAGAAATTATCCTGTCCCTGAAATGCTAGTTGTAAATAAATTTAATGGACATTTTAACGTCGCTATCAGATGAGAATTTTCAAACAGTGAAATCAAAACGTTATTAGAAAGCTGGCATTTGATAGAAACTACCAACAATTAACGAAATATACATGAAACAGTGCAGGCATATCAATAAATATAAACACGAAGCATCATTCGCATCGTCGCTTTCATTCTTAAAAATATAGTCACATTTATATGTAGCTTTGCCATCTCATTTTAGTGCACAGAATAAAAGAATTATAAAAAAATATCTCCGAATAAAGGTAAATCTATTCAGTAAAATAACCATTTCCAGATGATTTTGTAATACTGCATCTATTTTAGAATGTTTCTTTTCAGCCATAATACTTGCCTTCGTTTTATTTATTTATTTTTGTGATAACAGAAATGTTACTGGTCTCTCGTTTAACAGAAACTCGCAATTTCATATTCGAGGAGTTTAGGGAGTTAACTGGCCAGATGAAAGCCGTATAATGATATTTACAAATGTTTATCCGCCATGACTGACTGGGTTTAACTGTGTTAGTAGTAAGGTAATAAGTCCTGCTACAAGATACAGTGACTTCGATCAAACACCATGAAGACCTCAGAAACAGGAATTCATCCAAAGTGGTGACATTACAAAAGAATCCGGCACAATAAAAATTCTTAAGTTATTGCTTGTATTAAGGAGACTAATCAAAGACAACAAATTAATGTATATATATATATATATATATATATATATATATATATATATATATACTATCATATTAAATAAATTGCAAACATTCTGTCTGCTTAATTTTAATAAAATCCGTTCATACACACAGATAATTGTTTGCGTGTTATAAAAGAGAAATGTACGGAATGTGCAGCACATTTGCCAGATGAATTTATTTTTCATTTCCCGATATTTCCATGTACTTTGAATCTCTTTCTGAGATCATTTTCGGGGCTGAAAGTTGTGGTACTAAAAAGTAACTGTAAATTTCTTTTGGCTTCAAATATGACTATTGACAAATTGCTTAGATTTCATTAAAACGTGAAAATTATATAAAATTGATTTTCTATGCTGTATTGTCATGGTCATGCACGTGTTAAAGCATGAAAAAGCATTCTTTTCATAAATGTTTTAGAACGTTACTACAGTATTCATAGCTGATTCTCTTAATTGACAGCTTAAGATTTTTTAATGAATATTGCCTCTAAGATCTGTAGTTGTTGTTGTTGTTTTCTTGGTGTAGTTGTGTTATCGATCATTATTTTTTCATATTGTGAATGTGGACAGGAATGTTGTACATGTCTAGAAAAACATGAATGATCAGACATGTGTAATGTAAGATGTTAATGTAGTTGTTGCAAACTCAATAAATATATTTGTTTTTTGTCGGACATATATTCTTCGAAGGGACATTTGAATTTACGTAATACATCATCTGGTGGGGAGCAGTTATTTCTGATAATTAAATTAGTAGTAAACTAGATTGAACTTCTGTCTAATGAACTTACCTTTGTATACTTCGGAAGGACTCTCTGACGAGATGAGTTGTAGAACCGCGCGTGTGGCCTGATAGAAACACCATTGAACATCAAAGGAATATTCATCAGTCATTTCTTTTGAAAAAAGTGTAAAGTGAGGTACTATACATGCACCTACTAGATTTTACATTCTTTCTGCTGTGATGCACTCTGACGCCTTCAGACATTGTAGCGCATGTGTTTATTTTCTTTTTTATTAAATGACAGGAGAGTTTTGATCCGCGTTGCTCTAATGCTTCCACAAATATGTTTCAGTAAGTCATCCGCGAGCTTCTTTATGTTGTTGATGCCGACCTCGAGGCTCATACTAAGGAAAATATGTAGAACATCATTAATCTTTTGGACTTACGTTCAGTTCGAAAAAGACCAAGGTAGTGTTCACAACGCAGTCTGGACAACCGTGCCATTAACCAAACTTATTTGTTAATGGCCGGAAACTAAAGGTACTAGATATCTTTGTATATCTTGGAAGCACTCTCTGATGAGATGAGTTTCCAGATGTTGAAATAAATTACTGTATCGACAGAGCTACTGAATCTATTGTATATGTAGAAAAGTGATAGTGGTCTGACATAAACATTACACTTAAGATCAAAGCAAATGTTTATAAGTCTTGTATTTTAAATTCCCTTTTATACTATTCCAAAACCTGGAAGTCATACAAACGTTATATTACCACCCCTGTAGACTGTACGCTAAAAGTTCCTCATAACTATCTTGAAATTTCATGAAAATCATTTACATCAGACACAAAGAAAAAATCTAATGTTCTCAGTACTGGGAAGCTAAGTATCCTCAGTCAAATATTCTGGCGGGGTCACTCGATCCATATAGATAGTAGATAATCATAACGTGCCTTTTATGGTAAACTGTATACAGGCAAGCGTCTCATACTCATTATTAAGATTCTTAGAAATAAGGATCTATTAAATTAAGGAAATAAAATTACTGTCAAATGTTGACATTATAAAATGTTCACCTTAGTGTATAACTACAAACTGTTCATATAAATCTGTCCATTACTTACATATATCCTTTATTCTATTTTATATTATGGTACAAGTAATATTGTTTTTATTCATTTATTTTAAGATTGCTATGTGTTAAAGCAACATGATGATTGAAAAAGAAATATATTACGAACCAAAAATATGTAAAAATAATTTAATCGTACCAAATCCTTCTTTCAAACGGGTCTAAAATCAAGTTTTCTTTTAAGAAAACAATGATTAATCCTTTATCAGGGATATTTATATCTCTAAGAGTACTTCTTCATGACTAACATGTATACATCCTGCCGGAGTAGACACCCCAGCCGTAAATGTGTCAGTTATCCTAGACTTGTATGATTAACACACATGCCTTAACATTTAACATTTATTTTAAATTTTTAAAGTCGACTTTCATTATGATTAGTTAAATTAGACACACCAATAATATCTACATTTTCTCTCTTCGTATCCTCCTCCTTTATATTAAACATTTTGTTTTCTATTTTCAAATTTAAGTTGTTGAACGTTGTCTGATGACGAGATTTAAATCTCGAAACAGAAATTTCCACGTCACAATGAAAAATATTTTTAATAAATGAAAAAACAAATTTAATTTTAATGCATTACCTTATCGTCACGATAATTATCGACAAAATAATTTGTCAATAATAACGTTTTCATGTCCCGGATTTTAGTACACCTATTGGAACCTGTACCTTCTAAATTGGAGTCAAGAATGGCATTTCAATCCCCTCTAAAACTACCAAGATGGGTATCGTCGAAATGGCTCGATCCGGAGAAACGAATCACGCCGCTCAGCATTGTAACTGGGCGCATAAACACCAATCAGACGAATAACTTTATCCTTTTCGGTAACATCCAGCACGCAAAATCTACACACCGGATCTGAAAAAACAAGAGCACACGCCGCGTGAAAATTCTTACCAGCCAGGAAACACCCCTCGGACTTCGATCAAAAGATACTGAATAAAGTGTAGACTTCCTAGAGAGAATGTTCTCATGATAGTGATTTGAAAACCGGGTCACTTGCTCACAACATATATTCACTGTTAGACTCTGATGATCACAAGTGTCTCTTGCCCTGCGAGGTCAAGCTCACGGTATTCACACTAGCCAATCAAAGTGTCATTATCTAACGGAGAGAGGATACGCATGTCCCATTTAGCTGAGACCCATTATACTCTTATTGACACCACAATGAGACAGGCTACATTGGTCCAATTGAAAGGTTAAATTTAATGCTATTTACAGGGAGGGGTGAACGAAATGGGGTTTATCATAAAAGTATGCTAGAGGGGGCTCTTTGAAAGAGGGGGCTTTTTATATGCCTCTTACAGGCGCCGGATCTAAAGGCTGTTAAGAACATTTTTGCTTTCAGGTAGTTTATTGGGTATTCCATTACTTGTCATTGGGTTTTTAGAATTTAACGACAAAAAATATAAACAAAAATACGTAGACCAAAGACGAAAAACTAAAAAGTAAATAAGAAAAAATTCAAAGACAACGAACTAAAAATTGATAAAAAATAGAAATTCACCCAATGACGAAAAAATAAAAAATAAACAAAGAGAAAAGTTTGTCGAAAAACAAACAACAAAATAAAGAAAGAACAAATAAAAAAATAGAGAAGAACAAGAAAAAATAAATAAATAAAAACCCAAAGACGAAAGACTAAAAAATAAAAATAAAGTTCACCCCAAAACTAAAAGACTGAAATTCGACCAAAGACGAAATTTAATGTTTGCCGAAGACGAAAAAAAAAAAAAAAGAAGTTCGCACAGGGATGAAAAATAAAGCCCTCCCAAGGATGAAATTAAAAAGAAAACAGAAAGGACATCATAGAAAAATCAAACAAAGCTAAATAAACATTGATGAAAAAAAGTGAAACAAACAGTCAAGAAATAGAAAAAAATTAAACGAACTCAAAAACTAAAAATAAATGTAAAATGTCTTTTTTTAAAAAAAGGCTTTTCTTTCTTTTACTTCCCTGTTTCACTTTAAGCTGGGTCAACAAGACTAAATTAAAAATAAAACAAAATAAAAAATATACATGTAAGACTTTACTCAAAAATAAATAAATATATAAGACAATAAATAAATATGTCGTCCAAAGCCGACCAAGAACATAAAAAAAAAAAAAAATTGACTTTGAAATTTAAACAACTAACAAATAAACGAACAAAAGAAAAGAAGATAAACTTAATACAATAACAAAAAACATACTTTCAAATAAATCATTCGATCGATATTACTAAAATCGGCTTGCAACTTTTCGAAAACAAGTCAAACACGGTCCATGCGCATTGAGGAACAATATTTAATTTTCTTCTCACTTGAGACAAAATGTGGCACAGGAGCTTTTTAGTGTAGGTCATCCGTGTCATATAGGCCGGGCAAAAGTTTATTGTCTAATCTTTCCTAGACGAGACTATCCTTCGGCGGAGTCTCGACAGGGTTAATACTCTCCGTCCGAAGGCAGAATGTCCGACAATGAAAAATTCTGCGCGACGCTGAACAGTATTTAGTTGCCTCCTCACTTGAGACAAAATATGGCGCAAAGTCTTTTTGATGGGGCCATATAGCCCGGCCTAAAGTTTATTGTCTAATTTTTCTTAGACGAATCTCTACCCTTCGACGGAGCCTTGACTGTATTAATCTCTGCCCGAAAACTGAAAGTTTGACAATGAAAATTCTGCGAGAGGCATAACACACTCAAAGTTTGTTTGTGTGCTATATACATTTAATATTTATAGTTACGTAGTCAGTTCGAATCCCAGTAGAATTCGTTGCATTTTCGCGCAAATAACTTTAGAAAAGGTATGAATCCGTCGGTTCTCTCTTAAGTTATGTTTCAAATAGCAGTATAGATTGGCAACCAATCTACTGCAGAAAGCAATGGCAATCTACTGCGGAAAAATCTTCTGGCCAGGCAGTAATATCTCACTCGAGACCTGATCGGCCAAGCGTGTATTACGTATGGCACTTAACTGACTAATCCCAGTAGCGTAGATCATTCAACGTTTCCGATTGTTACTTGGAGAACTGTGTTCGACCACATGTATCGGTATCGATACTTTCTTCCTACATATCATGTTTATGTATGTAAATATATTTACAAAGAGTGTTCTCGTCGGTTTTGGCCATATGGAGGATAGGATTATTCTGCTAGAACAGTCAGGACATATCCTCGGTCAATGCGATTTGTCCAGTAACTCTATTGATATAAAGATATTTTCCATTGAGCATCTCAGGGCAGACGTTGGGTGACATGGTGTATCCCAATGTGTTCACTCTCCCATCACAGTCAACATTAATCCTGTGTAAATCATTTGGTTATCCATGTGTATAGAGCAAGGTCATCCTAATTATATTGCTATTCAACTTGACTTTTTCGCGATAATGGCATTTTGTCACAAGTTTGAAACACCTCTGTGTTTCCTATTTCAAATTTTAAACTGCCACTTTAATGTACTCGAGTAATGAGAATAGGAAATAAAAATGTTTAAACAATATCAAGCGATATTCGTTAAATATTTAGCCCACATATGTAGTTTTCGGCACTGTTCGGGATTTTACTGGTGACTCAAAGTATGTGCTGAACACCCACATCTCGAAAATCCACATCTTGAGCGCCCACGATGTAATGCACTGGATATATATATATATATATATATATATATATATATATATATATATATATATATATATATATATATAAAGAGAGAGAGAGTGATGGAAATAAATATGCTTTGTTGTGTGGACTATATATATATATATGTGTGTGTGTGTGTGTGTGTGTGTGTGTGTGTGTGTGTGTGTGTGTGTGTGTGTGTGTGTAACATTATTTTAGCACGACGGAGCGAAAAAATTATTATTAGTTGTATTATTAATTGTGCAGATTAATTGTTCCAATATAATCAGAGAGAAAAATATATTCTCTAAAGCTACGGGGTTAAGCGTAACAAAGACATTTGGAATCGTCACAAAAATCTGATTGGAGAAACAGACATTACCATCCAAAAGCACGAATTAATGTTCAGAAGACAAACACTACTCTTAGACGAAACTTCCGCTCCGTTGTAAAGATAAGGGATTGGCAATTGTTATAACCTTTTTCGTTTTGTTTCTTTTTGTTTGTATATAAAGACTTTTTCCTACATTATTAGGGCGTCATTCAATTTATTTTTGGTGCCATTTCATTAGCACAAATGGGCACGCGCGTCCGGTCTGGTTCAACTTGGCAAAGAGACAGCTAGCAAGATTTCAGCGTGACTTCCTTGATATCAAAATTCACAACGAGGGCGAGGAAGAACACCGTTGTAATAGTCGACTAGAAGACCATCTTCTGTGTCGAAGCCATCAACGACAAGCGGCTGGAATTCTTGTCATATATATATCAAGAGAAGAATGCCAATTAACCTTACCTCCAAGATAGGTATGTTTTTTCACATATTTCAGATCTTTACCATCTACTCGGATTGGTATATCGGGAAAGCTGTGTACTGATCGCCGCTGCTTCACACAAAAGAACTTGCTTTGTTGTGGGGCGAGGTTGGTGAATCACCTCTGTTTTCTTGATGCTGATTGTCAGACAAAAAGCCTTGCAAGCAGTGGAAAACCTATCTACAAGCAGTTGCTCTTCCTCCTGAGATGTTGCACAGAGTGCAGCGTCAACTGCAAACAAAAGATCCCTAATGATAGTTTGTCTAATGAGGGTTTTAGAACAATTTGTGGTCTCACCCTAGGCAATCGGATGTCTAATGCGGACCTGTTCACGCGCTGCGGTATTAGCGGAATTGACAGCTGCGTTGGACAGGACTTGTCTTACGTATGGAAGATGACCGGATACCAAAGCAAGTGATGTACGGTGAGCTCAGCAGTGGACGGCGGAATGTGGGTAGACCTCTGATTCGCTTTAAGGATAAGCTGAAAATGAATTTGGCATGTACAAATATTCCACACAATAATTTTGAACGAATTGCCTCTCAACGAAATGAATGGAGATCTGGCTGCCAGAGGGGCATTAAGCAGTTCTCTGCGACTGAGATTGACCAACTGCACGTTAGATGTGAAAGAACCAAAGCATCTGCAAGTGTCCCAGCCAATCATTCGTGCGATCTTCCTTCTTGCCTCCATTGTGGACTTGTTAGTAAGTCTCTTGCAGGACTCAAATGCCATTTACAATTGAGTAAGTGCAGGCATGCTACGTCGAAATCGACGGGAGAGTTCATCATATATATATATATATATATATATATATATATATATATATATTCTCCCTCTGTTATTGTCTGTTTATACGTCTCTTTGCTTTTTATCTTTTTCTCCTATAATTAATTTTTCTTCCGTCTTCTCTTATATTTGTTATACACCTTTTTGTTTTTCTTCTTTCTTGTTTTTGATTCCTTTCTCTTTCTTTTTATTAGTTTCCTCTCTCTCATTTTTTTTTACTTTTTCTCCTTCACTTTATCTTTTTTTCTTTTTCTCCTTCTCTCTTTTTCCTTTGCTCCCTCTCTCTATTTTCTCTTTTTTTCCATCTGTTTTGTTTCTTATCTCCCTCTTTTTCTTTAGCTCACGCCATCCTTTTCTCTTTTGTGTCTATTAATTTTTCCTTTCTCTCTCTTTTGCTTTTTCTCCTTCTCTCTCTCTCTCTCTCTTGTCCTTTTCTTTCTTTTTTTGTCTTTTTTATCTTTCTCTCTGTATGTTTTGATTTTTTTCCCTTCTCTATTTATTTTTTTGTCTCTCTATATCACACTCTACACAATTTACGGAAATGACCATGTTTATAATTTCCGATGATATAATGTAAAAGATTAATTTCTTGACGCTCTGTCTTGAAAAGCTGTTGATCTTTCTTCGAAACCGTTCTTGTCGCTTAGTTATGGATCCTGTAAAAGAAAGCTTTCTTCGTATGAACTATTCTAAGTATATCAGATCATTTGACAGCTGCAATTCATGAACAGACAGACCTGCAAAACAAAATTTTTGCTTGACTAATTATAAAAATGCTCAGTAAGTTTGTGATTTGGAAATTGTTTTTCCAAGTCAAAATGATTTTAATTTTTCTGAAATGATTTCCATACAACATGTACAGAGTGAGGTCATCAGGATCGTAAATGATCATTGTCATGAAAGTATATATTTCTTCAGCAGGGTTATAGATAATTTTAAACTAAATTTAAACTCATCAAAATTAGAATTGGACAACCCAGCACGCTATTTCTAGTGCGCATTTTCACTGAGTTGCTTTCCCATGACAACGACAAATACATACTGTACAAATTATTTTACTAATAGACGTTGTTATCGGTTAATATGAGTATATTAGTAGGACTAGACTGCTAGTTCTCACGTTCACACACATCAATGACCATTGATCGCCTGTGTATTATTATTTCAATTTGATTAGAATTATCCGTAAATTTTGCAGTAGTATCCCTTCGTGTTTGCTGGCTGTCCTCTCACCAGGACAACAGCGATCCGTACTTAAACGCAAAAGTTATCTACGTTCTGTTTGGAAAAAAACATAATGCTGTCCTTACCAAAGCAAAAAAACTTTTATCAAAGTCACTCAAATCATTTTTATTCATGGCTGTGTAATTTTTGTCATCGAAATGGCACACTCAAATTTATATTGTTTTGGTTTAAATTTGCTGACTTAATTTTTTATACTAGATCTGCCACGTTATATCTGTCCATCGATGGTCGATCCAGTTTTCCGGTGTGGCCTATTCAGTGTTTGTTGGGACTATCAAACAATGGGACACAGCATGTGCATTATGACTGTCTATTAAATCAGTGAATTAGTGTAGTCCAGCAATTGAAATGTGAGTAAAGTCTGTGCTCATATATTTTGATGAAGTAACAGAATGTGCACTGAGCATAATTGCGGAGCGTGTATTTTAATTATTATGCATTATGTCATGCTTCGTAAAAAGAAACTTCTCATAATTTGATGCGCAATCTTTCAAGAAATTTAATTTTATTATTAGGATTAAACTTATTTCCTTTGGTACTTCTCCATTTGTTTTTATGTCATTTAATAAACTAATACGACTTTTCTGGCATATTCTCTTTAATGATTTCATTCAGACATTCGTGGTCAAAACTGGCTTAAACCACTGATAGATAACCAGCCTATATTTACGTACTAGAAAGTTAAAGTGCAGAAATAGAAAATAATATTATTATTGCCATATAACCCGGTTTCACTGGCTCGTGAATAAAGATAGATATTTTTAAAATGTGCTTTGTTAATCAAAAAAGTAGCAATAATGATAATATTTCTTAATTAATAAATACCACTTAATGAAAGAAATTGCGATATTAAATATATCAGATATTGCTATTGCTCAATCCTTTTTTATACCTTACTAAATTAGGCGGTGTAAGTCTGTTACATATTAAATATATGTATGTCAAATATTTGTCTGTAACCGACAAATATTTTCGTTTCGGGAAAGTGATGTTAGTATAATTTATTCTTCTGCAATATCTATTCATTTTAAAGTGTACAGGAATAAAATAAATAGTATATTTATTAAATAATGTCGAATATTGATTCCAATATTATCGATATACTTGAATCAATATTGATCCTGTCAGATAAATCATTTCTAACATGTGATCAAAGCTTTTATAAAAGTAAAATAGATACTGTCAAAGGAGTAGGCAGAAAAATTACCAAACCGTCTAAAGTAGGGAGTAGTGTTGTTGATATTTATCTTTTATTGAATTTATATCTAAAAGTTTCCTTTCAATTAGAAAATACAAAGATAGCAATCAATATAAATGTTTAGTATATGAGGTGCATTGAATATTTTAACGGAATTCTTAGGTCACATTAAAAAATGGGAGACACTATATTTCTTATAAAGCGAATATATGTTTTTAATGTGAAGATAGCACGGCGGCATCAGGTTTGAAGTGTTATTTTCCGAATCGTCAATGCATATAATTATGAAAACACTCTTATTGTGCATTATTTCCTTATAAATGTAGCAAATCTTTAGCACACACATATATATAATTAATACAAATATAAAAAAAAATTCTCACATAGCTAACTGATTTCAAAGTTGACTACAAAGAAATATGAGTAATCTGTAATTTTATTTGACAAGGCAATTTTCTTCATTCCCATTCCATCGGTTTTAATGTGGTTTCCCTTTGATTTTAATATAAGTAATTGTTATTGCTCTAATGAACTTTCCTTTATCATACTTAGATTTTACGATTTTAAGTGCAGTACTATATTAGTGGTAATATATCATAAATTTACAGATAAAATATTCCTCCTAAGACACTTCTCGATAGTAAAAGTATTCTGGCTTGCTAGTTAACATCAATCATCAAATATGTAATTGTAATGTCAATTGTTATTTACGACCAACTTAATTCTTGTCATTTTTTCTTCTCACTCCTTAATACGTATACAGACAGACACACACACACGCACACACACGCACACACACACACACACACACACACACACACACATATATATATATATATATATATATAAACATGTACACATGCACATATATAGAGAGGCACATACATAGAGTTGACTGCCGATTTTCTTGCTTTTATTATTTTCATTTATGTGTGAATATCCACATACACATTTCTTAATTCATCCAGACACACACGCATATACATTATATATATATATAATTAAAATAGAAATTGAACCCCCCACGTTGATTAATTTTAATAATGATAATAAAATGAATATTAGTAGGATCTTATTTTTGGGATTTATGTATTTTTCATCCTTTTGGATTTCAAATAATATATATATATATATATATATATATATATATATATATATATATATATATATATACAGTTGAGTAGTGATGAAGCATAATGCCAATATATTTTTCAATAGTTTCCTGATAAGATATTTTAGCTAGCAAGGTTTTTCGTAAAGTCCTCGAAATTGAGACTGTCAATAACCATAATGTGGAAAGGTTTGTCACTTAAATGAACAGTGTCATGCAGACTTCGAAGTTTCCTGAAGGACCATTTATGATGCCTTACTCCTCAAGACTTATTTTTCAATCTACTGCAGTTAAGCATTCGTGTTCTTGTGTGTATGTAAGTTTTTGGAGAAAATCCCTTAAGCTGCCCCATATTAACATCGTAAGAAAAGATCAGCCCATCGGAATAAAATGATGTGAACCAAAATAAAAATAAGGAATAAAATCATTTGTGATTTATAACGCAATTAGGCGGACTAATTTATTCAAGCACACTAAAAACACATCATCACAAGAAAAAGCAATAAAACATCAACAACCATAAATAATAAAACAATAAAAAGAAGTCAATACCACAAAAGTAATGAACCATCTAGAGTACCACTTACAGGAAAAAAATGTTAAATTACTCACATGCTCGATATAAATAAGAATAAAATGGGATACAATAACAGATTTTAAAAAATGCTCTCAGGACTGTAAAGATGACAATGATGCCTTCAAGAAACTTCAAAGTCAGCATGACTTTTCTCAAGTGAAGAACTTTATCATATATATATATATATATATATATATATATATATATATATATATATTAGGATATTGAATATGTTCTCGCTGTTTTCTAACAGATGGTATCTCAGAGTTAGGACTTGACATCTGTGCGAATGGAAAACGAGGGACGTGAAACAGCATCTTGTCTCATGGCAAAAAAGAAAGGTATTTTGCTTCACGTAGTTGATAAATCTTAGATACACTAAGATAATCCTCAGCGTAGAAGATCTTGGGGTAATTACGGGCATGCATCAACATCGGTGGCAAGACCGAATATTCAGGGTCCGAAGCTTCTGCTCTGCATTTCGTGGAATCTGCTTGTTGTAGTTTATTATGAACTGCACAAACAACCGATATTATCACCAGAGATTGTAATCGACTACAACTGAAGTGTTCAAGCCAAGCATTGAGGAAGAAATGGCCGCTATTCGATCAGAGACTCGACAAAATCATTTTGCAAGATGATGACGCTAGACCACATGTTGCGTAACGGGTGAAAACCTACTTGAAATTGCTAAAATGGGAAGTCCTACCCCACCCACCGTATTCACCAGACATTGCCCCGTATGATTATCCTTTTTTTCAGACGATGTCACCTGGTCTAGCTGAGCAGCACTTTCATTCTTATGAAGGCGCCAGAAAATAAATCGAGATGTGGTTAGCCTCAAAAACGTAGAAAATATTCCATGTGGAATTCAAATCCTGCCAGAAAGATGAGAAAAATGTATTGTCTTGCGATGGACAATAATGTCAGGGATATGTATATATATATTAGGACCTTCAATAAGTTCACGCTTTTTTTTATAAAAGTAATGTATTATTTACAAAAATTAGTAAGAGACATATCCCTGACATTATTGTCTATCGCAAGTGCTTATCTATTTAATTCACTCATTATATATATATATATATATATATATATATATATATATATATATATATATAACGAGTGAATTAAATAGATAAGCACACGCTATTAAGGGTTATGATATGTGTGAAAGTAAATACTATTTACAAATCGTCCTTGATACAGATACCGTGTGTCTTTGAATTTAATCATGATACGATCAAAAATACCTGTAGTTTTTATAGTCTTTTAGTTTCTATATACACGCATAGGCAAATGATTAGGGAGAAGCTTTTTTAGGTAATCAATCAATAAAAATCAATATTTATGTAGAGACTAATAAAAAGAAAGAAAAGTATATCCTCTTGTGCTCATATATATATATATATATATATATATATATATATGTGTGTGTGTGTGTATGTGTGTGAGTGTGTGTGTGTGTGTGTTTATGTGTGTGTGTCGGTGTCTGTGTGCGCGAATGTGACTGAAAGATTATGCTATCGATTTTGCTACCAGCAACGAATGACTGACTGCGCAAGAAATGATCAAATCGACTCGCTTGAAAATTTTTATTTATTTATTAATTTTTCCATAGCGACCACTCATCTCTATGAGAAACATCAGAGAACCTGGTCGGTAAACGATGCAGCAAATGGTAGAGTGTAGTTCATATTCAATATTTATCAGTGAGATGCATCAGTTGAATATATAAGAGGAGATCGATACTTAGTATATTATTGTACTTTGGACATAATCAATCAGTTGATGAGAGAGCTATGATCAGATTGAGAAATACATATTCAGCTTTGGGACTAAGACAAGCTCAGCGACAAAAACAAGACGATATATTAAATACCGGATATTACTCTATAAATAAGCAAGTTAACGGTAATAATATTTTATCCTGACCTCATTACAGATGGAGAAAACAAATGTACAAAGTACGACACAATCAGTGACACTAACAGTTTGATGAGCGTAAACCAGTTCAATGTAACATAGTAATTGTGTGCAATATGGTGACAGTTTTTGACAAACGTAGTGAATAACCTTGCAAGTGCGATTCAGTTAAAAATAAAAACTTCAGGTCTGATAAAATTGTTGCCATAAATGATTGCTTATTGATGATGTTCACTGATGACTCCCAAATATACTTGTCCAACTCTTTTTTAAAATTGAAAGAAATATTTACTTCTATCTATAATTTTCTCCAATTATTCTCCTCCATGAATACTGTTGCTCTGAGAGTCATTCAAACATGCTCATCAAGTGAGTTAACTAGCCTTTATAATTGCGTAACTGAGACGTAATATTTACTCACGCACATCAAAAAATAGAACCTGTATATTTCAGTATTTTTATCAATTCAGATCATAATATCGATGTTTGTTTTATCGTTATTATACGTATTATATTTGTTTTTGATTTCTGTTAAAAATACACTTTCTTTCAGTTTCTAACCAGGAATCAAAGGTAAGAAATATCATCAATTTTTACTGATCCTATTTTTATCACCTTCCCACAAAAAGAACCGTAATTTTGCACACCTTTTACATAGATAGACATTTCGCCATGTGTGAGCTGTACTTGTAAGCAAATTTTATAAAATTCGTTAAAAAAGTGAATACCAGGAATATCTTCAAACTGTCTATAAACATCTTTTCTAATATATTCGATGTTTTCAACTACAAATAGAATTACTGACGTCTACATGTACCACATATATAGATACCCACTTCAAAATTGTTGTACCTTTAATATCTTAAAAAGGACTATAAAAGATATTTTACAATTTTCAGATTCAACATATCAATAAGAAATTAAATTCTGCTTTTTCAGCGTTTGATCACGCGGTTCAGTCGATTATCATTGATTATTATGTATGTGAGTATTGTTAATACCATAAAACACTTAAAGATTGTACCTGTGTGACCATGTCTTAGTGATATTCATACACTTTCCTTGCGCTTCTCCACAACTAAAAGGGGCATATTTTCCGGGGCAACTATTGGCCTATTTTATCATATCAAGTTTTATATTCTGTTGGTGCTAACTTTAAGTTTTTAACTTTAATCCATATGCTCGTAACCATAGATGAGTACTAATTTTGTCAAAAACGACTTTATTAGAACTTTATGGATATTGGCCATGTAGAGGTTTGTCTTGCAATTATTGTTTTATCTATTCAAAAGGTTTATTTTTGGCGTTCTTTTCCATATTTCTTGCTGCAACATATGTTTCTTGGGTTCTGTTTTGTTTTTCTATAAAAACTACAAAACTGCCATCTTTCATTGAATATTTCACTTTCTGTTCTCCTGTTGTTTGAATAATCCAATCATTTGCTGTTTCCATATATGTTAGTAAGCCAAAAGTTGTTGGATGTCAAATCTACTTGAATAAGATATTTTCCAAATTATTTACGGTTTATGTATAGACGGGCTGCACCAGTCTTTGAATGTCATGCAAAGAAAAGAGCTTTCTTGTCTTAGATTTTCTTCGTTTGATGTCAGTCAGAGTCCTGTTCAAGATGTTGAAATTATACTGAATCACTGCGATGGTCATATTTATATATTGAAAATTCCATTTAGTTCGGAATATCATTCGTACCCTTCTATAGTACGCATTACGCACTAATTTCAACCTAATTTACACGTAGGTACTGATAAGCTTCTTCTTTCTCTAAATCTTTCATTGTACACCAGTGTTTAACCTAATAGAAGATATTTATTTTTGTGATCTTCGTAAAAGTGAGTGTTTTGGATATTTTTCCAAATTGAATGTCATTCCAGTAACATCACTGAAACATTTTACAGTTTATAATTGACTGGTGAATTCTATTACTGATATACATCATAATAAGCGAGACAAAGTGTCACCTTGGAATATTCCTTTGTTGGGGTTTATTTCCCCAAACGTATAGTTTCTGTTTATATGTTTCAGGCAGAATTTTGTTTTCCATAGAGACATGCATTGTTTTATGAAATTGATTATAAATCGTAATATATATATATTTAAGGACTGAATGATTCATTGGTCCAGCCATACACCAAAAGTTGCCCCTCTCGGTGGTTAATAGTCTTTTACAAACAGGGTTTTGCAGCCTGTAATGTATATACCGTGACCACATAACACAGTACCCATTCACACCTCGATATAAGTAACACATTGAGTTGGGGGCTGTTGTTCGGCGTTTTCCTTCTCCAAATTGGGTTATCAAGCGACAGGAAACATAGACGCGATTGAAATTTTACTTTTGATGAGTTGTTAGTTAATATATATAATATATATATATATAGTACTTATCTCGAAAAATATTAAAAGAAAAGAAGGTAAAATTCACCATTGCTATGATATTTAAAAATAATAATAGCGATTATGTTTTACTATTTTTTAAATAATATTAAGTAAAACAAAAGATTTGTAAAATAAAACATATTTTATCTACTTATTAATGTAAGGAAAGCATCTGGGTATATATCTTTCATACAGAATTATTGTTACATTATTTGTTTGCATATATATATATATATATATATATATATATATATATGCATACTTTATTCAGTCATTCGATCATTTGCACGCACATTTGTATATTCAATTATTTAATCATCAAACTCGTCGAAAATCACGTTATCGCCAACAAAAACGTAGTCTTTCTAAGAAAAAATATAGAAATTGCATCGTTTTAATTTTCTATCGTATTGTTTTTTCTCCTATCTTATTGTGCTTTTTTAAGAAAAATATAGTGGTTTAAAAGATAAAAGTGATTTCGAATTATCAACATATAATACTATATTTTATGGAATATATGAATAATAGCGATAAGAAAACTAGTTGATTAATCAATCAGTATCATTAAAGGAAATACGGGTACATTAAATAAAATGAATAATAAAAATTCATGTTTACGTTAAAATGGTATTAAAATAACAGAATCTCACAAAATGCGTCAAGAGATTACACGCAAAAGAGATATTGTCAACTATTTTATGTAAAATTCATAGATATGTGTTATCAAATAACATAATATGTACTATTATGCATAGCGAGTAAGCATGAAATGAATTAAATCCAAATTTTCAATTTCAGATTGATATTTAGTATTTGTTTCGTAATTATAGCAATTTGCAGTGCCAAGAGATTATTTGCAAGAATTAGAATTTAGTATTATGGCGCGTAAAAAAGAAGTAGCAATGAATGAAAAGAGCTATATAATCAAAGAAACTAGCAAATGAAAGTTTTCGCTTCAAATTTCTAAGTATCTGAAAAGGGATCATCGAAGAATCAAAACTATATGTCAATTGGGAATTCAACAAAGGAAACATGTTTCAGGATGAGAATTAATAAGAAACCTAAATGTGTCAAGTGCGTTCATATTTGAAGCCGCTGGAGCTTCGATGGTGTCAAGGGAAACAAGGTGTAAAGCATTAAGAAAGTTTACTGATGTAAAAACAAATAAAAACTCATTTTAGCAAAAAACGTAAGGAAGGAAAATTGCAGTGTGCAAAATATTCATGAAAACTGATTTCAGTAAAATACTTTTTACAGACGAATCAAGGATCACCCTCGATTGGCCAGATGGATGAGTTTGAGGATGGGTTTGCAAGCAACATGACTCAAGAAAAATTTTTAAACGCCACCAAGGCGGCGCTGGGATCATGATATGGGCTGGGATTATTGATCATGAGCTCGTGGATCCATTTAAATTGAAAGACGGTGTTAAAATGACTTCCAAAAGTTATTGTGATTTTCTAGAGCAATATTTCTTTAACTGGCTTGATAACCAGTCTTTAGCCAAGCATAGATCTATGATCATTATGCAAGTCAACGCACCAAGTCATGCATCAAAGTTTACAAAATCCGGGTTGAAAGAAAAGGGATTTGTTGAAGATTCTCCTATGGACGGGCCTTCAAATAGCTGTGACTTGAATTCCATTGAGAATCTGTGAAGCATCCTCAAGAGAGATATTTATTCTAATAGAAGGCAATTCAGCAGCACGTATGACCTCTTGGAGGCAATTAAAGTTGCTGCAAACAATTTACCAGTCGTTAAAATTGCAAATCTAACATCAGATGTTGCCAATAGGCTGCTAAGTGTTATTGAAAAGAAAGGAGCATTTATGCAATAAATTTTAGGAAGTTCCTATTTATTTTGTTATTATATCTTTTATTTTTATAATAAAGTTTTTTTATGTTTTTCCTTTAAGAAATTGACGAATTTGTTTTAATATCTTTTCATATTATTTTTTACATTAGCTTACAAGATACAATAGTGTAAAAGTATCAGAACAAATAGTTACAAATAAACTATTGACAATCAAATTATTCTGTTTTGTTAACTTAGTAAAATATTTTCCAACAAAAAGCAAGAGTTTTCTCTATCAGTATATTTCGAAGTTAATAATATTGAGTAGAATCTAAACAACACCATAATAGAAATTTTAACATTAAAGACGTAATTCTTTATACCAATTCATAACTAGCATATAATCTCTACACGCAGTTTATTTCTGTTTTAATGAAGGAAAATAAATGTTACATATTCGGGATCTTCGAAGAAAATGTTATTTTCGTAATACGTACAAGAACTATTATGACATTTTTCATCATAATACGATGTCTGCTATGGTCGCACTATCTGCCAAGTCTGCGGAAAGGCTTAAGGTAGACCATGGTGTGTTGTTATGGTTCCATTTCATGTTTTTCTATCTCCTATAATATCTTTAGCGTTACATAGACAAAATTGTTTTTCGTATGTGGGCTGTAGTTAACAAGACAATTTTTGTATATATCTTAAGCTGGAGTTTCCAGGGATTCTTTCAATGTGTTGTTTTGTTAATTTTTCTCATTCCACGTGCACCTACGTTTTAAATATTAAAAAACTCTATCGCTTTCTACGTCAAGTGATGTAAACATCTCTCGATGAAGGCTCTCGTGGCGAACGCTTCTAGTTTAAATTTTAAAATCATTTGTTTCTGATGAAAGGCCGAGGTCGGTCTGAAATATCAAATATATATAGATATAATAGAAATAAATAAATACTGTCAAAAAATCCATTTTTAAACTTACAAATTTTTAGTAGTTTTTCCTATATATATATATATATATATATATATTAGTCATCCGCATACATCTGTTTCGTTGTATCACAGCTCATCAGTACGGTTAGACTCCGATTGCTTTTAACCCAGGATTGAAAACCGACCGAATTGGCGTCAATCGGCGATTCTACCTCTGCGCTATGGGTGTTCGGTAGAAGAAGGCAGACTTTTTAGCATGTATATTGTCATTATACTCGCCCAATAGCCAGAGTGCTCTAATCCATTACAGAATGAGCGATGCGTACAACCCATAGTAGCTACTGTTTTTCAAAGTCTACCATTCTTCCAGCGTGCTCAATCTGGGTGTGAGAGCCTAAATAATATATATATATATATATATATATTACAGTGATTTAAATATATATTTTAGTTTGAATATTTCCTAAACTTGTTACATTTTTCATTTTATTAAGCTATCTCATTAATTTGCAAAAATATATATTGAATTACATGCATAACAACACTTTCTCTATAAAATTTATAAAATTATAACACATTTTATGTTTGTATTTTTTAAAGACAATGACAGTTTTCTTTTAGTATATTATAGTGTTTTTTTTATTTTTCAGTCCTACTACGTGTTTAACATCATTAAGTTTAATTAATTATTTAAGTATTTCCCAATTGTCTTAATTGTCTTAATGTCTCCATGTGAATCTGAACCTAGCGACTGATGCGGATTCATTTACCTATTTTATCACTAGACATAATTCCATAATTTCAACATATTCTTGTTTTATTCACATTCAACTTCATCATTGATGATGTAGAAATATTTCTTAAGTGAATCTCGTATTAGGAAATGTAATCATACGAAGGTGGTTTTATATGTTTCATCGAAATTTATACATCGTAGGATAAATTTTAATTTTGCCTTACATAACGCCAGTCTGTTCAAAGAAACGAAAGCATGAGTCATTTTCTGCAATTTCTTTTGATTATTTGCTCAGTCGCTTCAATTTTGTATGCGATATAAACTCTAATGGCCAAAATTGTTTGAGGAAATATGTCCAAATAAACTATATTTCGTATCTGCTACGAAGGTAATGGAGCATATACAATCCAGTAGTTGCTTCAATAATTCACTCCACTGAAAACGAATTACTAGAATCAAGACGTTTCATAGCTTGAACTAAATACGACTTCCTGGGTTCTATTAATACAAGTGTTAACAGCTCCACTACATTTTGACGCGAGAATCTCAAACTAATACATTACATAGCGTTATTTCCTTTCGTGAAATATGTAAATAAAACCAAAAAACAGCCATCTGAATTTGCTTTCTGAGCATGACATTAAAAGTAATATCGTAAGAGGGGATTACCACACGAACTGATCAATCATGGAATAATTAAAGGGTTCATGTTTATCAAGTCTTTCCAGCCAGGTAGAAATTTCAAGGACGTTTTTAATGACGAGTTATATGAGGCTCATGAGGTCAATATTGGTCTTGCCGAAAACTAAATTCCGTCTCACTTTCTGCTTATCTACGACCCGCCCAAGAATACTCACAGATCTTTAGTAAATATATATGCATCTGATAATTCAAATATCTTGATAACCAATGCTCCTCAAACCTATCTTTCAAGGTTCAATGGGGAAACGACCGGCGGATAACGCTCAGTACCTTTATAACTAAATTAGTAACATTTAATTAATAGCGTGTAGACCCTAAACCAACAGCAATCCAGATAAGTAGTCATACCTGTAAATAGGCATATTTCCTCGAGCTCGAAGTTAGCCTAAAGCTCATGGCTGATCTTCAAGGGAATAAGTACATTGGTGTCATCGAAAAAGATGGAGCAAGATACTCCGGCAAAAAAACAATTGTTAGCTTTTCAGTAATATACTATTGATATGGCAGATGTACAGATAGAATATTTACACTTAGAATCTGCCATACCGTTTTCACGGAGGTAAATAATGCTTATATTTCATGCTCCTTTGATAAAAAGCTTGTTTTCCTTGCAACAGATTCCCCAGAACTGTTACTTTGTGGGACAGTCTCTAAGGTAATGCTTCATTAACAACAGTAACTTTAGTCTTCTTAATTTCTGAGTCAACCGATATAATTCCATGACGTCCTCATTATTGCTCTCTCACTTCCTCATTTCTTCTCACAGTCACACTGACTAACACTGAACCTTGTGTGGAATTTAGAGCTTGTATTTGCTAAAGGATCAATAAATAATTTAAAAAAATCAAATCTGATTTGGTTGTATGGTGTTTCAGAATTTCAACGTATAGAGTATGATATATGTTGGATGGAAACAGGAATTTGTGAATCCGACCAGAAGTCTTCTTACTAACTGTCGTTGGATCTTCTCTTTTTGTATATGATAATGGACTCGACTCAGTATATATATACTCTTGCCCTAGAGAGAACAAATAGAGATTAATCGTAAAGATCCGCGCGAGTGATCAGAGAATACCGGAACTGATACGTAAGTTACCGAGCGATACCGAACTTAACCAGAGGCTACCGTATATAGAAGTCAAACTAGCTCTGAGTTCCACTCAGCTAGAATAATATACACGGATATACTATAACCGTCGTCTTCATTTCAAGACTTGTATATATTTATTTCTTACTAATAGTATTCACTGACATACTACCCTGCGTTTGAATTTGTATATTACGTATAATATAACCTACTTTTCTATCTCCATATCTGTTTTGTTGTTAATTACTTTGTGCGGTTCCTCACCCTTAATCCACAACACTAATACTTCCATGATTTCCAAGATGATTTGTTGTTATTAGGTTCCCTAAAATTAAACACTGGAGGAACTGACGTATCTGTTACTAAGTCTGTTTTTATTTTTATTTTTGCGACTATTGGGGAAAAACTTAAAACTTACAGATTTAGCAATAATAAATAATAAATAATAAATAATTTCTTCATTGAAAATCTGAAAATTTAACAATTATTTATGGAACAGTGGTTATATATTTTTAAGCCACTCTTTGTATTTCCACTCGTTAACTTGAACTAAAATTTCATATCTTATTTGTTTGATTGATTTCATTGTTTAAAGGTATATGAAATCTTTATGTTTCATTTGGTGCTTAAATTTAATATTCAAGTTAATAGAATAATGACATGCAATTTTGTTTTTACAGTTGAATACTTGGTAGATGATACTCTGCTTTTTGTGCATCTATATACTTGTGTTAACATAATTACAAGAGAGGGTGGCGTGTGATTTATGCTGTATTTATGAAATTATATTTTTAAAACAATTTAATTTAAATGATTGTAAGACTGATGTACTAATGTCATGAAATAGTTATTTCATTTTGGCTGGTTAGTTGGTTCATTTTGTTTAGCAAGATATCAAACACTATGGATTATTTAATGTCGAAATATGAATATTTGGAACGAAATTGTATACCTTCAAAAATAGATCAATTGCATTGTTGGATATTTTGGTAAAAACAGATATTGTTATATACTTTTGCTACGAATAGGTATTTTTAGTAGTTTTAATATAAAAAAGTAACTTTTATACTTTAAGAGTTTTTGTTTTTGCTGGCGTGTTTACTATTTTCCTATAGCTGGGGTATTAACAGGTGTTAACACCCGAGTTATCGGTGAAAAAGGAAACAACGGCAATTAAAAGGTGTTTTCACGCCTCTAACTGCCTCCAATCTCCTGATCAGGGCTTTGGGGCTGGATGAAGATGCTAGTTATAACCTGAACTGTGATCTTCATTGAAGAAGGAGGCTAACTGCATAAATTGTCGGTATTTGCATATAAGCATTTATGACAAATTAATTGTGCAACTGAAATTCGATATCTGTTATTATAACCACAAAATAGAGCGTGCAATGAGTAAATTGTCACAATTTCATATTTTTAATTTTGTCCATAAGCATTGTTTGTTTTGTTTTGGGTTTTTTTTCACTGCAATGTATAGTAGGTTAAGTTAGATACCGTCTATGACAAAAAACCACCATGATGCAATTCACTAGAAATTTGTAAACGGCATACTGTACTATTTGCCATTCACGCCGAAAACTCGAAGACAAATATTTCAGAGAATTTAAGTGTCAATCTTTGGGCAGTGAAGAAGATACAAAAAGATTGGGAATGAGAAATAATACATTTGTCATCTGGCAATTTCAGTTGTATGATATCTAAGATTTATGTAGAACATATGCAAAACAAAGTAAGACACACAAATGCTGAGTGGATATGTGGACAAAAAATATTTAATAATTAAAATAGAAAAAACATCACATCAATTGTTTTGTTTTACTTTAAACATCATCAGAAATACATACAAATATCATCTAAAGAAAAATCCATTACGTATTAGGCAATGATATTTGTATACCTATCATCAAACGTACGACATTATTTATTTCTCTCTCTCTCTCCCTCTTTCTGTCTGTCTGTCTGTCTCTCTCTCTCTGTCTCTCTCTCTCTCTCTCTCTATATATATATATATATATATATATATATAAGACAGATAGAAAATGTTTATCATTCAGACGTGTATCACTTCTGTTAATACGGGGTTTGTAGAAAATTAGAAGCATTATGCTATTCTTACTTTTTGTTTGATTTTCTTTGTTCATTCATGTATCGCCTGTATTTGTCTCTTTAAACCAATGTTAGTATAATGTTGGACGTTCCGGATTCAATGAGAGATGACGCGTCCGACGGAAATTTCAAGGTGAAGTAACTTAATTTCTTAAAAATTCGGATGAATGCGTCGAATCGAATGGAGGTGATTCTTTTTTATATGCTTTTAGACAATTCACCGCTTTCTTTCGTTTTACGTCATAAGTTGACTGCAAGTGACTTGCATGAGCATAGATTTGCTCTTAAGAAAAAGAAATTACCGATTCTTTCTATATAATTATTCTTATGTAATTGTTCGTATGATTTTTTAATCGAAACTTGGGGTTATTAGGGAAGTCGTCAGCTATGAAGGCTTCCTTTCTTGTCATTTTTCCATTATATCCTTGATTAATTTTTCTGCAATTACTTTATATTTTATATTAATTTTGTGCTTGCATCCAGTAGCACTTTTCTTGTTTCATTCTGCAACGCTAGTTTATAATTATTCGCCCCGGTTTTCTCTGCCTTAATTATCCTCATATATTTTCTTTCCTTTATTAGGCATCATCTTTCATCTTCTTTATTGCACTTTTAAAATTTCAGTTTTTGATAAAATGTCCATTTGAAAATGAAGTAATTACTCATCCCAGGTTTACATGATTCGAATACACTATTCTCTATTTTTATTTCTTTAAAATGGCTGAGTGCTGAAAAATATTTCCAGTACATACTTTCTATAGCACTTTCTATTCTCTCTATAGTTTGATACTGTGCTTTCGCTTTGTATGGTATTGTAATTTTAGCTGAATATGTCCTTAAACAATGCTTAACAATAACACAAAATGAATGTTACGTAAGAGATACTAGGAGCAATAAGATTGAAAACAACCTAACGTCAGTAAAATGATTTAATATGTAAGAATTTTTTATCCATTACAAAAATGAAAACAAAAACATGTTACACAGATTGTCACGTGACCATCTGAAAACAATATTTGAAAATAATGTAACCGACATAACACATAAAACAATGGTGTTTGATAAGACGAAAGTATTCAGATATTGGATAATCTAATTTTCATTATTTACAGCGGAACTATTCTGAGAGAAATAAAATTCTTGTCAGGATTCGTAATTGGCGGCCACAATCTCAACAAAAGAAGATATGGGGGTGATATGGTACTGATAGCAGACACAGAAAAGAAAATCCAGCATCTCCTACAGAATGTAGCAAGAGGAAGAAAGAGAAATGAATGAACATAAAATTCAATAAAACTGGGTGCATGGTCAAAGTGAAGACCCTAAAATGCTAAATACAGGTCGGACAAACTAAAATAAAATTTATACACCTGGAACGTATTCTGAGAAAGGATGGAAAGTGGGACATTGAGATCCAAGGACGCACTGACATGGCTAAGGAACGCATTTTAAAATCTAACCATAGTACTGAGAGACAGGAATATCTCATTGGAAACAAAGAAAAAAGTTCCATATTGCTATGCGATATATGTTCTTCTGCATGACAGTGAATGTTGAACGACATTATCAAAGATGAAGAAGATTGATGCAGCAGCAATGTGGTTTTAGAAAAGGATGCTGAGGATGCCCTGAAATGAGTACGTGAGTAACGATAAGGATGCAAACGAAAATAAAACTCATGTTTGTCATCAAGAATAGAGAACTGAGGTTCCGGGACACGTAATAAGGAAGAAGGACACGAAGAATTTAATACGCAAAGTACAGATAGAAGGAAATTGAGAAAGGAAAAAACAGTCTGAGAAATACTTGAGCAAATTTATCGAAGTTTGGTAGAGAGTAAAATAAGAAAATATTGAGGGCGAAAAGAGACAGAGCCAGATGAATGTCCATGATCGTCTACATCCTGAGGGGACAGGGCAAATAAAGAAGAAGACAAGTGCAACAGTCTCTCATCTATTAACTGTTTATCTATTATTTATATATCCATGCATTTTGGTCATAAATGCATTTTTTCAATATATTCATTTATCAACTGAGTTTAATGTGATATTCTATCAAACCCTTGGTTTTAATTGCTTTGTATTTTTCAAAGGTTATTTTAAACCTAGACATATTTCTATAATAATAACAATAAACATATTATCCTGTTTTCACTAAGGATAAACCTGCCAGAAAACATCACTTTATATCTGCTTGTGTCATTTTATATATCCATACTTTTAACCAAATTTTAAAACTGTAATCATAGGAAAGAAGGATGAAACACATCTATTTCCATAAGTAAAAGTATTATATTTCTGAAATGCAAACGCCTTTGCCCTCACTAATTCATTCAGCTAATTAAATCTCATTAACTTCTGAAAGAAAAATTTAAATGCAATATGATGATTCTCAGAACAGGTTTTTCAAATCTATAAATGGTTAAACCGATGTAAGATATTTAGTTTGATACACATTAATATATTTTGTTATATAAACTCAGATTCAATATTTGGGCTTAACTAAAGTGGTTAGGAGAAAAATTCTAAATAGAATCGCTGCTTCACTGCAATTATAGATCCTAGCTGTCAACATTTCTTTCTACTTGCAACCAAATTTGAAAGAGCTTTTAAAAGATCAGAATATTTCATCCGATACTGGAGTCAGTGTTAGTGTATAAGTATTATATTTTAAGATAGATCAACCCATTATTTTTTTAAATTTTTTTTTAATCATTTCACCCCCAGCAAGGAGGAAACGCCATTGATGTGCAGGGGGTTACATAAATGTAAAAAAATTAGAAAAGAGTGAGGCGTACAAACTAGTTAGAAAGGAACAATAGAAAGCTGAGAAATCAGGTGCGATGACAGATACATACGTGGAGAGAAAGGGAAGGTTATACGGGGGTAGGGAGAGAGCTAGAGTCCAGTGGTTAGTAGATGAGTATTGACTTTGCATTTAAATTTCTGGAGGTCGTAGCCGTCAGGAAAGCAAGAATACGGGAGCGAGTTCCACAGGTGAGAAGTGCGAGAGAAGAAGCTGTAGGAGTTGAATTGTCGTCTGCATTTGGCTAACCTGACTGTGAATGGGTGGGACCCAGTTTCCAGTTTGGTTGCACGAGTAAACACCTGTTGAGGAGTCATCAGTGACTTAAGTTCGTCTGAGCAGAAGCCATGAAAGCATATATAGAACAGACAAAGGGAGGCCACATTTCGACGATGGGGAAGTGGCTGAAGTCGAGCCGCCAGATCAGTATCTATCACATTACAGACTCTCCTTTCGAGCCTGTCAAGAACACTGAGGAGAACGGCAGGGACACCTGACCATAAATGGCAGCAGTACGCCATGCACGGAGGGATGGTTGACTTGTATATATACAGGATGGAATCAGGTGGAAAAACATCCGGGATCGACATAGTGACCCAACCTTCTTAGCAGTAGATTTTGCGATGGATTCAATATAGTGGATCCATTTGAGATCTGAGGACAGGGTAAGTCCGAGAAGGCGTAGTGTATTACACTCCGGGAGAATCGCTTGTTCCATGCTTATGGGAGGCAGAAGAGGTTGCCTGTAATGGTTGACAGACAACAGCTTGGCCTTAGACGCATTGAAGTTGACAAGCCACTTCTTGCCCCAGTTCACCACAGAGTGTATATCCCGTTCAAGGTCAGCAGCGAGATTATGTCTGTCCTCCACGACAGGTTTCTTATTGGTGCGGGAGTATATTGTAGTGTCATCAGCGTAGATGCCTACTTGGGACTTGATCTCATCTGGGAGGTCGTTGATGAAAATAAGGAAGAGCGTCGGGCCCAGGATAGAGCCCTGTGGGACACCAGCATTTGTGCTGTAGGACGAAGAGACATGCCCATTCAGAACGACCTTCATTTTGCGGTTATTTAAGATAGATTGGATTAGGTCAAGTAGGCGACCGGTAATACCAAAACCGCGTAGTTTGCATAGGAGGCCAGAATGCCAAACCCGGTCGAAAGCCTTGGAGATGACCAGAGCAACCGCGCGAGCCACGTCAGACTCATCAAGGGCCTCTAGCATGTACTCCGTTACGGTTGTTAGCTGGTCGGCCGTGGACCTGGTAAAGCAGAATCCATATTGCCTGTCGGAGAACAGTTTGTGGGCGGTAAGATAATAGCCTCGAATACTTTCCCGAATATCGGTAGAAGACTGATAGGGTGAACCCTTGGATGGGTCCGAGGGTTCACCACAATTCTTAAATACAGGAACGTCTGAAGAGAACTTCCAGCATGCAGGAAAGCAGGAAGCAGAAAGGCAGTAGTTAAATAGTTTAGAGAGGACAGGGGAAAGTTCAGGAGCACACCTCTTAAGGACTATCACCGGGATTCCATCGTCTCCACACGCCTTATGTGGGTCGAGTTTTGAAATTACTCTGGATACTACTGTCGGGGTAATATATACGTCGTGCAGTTTGGCCTCAGTTCTAATAGGGAAGTCGGGTGGGTGTACTCCGGACGAGTCGAATGTGGAGTTGGATGAGAATCTGTGGGCAAACCACACATCTTTGTCCACAGATGACCTGAGAACCTCAAATCAATGGATTAAAGAAGGTATTGAGGATTTTCTATTGTTGAGCACTCGTTTACAAATCCTCCAACAGTTTTTGTTGAATTCTGATCTGAGACATTCAATGTATAATATTAGTTTTGTGAGATTAGAGGCAAAGCACTAGGTTAATTACATTGTCAAAGCAGGTGATGGTATTACAAATATAACAATAAATTTTCTTTTTTTCCATGAATAAATTTAACCGTAATACAATAAATGCTAATACAAATACTAATAACATTTTATAGCATAGTATTTGTAATTGTAAGATACATTTGCATAGATCCATGCCCAAAGGTATCTGAACTAGTGACATCGACTGCGCCCAAATAATTGAATTCGATTAAAATCGTACACAGATACGAAGATAATGCATGAGATAGGCAGGTAGAAAAAAATAAAGCAATATCTTGAATGAAATACAATTCAGAATCTCAAATGTCCTGACCGACTGTCACATATAATCGAGGGTGTTAAAAGCAGTGGAGTAGGGTAATGTAAGATGGTATGGTTCCTCAAATATCTCGCAGTAGACAAATGTCGATTCATCTGGAATTCATGGGGGCAATAAAAGAATGGACTGATAATGGAAATGGATCTCATTCATCCTCTTATCTGACAACATACATCCCTTGATGACGAACAAATTTTTGGTGTACGCTTTTGACTGTCTATATATTCACTGCACAAGTTATTTATTATTCAACTGATATTATCACTATTTCAAATATTTTAGTCAAACATCATTCATTTTTCTATTTTATATCTTCCTTATATGTGCGTGTGTTGAACTTTAATTGTGTTTAGTACCAAAATGACTTTTTTCAGTAGTAGAAAAGACATTTTTGGCAAGCATAATTTTTGTCATAACGTGCTCGATATTAAGATACGGATAAAGCGTTAATAAAATTAAAATGGAGAAATCTGTCACCGAGCAGAACGGTGTTGTTTTATCATGGTGACTTCGTCGTTTCCTGGGCGCAAAATTGTAAATTTTACACTTTTAAGAGTTAGAGAACTAAAAAATGACCTTGAAAAGTGAAGACATTACAATAACGCTCTCAAGAATACTCGGAAACAGGAAAAGTGAAATAACGTTCAGCTAAAAGACAAGTTTACTACATTATATATATGTATTGTGTGTGTGTGTGTGTGTGTGTGTGATTTGGTGTCAGTCGGAGTTGCTAACCCCTAAACCATAAGCTCATGGAATTTGAGAATGGAAATTTTAGCATGTTATATATATAAGCGATGTATAAACACACACACACACACACACACACACACACACACACACACACACACACACAAATATATATATATATATATATATATATATATATATATATATGAAATACACCTGCTAATAAATAGAACCAAAAATTGGAAAGTTTAGGTACACAGATTTGCTTGATAAAATGAAAAATACAAAAAGATATATAGACACACAGACACAGACAGACACACACACACAGACATGCACACACACACACACACACGCACACACACACACTCACACACACACACACACATATATATATATATATATATATATATATGTCTCTGTGTCTATATACCATTTTTTGCAAAAATTAAATATCTTGATTTCTTTATTATCTCACGCAAATAGATATATCTTTATAACTAACTTTCCAAAATTGTTCGATATATTAACAGGTGTGTTGTTTCAATTTTTCATGTGCGCCTATTTCTTTATTCAATTTTGCGCGCCAATCACTAATTACACATAAGCCCAAATTCCATTCGCATCTTTCTAATATTTTTCATCTTTTGAGATGGAGGGGAAATTAATAAACCAACAAAATTTTCACCTAATTTGTGCGGCTGCACAGAAGCAAACCTGAACACCAATCTATTTCATTTCATGTCCGTTTTTGTACTTTTATTTACTTTTCTCTCTCTCAAGATTTTTATTGGTTTCCGATTAGGAAAAGTATTTTTTGCTCACGTCGGTATTTATAACTCGTTTCTTTTTAATTTCTTTTCCGCCACGCTTTCTCTTTTTCATTTTACTTTTTACTTTATTCATTCCTTTCTTTTTTCTTTTTTTTTTTCATCATTTTTGCTTAATGTTTTTCATTGTTTTTGTTTTTTTATTGAAGCTTTTCAATTTTTTTGTTTTGTTAATTTTCTGTTGCATCATTTTTGGTCTGCTTTTATCTTCCAACTAAATTTTTTTTTGTCGACATAAATTTCTCTCTACCTAAAGCCGTATGTATTATAACAATTCATTTTAATATATTTTCGTTGAGCACAATTTATTCCTCTTTACAGATTATTTTTTCTTTTTTTTAAATTGGCTTCACTTTAACTTACCTTTCATCTATGTCTAAGAATTTAACGACATAAATTCTATTAGACATGATACATCATTTGACTCAGCTGTTTCATTTTGCATATATTTTTTTATATTCCGTCGTATTTATATATTTATGACTGTAATAATTATTTATAAAATGGAGGTGGTTTTCCTTTTCAAAGTGTTATATAAAATTCAGTTTCTTAAACTTATATTTTCTTTTTATATTCAACTTACATTTACTAATGATTTATTTTATCAATTTTTTCCCTGTTGCCGATTTTACCTTTTATGAGATTTCTTTCATACCGTTTATTTGAAAATTTCTGTCCCCGTTTATTTACAGCTTTTATTTAAGAGTTTCTTGAAACAATTTTTGTCTTCTGCATATTTAATCATACCAATATTTTAAACAGTATTATATCCGCTTCAGGTTTTACTCTGATTTCATTCTCATTTCGTCATTCTTCCGATGTTCGTTGATGATATTATTTAATTTCTGATGAGCTCTATGTTCGATTCGATTTTTAAAGTTTCGTTCGAATTATACTTCAGGTCTTGTATCTTCTTGTCAATACAATCTCTTCTATTCAAAACAATTTCGTCTGAAATCATGTTTTGTTGTAAAAATTCTGCCGGCCTCAGTACTTGATTCCTCACAGCATGTCTTAAGATAACTTTAATAAATATTTACTTATATCTATTGAGAAAAAATGATTTGTATTTGTCAGTTTCACGTTTTATAGTGTTGATTATTTTTTGTCAACTGATATTTTTCTTATAAAATTAGATTTAACAGAACTCATGCATAGCTTTATTAAATATAAAAAATAATTAGTTATTTGATCATTATTTAACATAATTTCTTTCGGCATAGTCGCTTTGCCTATTGCTCAAAGTGATGAACCTAACACTCTTCTTGTGTTCAAAGAAACCAGCTACCACAAAAAATTTCAGATTTTATTTCATGTAATCAGACTTGTGCACTTTTTATCAGCTATCAGATAATATGGCACCCACCAAGCAGAAACCATTATCATACCAATTTTATTGTGAATAAATTTGATTTATAGACTATCATCCACTACAATGTCCCAAAACAATCAATATTTTCTTCCGTAGTGGCAGTGGCCGAACGCCAAAATTTTGAGTTATTTTCAAGAATCTCTTTTCTTCTTCTAAATTCTGATGCCTACTTTTGAACTTTTGGAGCGTCATGCTCTATTGGTTGAACCATGTCAGAATGAATGTCATTGTGTGAAGCTTAACTCTTCTACTGGATAGCATCACGATGACAAATGTCCATTTGCAAGAGAAGTATTCTTTAAACATTCAGACGTCAGTTTATCTTTAAAAAACAGCAACAACGATACAATTATTAATAAGAAAAGTTGAAATTAGTGCATGCAGCTCTAGCGTCCCCTTCATATTAAGATTATGAAATTTTCAGTCCCACTCGCGTAGAAAGCAATCGGCAAATGTGTTTTGCAGACACAACATTATTGATTACAGAAATTACTTATGTGGAAAAGAAGGAAATGAAAGCAAACACAAAAACAAAAGAGCGAGATTAAGAGAGAAACAGATTAAACTAGAGAGAGAAAGAGAGAGAGAGAGAGAGAGAGAGAGATATGGACTAAGCAAGAGGAATAAAAAGACGGACAGATAGAGAAAAATAGAAAGACGGACAAATCGAGAGCGAGAGAGAAAGAGAAAGAGAGAAAGAAAGAAAGAGCAAACCGGAAAAAGAGAAAGAGTAAAAGAGTAAGACAAAGAGAGATAGTTAAACAGACAATCCAAGAGAGGGGTAGAGACAAGGATTTGAAGGGGAAACAGCCATACTCACATGCTCTAAATAATGCTAATGTGCTTTCATATGCAGTAAATGTGATAGCCTCATATTTTTGGTTGCAAAAGGCTCTCTGTATTTTGAAAACCACATCTTCGATGGAGAGTGCTATGCCAACCGGCTGAGGATGTTACGAAAGACTGTCAAGAACAAAACCACAAAAGGAGACTTTTTTAATCAGAACAATTTCCAAAATATGTCTTTCTTTCAATGGTTCTCGTTCATAATTATATCATTGAATTGGTTGAATATATTCCTATTCTCTTGATAATCTGTTACCCAACATGAGAAAAACTTTTGACTGGGAACTATTTTCGCAGTCTAGACGTCTTATATGCTGTTGATTACTTCGATAGACCAACAGGATGGATACACTTTGAACAGTCAGATATCACTTTATCTTGAAAGAGTCAATGAATGGAAATTAATGTATGCAAGAGTTCACAATTCTAGCCTCACTCTTTAAAGTAAGCTTATGAACTTTTCAGTCTACCTTAATATTACATATTGAATTAATGTTCGTAGTAATTTCCATTTGTTTAAACGTATGACAGACAAAAGACAAACAGGTTAGTAAAGTCAAATGAGGCTTTCAACTAAAATGAAGAGCAATTTGTGGAGAGCCATGACCACCTGCATTCTGAGGGGACAGGTTATATTAAAGTAGATTGAATTCACTTTCAAGATAAATATCTAGTTCAACTTTTATTTTGTTCTCAATCAGCTTGATAGGTGTTTATAAAGTGATATCAAACAAATTTATTTAACAGGGACAATGTGTTTTTATGATTTGTTCTATTTATTTTTCGAGGAAATATATCTAAATCTGTGAAATAGCAGGCGTTACCTTTTACTACAACTATTAAAGTTGCTTGAGTTGATGGGAAAGGTCTGGGTGTGAAGAATCGAGCTGCAAATATATATGATGGTACAGGTATTTATCCAAAATTATGAAAGGATTCAATTTTCTAAACGGAAATGATAAATGCGATGGTTCCAACAGAGAATATGTCGAAGACATAGTGAATAATTTATGAAAATATTAATAAAATCTGAAAAAAATAGCAAAATTCCTTTGCATGAGAGAAATATTAAGCAAATAAGTGGAAAAATGAAAAACTTTAGAGCAAAGGAAATCGAGAATCAGAAAAAGAAAGTGATTTATTGAACCATAAAATCTTGAAAGAATATACATGATGTTGTTAAAAAGATGACAGAAAAACGTAAACAATAAAGTGAGTAATGCAAATGCAGAAACGTTAAGTAAAAACATAGGAATAAAAACTATATATATATATATATATATATATATATATGATATTAAAAGATGCTGAATAAACTGAAAGGAAGAGAAGATAGAAATGCAAATATAAAGACAGAAAATATTCAAGAACGAATTTGTCCATAAACATTGAATATTGAAGATAGTGATTAAAAAAGTGAAGAGGCACATATCAGTAGAAAAGTAAGTTAACAAATGTGGATAGTAATTTGATTAACGTAAAGAGTAAATAAAATGCGAATTGAATATGTGGGTTGAAAAAAGAAAACAAATAATAGTGAGGAAAACTCAGACACTAAAACAAGTAAAGCAAACAATTTCATCGAATTAGAGAACTTGACAGGATGATAGATTTCTAGAAAATTGGAGAAATTATTTAGACTGGGAATGGTCCAAAGATAAGTATTACAACTGAAAGCCAATATTTTAGACTGAAACGATGGAAAATTCCAAGCTGAAAATTATTTGATCAGTTCTTTGTAAGAAAAAATATTTATCGTAGCCAAATGAATGAGAAAAGGTGAAAAGAATTACAATAAATAAGAAAATGGAAATAGATAAAGTCCAACGAATAGTAGCTGACATAAGTCTATTAAGCAAAAATGCATATAAAACAGAAAGGATACAAACATCAAACATAAATGTGTCGACGAAAGCGACTAACAGAAAAATATTTATCAATTGATAAAACCGTAAGCGTAGAAGTGTAGCTATGGAATTAAATGATAAAACAGAAGACTGCTAAAAGAGGAAAAAATATATAAACAAAAAGAAAAAATTACGAAATTTCATAAATTAAAGAATCAAGAGTAAGAAGGCCCAAAGATGAAAACAGAAAATATGATGTTCTCTGAAGAGATTAACAATTAAAGCCGTCAGTAGCAGACAAATCCCAAAAGAAAAAGTAGGAACAGGTAATAGAAATATTAATTAAAGAATCAATATAATCTGTGGTGAGTAAAATGTGAATCCTGAGAGGAAACCTTGAAGAAGTGGATAAAAGATTAAATGAATTTTACTGTGGGAAAACGACACAGAACGAGAGCATAAAATAGGATCTTGGGAAGTGAAAAATAGAAAGAAATAGACGAAATGAATAAAACAGAACAGTATATGAGTTATAGATTGAAACCTTGACCTGCTTCACTTTTTATCTTCGTTTCTTAATCTTTCTGCTTTAATTCCATAACTTTCGTTATGTCACTAACTTTCTCTGTTATATCCATAGCATAAAATAACTGCACATATAATAACGGTCTCACGTACACATGTATAGAAAAATGTGCTTGCTTGAACTGAATGTACACGCAGTTTTTTTTTTTAATAAAGTAGAACATGGTAAATCTAAAATTATAGAAGAAAAATGATGTACAAAGAGGCGGAGAGAATTATAAATGAAAGCGATTAAAATAGGACGTTCGAAAAACATAATCGAATGAAAAAATCATAAATCATAATTGCGAAAGAACTAATTTAATTGCGAAAGAGAAACGTATTAATTCCATACAAAAGAAAGGAAAAATATAAAAGGAATCACTTTTCGAATTACATGAGGCAAAACAAACACACACAGAAAAAATATAAAAAATAATTCAATTTTAAAAAAATATGCGTTTAATTTTCAAAGTGGAAACAACTCTACTAACAAAAAAAGAATTACTTTTAAATTTCTAAAATACTGAATAGCAAAAAGAAATTCCTGAGTAATCTTCAATTTTTCCAAGCAAGTCTGACATGTTTCCATTTGTAAAGATGACTAACAGCATACATTATTTTATCCGCCTGCCCTGTTTCCCAGAGCAGTTTTTCGCGGCAGAGAAGCCCTCCAACTTAGCCTGAAGCGATCCGTCGGGGCTAAAATGTTTTCAGCGAGCTGTCGGGTGTCTCTAAGAGCCCGCCTTGGTATGGCCATTCTGACTGTCACTACCCTCATCAGTCGGTTGGTTGTTGAGTTGGTTAAATCTTTGCCTATTTTGCCATTGTGGATTTCAGTCTGCTCCCTCCTCCTCTCCCTCCTCCTTCTCAACCGTACTGGACCTGGAAATCTAGAAGGATTCGGTCTTTGAATCACAAGGACGCGCATTCCTTCTACTATGACAAGGAGCGACCATATATATATTTCACACTGTGAACATTTCATTCTGTACCACTGTGATATATTATAACTATAATGAGAAATAGAAAAATAATTAAAACAAATCAATCAATAAGAAAAGGATAAAAATATAGAATTACCATTTAATATGAGAACATTTTATCATTGTTTTACTAAAAATAAATAATTGAGAGACAAATGAATAAAATCGCAATTGATAAAAAAAGCAAAACAAAACAAAATTTAAAATACTTTTTCTACAATTTAGAAAAACGTTACGATGCTCCAATAAGTAAATAAAAACGGATAACAAAATAGAATATGTCTCTCTCACATATATATATATATATATATATATATATATGAGAGAGATCATTTTAGTGCTCTATCACTGTAGGTAAAGAAAAAACAATTCTATCAGTATTTTAGAGTAATACTCACATGTATACGAATAGACAGTTTGGGAGAAATTAAGCTGTGTCTTTTTTCTTTTCTATGTTTTCTTGCTTCTGTGTTTGATTTTATTGATCAAACCAGGCTAGGAGTGGTCGGGATATTGTCAGGAGAATATACTATTTTATGCTCGTTCAAAATATGTGTGTATGCTTGTACGTGTGAGTAAGGTTTCTGCGTATATATTGCAGGATTCAAGATGTCATTCAATTCACACAACACACATACCCATATACATTACATACGCGCATGCAGTCAGTCGGACAGATATTCGGTAATTCTTTTATACCACGGATATTTGTCCGATATTTTCGGTTAGATTAACTGTAATGTCTGGTCAAAAATTTCTTCCATTCAGTGGCGATTGTGGAACACTAAAAATAGGCGTGACCACATGAGGACCGAGATTTTTCTGAGAAGGAGCGGCTCAGACCCAAGCAGAGTCTTCATTCTCATACTACACAACAATAATATACAGAACTTAGGATTAAGTTTTAGTATAAGTATGTTACTTTACTAAATTAAACGGAATAACTTTTCATTCATAGTAATGAATTTCTAGTCTATTGTTGTCCTTTTTTCTACTTTCAAGTTGTTGGAACACAAGAGAGGTTAATTACAAAACAAAATCTGAGGGGCATACTAATGTCAATGCGTTCTAAAAAAAAGTACTGAAGATCAAATCTTATCAAAATCAGAGACTGGTCGGTTTCATAATTTTTCGAAGTTTATAAAAGTGGGAGGGACAACCGTGGGACCAATAAAATTTCTGAGGTGAGGGGCTTGATCCGTTCTCCACCAGCCTCCCCGTATAATCACTACTGCCTCGATTCCTAATATTGTATGTGTTTGGCTGGTTTTTAACGAACAAGATTGATGCATTTTAATTAGTTTAATCAAACCGATCCTAGTGATAATATAATGTAAAATAAGTAATAAATAATTCTAATGATATTAATTCTTATTAGACTTTAAATAATAATAAAATAAAAAATACGAGGGAAAATAAAAAAAAAACTATGCATATCCTTGTTTATTATGTTGTGGCGAAAGCATTGGCATGTTTTGAGACGCTCGTAATACAACTGAATTACTAAAAACCTGTATAATTTTTAGCTGCATTCTTTTATACGAGACGTATTTTCATTTACATTTGTGTTTAGTAATATGCGTCATAATGTTATTTTTTACAATGTTTTGGCCTTTTAGGTTTTTCGTTTGATTTTGAAATTTTAAAAAGTTTTTCAGATTTCATGCTCGTTAAAACTGACTTTTGCATAACTGCATCAATGAGTTTCCCACCGACGTGAGCATTGAATTATAATACAAATGCACTTAAAGGAAAAATATTCAGAAAATTTTGACAATATCTACGTCTATATTTATCTTCAGACACCATGCAAGAATAATTGCAGTTTGAATGAACTGATGAATTGACCCAATAGAGTTATAACGTGTTATTAATCATTTGAAAACTTAAGAATTTAAATAGTACTTTTGGGGACAGGATAAAACAAAATTCTTACAAAAAGTACGGCTATAAATTTAAATGATTGATTATACAGGACAAGTACTGGGAAGAGCCATGAAAGAGGCAACAATTATGATGATCCTTTTTGAAATGGCCCTCGTATTCCAAGTATGAAACATTGACATCACACCGGACAACTCAAGCCGGCAATAAGCTGGATAATATACGTAGGTTGGTAGGAAGATGAAGAAGTAAAGATGACAGAAGAATCGAATGAGTTCATTTCTGTGCCAAAATTTGGCTAACGTCCCAAGGTGGAGACAGTGCTAGGCAGATGTTTGTTATCATACGTCAGAGACACAAGGAAGACAGCCAAATCAGTTGGGCGGTTTTTGCCCGGGGCACTGCGAAAATGTCGCGGTCAGTGGTGCGATGGGTGACGCTGGGTAGCGTGTCATACTTCTCGTGATAAGTCTATCTCATATATATATCTCGTTATACATATATAGGTGTGTATATGTATATATAGAAGGCAATTAGATTTCTATGCAATTCTTATACGGTTTGATTTCATAAATATTCTGATGAGATATTCTTGAGAGTATATTAATTTATATATACAGATTTATACAAGTTGGTTTATCTATTGATCGAACTAGTTAGCTTTTCCTTAGCGATTTCTATTCCCATTATGCAGATTAGTCTCTATTATTCTACCTCGTAGAAATCGAGAGTAGAATAGCTTTAATAATATCTTTTAGTACCATTTTTTTTGTTTTTAATTTCCATCAAGCAAGGCAGTAAATGCACAAAGACTCAAGAGGTCACTGAGTGTCAAATATTAAGAAGAACTATACACTTTATTGATTACGGGAAAACAATATGGGATGGATAATAAACAAAAACTAGTAGATAACGACTGACATTTAGTTTACATCTTTGAAGATCAAAGTTGGCTGGAAAATAAGACGACGGAAAAGTTTCTTGTTTGATTTGGTTGTTTTAGCCGCATATCAACACCTCTGTGGGCAATTTAATACCAAAATCTAAATATTTTGAACGTAATTTTATTGTTTTTGAAGATAATAATGGTTTTAGTGATATATGTTTTACTAATTAAACTTTAGATAAGGAGAAGAGGTAATTCATACATTTTTCAAGTGCACACAAACACATATAAAGAAACTCAACTGAAACTGGAACTAGTTTATTATATTAATAATTCCAAGCAACCATCCGCGTATGCAAGCTAACAGCATCTGCTATGCTCAAGCGGTTAATCATCTAGTTATCGACTAAGCTCGAAGTTGCTTAACTTCTGTGATGTTTTAGCGTCATATGGTGGCTAGTCTTTCCAAATGTGAGAAAAATTGTAAGCGTACATCCTACAGTTACATTTAACCAATTCGTCTCTAATCTAGTATTGTACTTAAATTAATAACCGGCGTTCTATAGAGGAGATTATTCTTTATAAAATAATGCAAAAATATGTGATAAGATCAGCAACCAAATTTCTGGAATTTATAAACTTATATTAACTTAAACTTAGCTAGCCACAATTACTGACTCAAAAATGCTTCAGTATTACTTATACCAAAACAACGTGTTTACTACTGCTACTATTATACCTCAAAGATAAATTACTCTCTATTTTATTAAAAGATAATGCACTTCATAACAATTTATTAGCGACTTAAATTTTTATCGATATTAGAAATGTCACAGACTAATTTTTTTTTTAGAAATTATATATATATATATATATATATATATATATATATATATATATATATCCAGTTTCTGAAAGGATTTTTCTGTTGCTGAGGTGATGTGTTATCCCCCGTGGGGATTTCCATATCGAAATGATCATCCAACATCATCGAATTAATCCTATTTTAATTTATATATATATATATATATATATATATATATATATATATGTGTGTATGTGTGTGTGTGTGTGTGTGTGTGTGTGTGTGTGTGTGTGTGCGCTGTTTACATTATTCTATTGTCTTCATGTTTGTACCCATGTCTACGACGTTTTGGCCGTAGTACGCTCCGGCCTTCCTCAGATGCTAATTTCGAACCGAACCCTTTATATACTGGGATATATTATTTTCATTCCTTGTGTAAAAACTCTTTTCGTAGTAGTGAGTTATTCTCTAAGTTACTTGTTCTTCACTGCTGTAGCCTGAACTATTGAACTCACAACCCTTATGGTGAAGTCATTGAAACTAACCAACGCCTATATCCAGTGGGCCATGTCTCCTTAAGGAAAACAACAACCGAACTTCTGGAATTATAAACCTAATGTTCAGTAACAATTTTTTACCAGTGTTTGTACTGCAATTTTTTTATGTAAATGGTTTTCTCTAGTACATTTTGATGTTAATGGTTTGCTCCAGTATTTTTACCAGATTTCATATTGCAATTTATTTTGCACTAATGATTTTTTCTGGCACTCCGTATTACTGATTCTCATATTGTATTCATCTTTATGGGTGTTCAGATTAGGAGATTTTTGTAGCCTAGCATATAAGCTGAATGCTTAAGTTTAAATAGTTTTCAGTTGCATTCACTATCTATTATTCCAACTTTATTCCATAGGGAGCGGTAATACCGTTTCTCCTTCCATATGTCGTCAACAACGCCTAATTCATCTATCCGCTCATGTTATGGCCTTGCAATGTTCTTGTAGCCTTACTATAATGGGGTGACCTGTTTCTCCTTTATATTTCTTACGCAGCTACATTGAATGGCGTATACACATCTCCTCATCTGTTGTCAGTCTTACTCGGGAGAGGTACCTGCAAAATGTAGAAACACTTCTGAAGATCAGCCTGATGTTATATTATTTGTATTTTCTACGATAACATTTTCACATAATGTAGACAGACCGAAGCTGTTTTCCGAGAGTTCTCATCCTAATGGATCCACCCTTCCATGTTCATTAGTATTGTTGGCATGTACCCAAGATAATTGATACCTTCATAGGGCACTGCTTATACTGGTCATTTCCTGTTCGTATATCTCTGGGTCTGCGCTTATGTCTTTTACTAGAAGTTGCAGGCAGCGGATGATCCCATTCTTTTCATTGCATGGGTAGTGGGAGATGAAGTTGTGTTATTCTTTGATAAATGGTGGCATGCGTTATACGGATTTCTTCAAACCCTCCCTTCTTTTCAGTTATTAGCACATCCAGGAATGCCAGATAGTGGTCACGCTCTCAGTTCACATGGTCCAGTAGCGTCTAGACATCCTACTAGTGTGCCAGAGTATGAAGGTGTAAACAACGTATCACAGACTTTGCGCAAGGAATAAGAATGACGTATCCCAGTGATCGTAATAAAGGGTTCTGTTCAAACGCCTTAACATCTGAAGAAGCTGAAAAGTCGTACAAATGACAACAAAGATGAGGACAAAATTCAGAATAATGTAAATAGTGTAAATATTATATCACCTCAGCTATATAAACAGGATTGTGAGAAAAACGTTAATAGTAGTAAACGTTGCTGAAATAAAGACGTAAATAGCAAAATTTATCGGCATTCACCACAGAAATTGATGAGCCTGAACAATTTCAACTTTGTTTGAGCACATTGTCTCACCGATATGTCTCTTATTCAAAAACGTTATTTAAGAAAAGGATTTTTCAAGGGATGTCAAACGTAAATTATTTTCGAATTATTATGCGTTCAACAGAACTAACCGTTATGTCTTACATCAAGTGGTACAAAATTTGACACCAGTAATTATACTTTAAAAGCCATTCATGAAGAAATTAAAATGAAATAAAAAATTGCATGCATTGCAGCCGATAATTGTTTGTCTAAATATATTTCAGTATCTTAAATAGATTAAATTTGTTTGATTAGAAATGTCTGACAATAAAATCATTTTTATTGTATTTTTTCCGATTGTTTAATAAGCTGTTGAGTATCGTATTCGAAGTCGTCTTTAAACAGTCCAAAGTTTGAGTTCTTTTGCTTAAGTGTACTTCCGATTATACCAATAACATTCAAGCACCATAAATGGGTGGTAGTTACAGTTACTTTATTTCTATCCTGTTATTCTTTGGAAAAGTGTAAGTTTGAAAAAGTGTATGTTGACTAACGCTTATTAATGGTATAATTCTTTTGATGTCTCTCTCTCTCTCTCTCTCTCTCTCTCTCTCTCCATAAATAAATAAATAAATATATATATATATATATGTGTGTGTGTGTGTGTGTATATATATACATATATATATATATATATATATATATATATATATATATATATATATAGTTCGTTATATGTATATATACATATGTGTGTGAGTAGAATGCAATTAGATTCTTGGCTATAAAAATTCATACTTTTACGGTTTGACTTCATAAATATTCTAATGAGATATATGTGTGAGTATATTAATTTATTTATACAATAATAGGTTGACCAGCGAGATTGTTTTGGATTTTTTTCAGCATTTTCAACTTCCGTAATGATGTATTCAAAATATTTATGGCTTTTAAACCCGTAGTTGAATGTAACAGTTCTTGAGAGCGATTCTACGCGAAAAGGAGAGTTACTAATTTCTTTTTTATATTTTATTATTTCTTTATTTCCACATTATTTACATTGTCCGGACTGTTGTCCTCAACTTTATTGTCATATTCGTATTCACATGTTTCGAACTTTGTACGCTTTGACCTTCTTCAAATGATTGGCATTTCGAACCGAACAAATTATTTCGTTCACTCGTTCCATGAGCCATGGCTCTTCAGTATGTCTTATTTATCTTCTTTTAACTCAATTCTTTAATTTATTTATTCATTCACCACAGCTGTGGCCAGGTATTGAACTCACAACAGTTTACGTCAAATATTGAACCTAACCAAAGCTTTTATCCGCTAAGCAATTGATATGAATTAATTTTTATCGCTTCTCTTTATACCATTCCTAAATTTGTGTCTGTTTAATTGTATTGTGTTAGGTCTTTTGCGTTAAATTCTTTTTACTGATTTAAGTCGATCTTTTTTTGTAGTTTTAGGGTAATATTATATGTATCCGCTTACATTTAGCTCACATGTATAGGCGTGTTGTTTTGTGTTCGTTGTCGGATTTATATGTAATTATTTAGGTCTGGTAATCGTTGGATTATATGATTGATTTTGTTACCCTAATTGAATGTGTATATGTTGATGTAAAAGTTTAAAAAATAATCCCTACAAAAGCAAATATATGTTAGGTCATTTCTTCGAGTCTGTTCACGTCATTCTCTCTCTCTCTCTCTCGATATATATATGTGTGTGTGTGTGTGTGTATGTATGTGTATGTGTGTGCATATATATATATATATATATCCGCGTATATCTATGTAGGTGTATCTATATATTTACATTTATATCTGTGATTGTATTTGTGTATATATATATATATATATATATATATATATATATATATATATATTATCCTACACCTATGGCACGACTCGGAGATTCATGCGTTATGCATTCATCAAAGGCATATTTTAAAGTGATGAGGCACCTGATGACTCCATAACGCATGATACGCCAAATCATGCCGGGGATTTAGCATAATATGTAAATTTATTAATATATATAATACATCTCTTTTCATGCAGTCAGCACTGGTTTATTAAAACCTCAGTAATAATGCTACATATTTTTTTTTAATCATCTCACCCCAAACAAGGCATTCCACTGCCACTATTGCGCATGGGGCTACATAGGGGAAGGTAAAGAGAAGTAGTAGTTAGACATAGGGAATGTCAGGAGGAAGGTGACAGATGAGTAAGGATAGCGAGGATGAGGGTTGGGCAGATGGGAAGAGTGTTTGATAGAATGGGAGCAGGTTAGTGTGTTAGGAGGTGTCTATTGACCTTACATTTAAACTCCTGGAGATTGTAGCCTCGAGGAAGCAATCATTTGGAAGAGAATTCCACCGTCGGGAAGTGCGAGGAAAGAAACTGTTGGAGTAGAAGTTACGGCTGCATTTTATCGGTTTCACTGTAAAAGGGTGGGATCTAGTTGCTAATCTAGTATCTCGTTCAAATTCGTATTTAGAGGGCACTAGTGATCTAAGTTCATTGGAGCAGAAGCCGTGGAAGTATTTATGGAAGAGACACAGGGAAGACACGTCGCCCCGTGGGAGAGAGACTGCAGGCGGTCTGCCAAGTCGGTATCTATAACATTACAGACCCTCCTCTGAACCTTATCGAGAAACCCGACGAGAATAGCAGGGGCACCCGACCAGATATGGCAGCAGTATTCAATGCACGGGCGGATGGTAGATTTATAAATATGCAGGATAGATTTAGACGGAAAAAACTTCCGGGCCCTACACAGAGAACCGACTTTCATAGCAGCGGATTTAGCAATGGATTCGATATAGTCATTCCATTTGAGGTCCGCTGAAAGTGTGAGACCAAGGAGGCGTAGTGTTTTACTCTCTGGGAGGCAAGCCTGGTCCATGCTAATGGGAGGTAGGTGAGATTGTCGATGATGGTTAATTGAGAGTAGCTTCGTTTTAGAAGCATTAAAATTTACTAGCCATTTCTTACCCCAGTCCAATATAGATTGGAGGTCTTTTTCAATCTCGGCTGCGAGGTTAGCTTTCACGCCTACACCAGATTTTTGTAGGAGGCGAGAGTAAACTGTGGTGTCATTTGGGCCCTTATGGAATCAGGGAGATCATTAATGTATATATATATATGCACAGCTTCCTCATATGTATACTTATTAATTGACTTCAATATATATACATATATATATAATTTTCACAACAATGATCTAACATTGTCTGATGACGAGGTAAAAATCTCGAAACAGAAATTTTCGTGTCTCAACGTAAACTATAATGATTTATATAAAATAACTATTTAATTTATAGATAGATAGATATAACTATCATCGAATATATATATATAACTATCTATGGTTTAACCCCACTTTCTGTAAGCTATTTAATATTAATATCGTTTAATACTTTCTGAAATTAGTTGATAAGCACTTTAAAGAAAACAACCCACTAAGGAAACTCTGCAATAAAATGAGATTAGAAATTAGTTATTCCATCAATAGCATCATCAATTCCTATAATAATAATAATATACTAAAGAAATGTTATAACAATAAAAAGACAGAAAATACAACACTCTGTAACTGAAGAGTAAAAAATAAATGCCCAGTTGGAGATATATGTAACTCTGAAGAAGCGATATACCAAGCAACCATATATCCTTGCGTAGACAATAGCAGGAAAAAAACATATATAGCAATTTCCGCCAGTCCATGGAAACAACGCCTATATAATCATACTCAATCATTTTCTAAACCCCACCTAAAACATCAAACCGCTCTTTCTAAATATTTCTGTGAATTGAAAGACTAAAATCTTTCCCCTCAGATTGAATGGAAGATTATAAGGAAATCTCAAACTCCCAATAGCTTTAGAAGCAGATGCAATTTATGCTTAGACGAAAAAATTATAATTATCAAATTCAGAGAATCTAGGCAATTATTGAATAAGAGAAATGAAATAATCTTCAAATACCGTCATAAAAATAAATTTAAACTTTATAACACATAAAATCCTGGAACCACCCCTTCCGACAAACTTACTAGCTCTCACATTTGATTGAATCATACGTTGGAGGATCGTACAGACCAAATGAAGTGAAGATAAGGGCCTACCAAGCACAGAAATTAACACGCCCATCTAAGTACACAATGACTTTATATTATTGGTGCACATAGTTCTAAAAGAAATAACCTATCATAAACTATGTAAAAGAAAAAACTTCACTTCGAAATAAGCATTTCACGTGTAGAATGGGGCTCCCAAATGTAAGGTGAGATATGTCTCTCATATATATGGGTGCACCAAATTTTGTGCATGCTTCTATAGAATTTTTTGCATGTCTATATGTATCATTGTATTATTTTATGCATTGTATGCATTATTGTATGCATAATGGGACACCTAGGTATAAATATTTCGCATATATAAGAACGGGCCTAATTATGTATACGTTTTTCCGATCATTCTACCCAACAAGCCGAATGAGGTAGATCAGTATATATGGATATAAAAGAATAAGGTTTATAAAGACGTATGAAAAGAAAATGTATCATCTCATTTGGGAATTAAATATACACAGACGTACATTATCTTCATGCATAGAGCTAAAAAAGTTGCACGTGTACTTATATAATTATAGTTGTGTTTGTATATTCATATGCATATAGGCCATGTGTAGGCATATATACGTAGATCCACTTGATGTATGAAGTAAGAAAATATTGCCGTATTTTGGGAATATGTGTGAGAATTACTAGCAATTATATGTATGTATATATATATATATATATATATATATATATATATATATATATAACGCTACCAATACGCGCGGAAATGAGATTTATATTTATAAGTACACCATCATCAGGATCGGTAAGTAAATACGATAACGTGTAAAGCGGTAAATATATTTAGACATGAACAAAGTCACATTTGTAAGTATATGTGGGAATGTACACATATGTATATATGTAGATAAGTTATATAATTGATGGGTTCGTTTTATGGGGTCAAACATACACCAGCGTCCAAAGATTTAGAAATTCCTTTACTGGTCAAATTCTTCACGACGGCCAGGGAAATCCGAGACAAATCTGACGTCAATACCTTTTACTTTCCCTTTTCTTTCTTCTTATTTTTTATTTTTTATTTTCATTTTTATTTTTTTAATTTTGTCTTTCTCTTTAGTTAAAGAAAATGCTTATTCCGGCAACATTTTTCAACCAAATGGAAGTTATATTGTAAGGTTTGATGAAATGAGCTCACTAGCTCATAGAAATTGACTTTATGTTATAACCACTTGAATGGCGTGTTGAGTTTTCCTTTATAAATATAATTTTCTCTAGACAACATCCATTGAACTCTCTATATAGTTATAACACTTAATATTATATATTATATTAAGTTAATCTTGTTGGATTATGCTCACCGTTTACGGACTGGACACACACACACATATATATATATATATATATATATATATATATATATATATATAATGCGAAGACACTTTAATTGAGCAGATATCTGGCGACTTCCAAACAAAGTTTCATGCTGACTCTTTTATCGTGTCTTCACTCATTGGGATCTTTTTTTTTGTGACACATTTTTTTTATATTCATGGAGTTTGATGTGATTTTATATTTTGTCGGATTTGTCTTATTTTGGATTGGTTAATTTTTTTTCTTTTCTTCTCTTTTGATTTTTCATTTTACTGTGCCGTTGTCTGTATTTCCTTATTATTTTTATTTCTTTTTAATGTACACGTCTTTTGGTACTCGTATAAATGATTGTTGGTTGGTTTGTTCTTGTCATTTAAGTCGAATTATTTTTGTTTTCTTGACGCCTTTTCTTACCGTGTTGATATATTCAGTCAATTTAGACTTTTTTTTTAGATCATGTTTGTGCTTTTGTGCTCTTGCTTGTATTTGAGCTTGTGGTCGTTGTACGTGCTTTTTTCTGTTTTAAATTTCTTATATTATTTTCTGTTTTTTCGTGAATATTTTCAGTGTATTTATATTTTATTTGCATGTTGTTTGTACTTGATTTTATGTTATTTTTTGTTATTTGTGTAACAAAGTAGATATTTATTCGCATGTTATTGAGAATGGACTCTTCCGTCGATTCCGACGCATGAGGATTCGAAAACCTCATTCAATTTTTATGTTTGTGCCGAATGTTTTGCTAGTAAACATTATACATGGTCACATCTCTGAACAGCAAGAGAAATACTTGTTTAGTAATTTCGCTGTTGTCTCTCGTCTCTTTGTTGACAAATTACAAAACTTCAGATAATCCACTTCTAGTATTTATGCTTTGAACCCTTTTAAACCGACGTTCTAATAATTTGTTCACCACTGCTGTAGCCTGGTGTTAAACTCACAGCTGTTTTGGTAAAGTCACTGGAACTAACCAACGCTTACACCAGGCTACAGCAGTGGTGAACATATAATTTAGAACGTCGGAATAGAGGGAGATAACTCATGATTACCAGAAGCGGTTTCGCAAAATGGTATGCCTCACTGATCGTAATAAAGGGTTCCGTTCGAAATTCATAATAGCCGAAGAAAGCCTGAGCATACAACGACAGACATATCGTAAAAATGACAATAAAGATGTGGACAATAGTATGAGTAATATAAACAGTATAAATACTACCTCATCCCAGAAATATAGACAAATACTCATGGATTGTATAGTCATTATTTTCAGAAACTGGACACATCTTGAGGGAAATATTTGCAACTATAAATAATGAAGAAATATTCCAAACGGTTGGAACGTTGCCCGGGAAATCGTCTTCGGAGAGTAGATCTAACATCTCATAAACCGAAGCTCGTCAATAATGATTAATACTAACATCTCAATCAATGTGCTAGATATCTAGTCGATCTATTGTCCTAGGTGTGTTAATATTTGTTAAAGCACAAGTGTACCCCACGGTATATGTTCCATGTAAAAAAAACTGACCGAAAGAGTTCACGATCAGAGAACTAGTAACTTAACATCTTTTCATAATATCGTTGAGATAATAACCAATATAAAGAAAAACCACCTGATCCGAGAATTCAGAAAGCTTTGAATCAGTCTTAGACTGTGAAGATGATTTTATTTTTTCCTCTTTTTATCTATTTAACATTATCACACACATACACTTACACACTCAGAAACGCGAGCACACACACACACACACACACACACACACACACACACACACACACACAAACATATATATATATATATATATATATATATATAGGCTCAAAGAGTTTTCCTCATTAATAGAGCAGATTCATGTCGTTTTCTATGTTTCGTTTCGTTTTTATTGTTTAGTATATGGTGTGATATCGTAGGAGTAGTTTTGTTTGTAATTTGTTGCTTATTCTTTTTATGATTAGTGTCTTTTTTCATTTTTAGTCATTTGATTTGTTTTGTTTTTAGTGTATGCAGCATTGAATGTTTTTTAATTGGGATAAGCCCTTTTGTTTGACCTTTTGTTTAATGATGTGACCTTTTTGTCAATATGTTGGTATGTTTTGCCGCGTGACGGTTTATTTATTCTGGGTCATGTTTGGGTGTTAATATATTTCTGTTTGTTAGTAAAACCCAAAAACACAACTATATTAACAGTTTTTGCCAATTTTTGGCAAATGTCAATATTACACATTTCAATTAAGTGAATCATGAGTTCTATTAAATATGAAATAAGGGACGTGTTCCTTAATATTTATTTCAAACATGTTTCCATAAAGCATTTCACCAAATTCTACACACACATACACATCGGATACAAATAACGCAACATCACTTGATTTAATTGTTCTCAAACTTATTTTATCATAATACTGATCATTTATAATGTAACTACAGGGGACGGGGAGTTGTAGCTTATTGATATCGCGGGACAAGGAAAGATTCTACGTACTACCGGTTTGTAGCAAGGAGTGTAACATCCCATATGAATAACTTTTTATGTAGATTTTAGGAACAGAAGTTTATGATATTTGAAATCAATCCATCGATTTTATTTTCTGTTACAAATAATCAACGTCGATAGAGTATAATTTTCCTTTATCTTTTGAACACTAAAATGCATTCAGTAAATTAACAAGTAATTTTTTGTTCATATTAATATTCTGCGACAAGTATGAGCATTTTTAGACATATGCAAATACGATATGAAGATGAGCGACATCTGTTTATGTGATTCATGCCAAGTAACACATATGTGAGACAACAAATAATTGTTTACAGTAGAAATAGCACACTGGTCTTTTTTCATCTCTTGTGCCATGAGAGATGGACGATTTGTAAAAATGAATTGAAAATAAGAGTTATTTTAGTTTTAGATTCTACTAACATCGTGAATAAATTAAGAACTCTGGGCAAGTTTTAAAGCTTTTAACTTGAATCTTGTTCTAAAAGATTACATTACCACTATTTTTCATAAACATTAAAATGTCCTCCCATATATACATAAATATATTTATTTATTTATTTTTTTGCTAGTAAAATATTCGTGATCACCGAAAATGCTAAGCTGCTAGAATTGTATGTATTCATAGCAGCCATATTTTATGTAGATTTATACAATTCTTTTATTATTTGGGAAGAGCTACACATATTATATTAACTCTATGAAAGGTAGATTATTGCTTCTGTATTAAAAAATTAAAACTTGAGAAAGATAGACCGTCAATCGCAGTTAAGTAAAGCTCTCCGCCTGCATTCAGATCCTCTTCCTTAATCGAATAATTAACAACTGATTTTTCTCTAAAAGGTTTACTAAACACACGAGAACAGTCAACGAACACGGAAGATATTCCGAAATCTTTTTATTACGTTTAGAATAAGGTATCCTAGCAAAGACTTGGGATATGTTTCCCTTTTCCAGATTTGCTACGGAAGCTGCAAGAAAATTAACACTATCCCTAACTTTGATAGAATCTGAAATCAACACACCGATTCGACTTTTCTTACAGATAGCCGCTTCGCTAGCCATACAACCATAGGAACGTTATCATAGACATCAGTTATCAAGTATTCTTTATTACCAAATTCTTCAGCACTGGAACTCGTTTTCCTTAAACAAATGCGATAACTTTCAAAAGAGTGTATTTTTCCTGTATTTTTCCTGTTTAGTATCTATATTTCAAAAGCCTAATTATTTTTTCTTCGGCGGATTTTCTTACAAATAGAATATGAAATATTATAAATACTTGATAAATTTGAAGTTTGCAGTGCACATATAAACTGAGAATGAAATATTATTTCTAGGAGTCCAATAACTATAGTAAAATTACTATAAATCTTAAGGAGAGAAAAAACGATTCCTATAGGTGTTCCAATACAAACATATGCTGAAAGAATTGACCAAGGTCTATTCGATTTATCAAATAATTGACTGATGGTGAACGAAGAAAATTGGCTGCGATTAGGATTGACAATTATGTCCAAGTTATGTGTAAAGTGAATTTTGCAATCAAAATAATCAAGACAAGCCTGAATAACTTACATGGTTGATGAACTCCTTGGGAAGTTGCGACTTGATTCAAGACATGAAGAGAGACATTTATAATTTTACTGCTTTGTGGGGAGGGTACAACAATCAGATAAAACAAAACACCAGCCATTGTGATCCGATGATGTCAAACGTATTTGTTTCGTCTGACCAGTTGTGTATAGGGGTTAAATAATCAAATTCAAAGATTTAAGAAAATACTTGGCTCGATTAATTTAAGAAAATATCTGTTATTAAAAAATCATGGTTCTCGTTTTTTGGAAGATGGTTCTCAACTGACCCTAATATACTTTGCAATTGATATAATTAGAAAAATAATTGCGACAATTTACCCATCGCAACATATATATGATAGAGGGAAAAAGAATGATTGGAATCAATATTGCACTGTTTCACATTTTAATGCGATTTTCAGAAGATATATATATATATATATATATATATATATATATATATATATATATATATATATATGTACGTATGTTTTTGCGAATGTATGTATTTGTGTATCTGTATGTTACACAAATTTGTGTCTCTCTTATTCTATACACTGAACAAAAATATCATTTACGTTTAAGCGTATGTATACAAAACGTTTCGATGCAAGTTTATGTGTACAAATAAAAGTTGTGTAAATTTACACTGAAATGTTCCACTTATACTGAAAGACATAAACGCTCACGTAACCGCAGATGCGCCTAGACTATATTTCAAACACCTAAACGTCTCCTAACTTTAATGAGCTGCGTTAGATTGATATTCGTGCCTGGGGCTAGAATTTAGTATTACCGACTCCCCGCTTGAAGGTATGAAGTTTTCCCATGGGTGGTTACTGGGGCCACCTCAGCTCAGTATAATTGGTTTTGTACCAACTGTGTCGTCTATTGTACATTGCAGACTTGGAATTCTGAGAGTATTGACAGTAATAACAATAATCCCTTAGAGTGATTTTATGCGTAAGAAGATGACCCAGTCCAAGATTTAAGCGACCAAATTTATTGGGTGATATAAGGAAGTAGACGGTTGTAGTTAATCGAGCTCTTAATCTAACTTATAATAGATTAGGTTACCACAAAGAGGGTGCTGTAAATATCTTGAATCTTTTATATCTCAATTTTAACTATCCAAATAATATTATATTTTCATATGTAACATTTCGGACTTACTTCGCATTTTGTACAAAACCACCTTCTGATCCTTTGTGCGTTAGCCAACTCGAAGACAGAAGGTGTTACAGGTTTTGCTTGCAGTTTTTGAAGAATCCACAACTCCTCAAAATCGGGTGTAAAATCTAAATTAACGTTTGAATTAATAAAAATATTGGATTAAAATATCTTTTAATTCTTTAGAAATTGCTGCAAGTTATAGAAACAAAATTTGCAAGATAAGTGTTGAAAAATAACGGAAAGCCAAACAGAATATTACTGCGCAGTGACTCTATCTTTCTTCTGTTCTTATAATATTACATGCTAATACTCGTGTGTGCATGAAATAGTCGGCGATTTTTGCCAAAAAGCTTTTCTTTCAATTTCGATACTAATGATTTTTCTAGGCAAAGAACAAGAATGTTATACCACAATGATTGTAATAAAGGGTTCGTTTCGAAATTCTTAGCATCTGAAGAAGGCCGAAATGTAAACGGCCAAAACGTCGTACAAATTGCAACAAAGATGAGGACACTATTCCGAATGATGTCAAAAGAGTAAATACTACCTCATCTCAGAAATACAGACAAATATTGAAAGGTATTTGTGCTATTGCAGCATTTTATTGATTTTATTTTTTTTATAATTTTATTTTTTGAAAGGAATGAAATCCTTCGTTCAGTTGATGGTGCTGTTAGACACTTCGTAGCGCAATCGAAACGCATAAAACGAATATTACCACTGTTAAGAATGCTTCCATCCAACTGAAAACTTAATGGAGGTTATTAGCACAATTCGTAATAGGGTAAGTTACAGTTGTATAATGTTTTTTTGTTTGATTATATTATTGTAAATTTTCGTTTTAACCCTTTATCCAATAAATTAGATTACTCTGCCATGCGTGTATATATATATATATATATATATATATATATATATATATATATATTGAATATCGGAAATAATAGTGCTCGATACAAGAGATAAATTTAGAGAAAAAATAATGGTTGCATGTTGGCATAAAAGTACAATTCTGAAAAATGGCGAACCGAATTGATTCCTGTGCTTGTCACCAATCCTAATGTTTCCAATATTTCTTATGCGTATGTTTGCTCGTATTAAAAAAACAAACAAAGAGACTAAAAAACAACAGAAAATTAAATTACAGTCAAATATGAGGTCATAACACCACCGGAAAATAACATCCTTGAAAATAGCCTGCGAAGAAGCTGAAAACACTTGAAAGACAAAAATTATTGAAATTTTTACATTCCTTATCTCCAGCAAAAACGGCTCTTTATCCCCCATTAGCATGTAACAGAATAACCTCCCTGAGAGTAGAACACTACGCCAACTTGTCCTCACACTCTCAGGGGATCTCAAGTGGAATGACTATATCGAATCCATTCCTAAATACGATGCTAAGAAGCAGGGCCAGGAAGGTTTTCGCGTCTTAGCCCATCATGCACATATATAAACCTATCATTCGCCCGTATATTGAAAACTGCTGCCACATCAGTTCGGGTGCCCATGCTATTCACCTAGAGCTTTTTGACAAAATCCAACGGAGATTCTGTAATGTGATCGATACCGACTTAACAGCTCCGCTGCAGTCGCTATCTCACCGGTGTGAAGTGACTTCTCTGTGCCTCTTCTATAAATATTTTCACGGCTTCTGCTCTAATGATCTTAGATCACAGACGCCTTCTAGGTATGAATTTACACGAGGTACTAGACTAGCAACTAAGTCCCACCATTTTACAGTTAAACCAATAAAATTTAACCGCAATTACTACTCTAAAAGCTTTTTTCACGTACATCACACCTGTGGAATTCCATTCTATATACTTGCTTTCCCGACAACTACAATCTCCAGGAATTTAAATGTAAGGTCAATAGACATCTCCTATCTCACTAACTCGCATCCATTCTTTAAAGCTTTTGTTTCCATCTACTCCACTCCTATCCTCGGTATTCTCATCCGTCTATTACCCTTCACCTGAAAATTTATTTAACTACCCCCTTTTTCTCATCACTATGTAACCCACGGCATGACAGTCGCAGTAGAATCCCTTGCTTGTGATGCGATGATTAAAAAAAATAGGAAACATGTAAGAATATTGGAAAAATAAAATCAATAATTAATAAAATCTGCCTTGTCGGTCGTTCATAACAAAACATTTATAAATGAAACAAATATATATAGATATATTTCATATTTACGGACATATTTAGATGCAAAAATGTATAGTTGCTGTTATATATATTTGTTATTTAATGTATAATATGTAATTTTGAACACATGTATATATTATTGATCGCCATGTAGCTTTCTGACCATGAGCTTGGTTTGAATCAGACCATGTTCGGTTTTTCAGAAAGGTGACTTCTTGTTTTTATCTCTCTAGAAGAAGGTGATCTCAGCGTATGTCAACTTTTGAACGTACCTGAAAACCATACCATGGGTTGATCCAAATCTTGCTAGTGAAATTGGGTAGACGGTTCTCTTTGAAGACCCGTCGATGTTTGTGCTAGTCACAAGTCGTCGTGAGCAAGGGTTTGAACGTCCAGTCAATATTCTTATTGTCGTTCACGCTGGATAATCCGCTCTCACCCAGAAAATATAAATAAAATCTGCTCAGAATACTTGCTGTATATATACAGCAGGTTGGCAAACATGTGTTTGTTCAACAAACACATCTGTGCCGGACGAAGCGTCTACAGTGAGGATTAGCTACTTACCTTTTAGACAAGAATCGTAAAATAATATTGGCCAGCTATACATAAGTACATAAGTACGTATGTGTACCCACATATTTTTATGTATTTACGCCATTCGTATGTGTCGATATATCTTATGCAATTATGTAACGTGTGAATAAACTAGAGTGATATATAATATCGAAATAATTGTACTTACATATATGTTTTTTGTATTTGTATATATGTGTATATATTATATGCACATTTCTCTCTTTCGCTCTCACTCACTCTCTTTCTCTCTCTCTCTCTCTCTATATATATATATATATATATGTAGCAATTTAAATAAATTGTAAATGTTGTCTGCTTATTTTAAATGAAATAATCTTTTGCGTATTATAATTGAAAATGTAAGAAATGAGCTGTAAAATTGACAGATGATTTTATTATTCATTTCTCAATGTTCCCAATTACTTGCAACCGCTTTCCGAATCATTTTCAGAGGTGTGAGTTGTGGCCAGAAAAATTAGCCACAGAACTGTGTTGCTAAATTTTACTATAAATTTTATTCGTGCTTCAAAATTTTATTCGTGCTATTTATATATTTTTATATTATAATATCATGGACATGCACGTTTTAAAGCACGAAAAAGCTGTTCTTTTTGTAGACATTTTAGAACTGTACTAGATTAGCAAATGTGTTTTATCAGTTTTTAGATGAATTGACTACATGTCATCATAGGTTCTGTGCTAACAGTTTCTTTCCTCGCTTGTAAGACACTCTTCCGGTTTCTAGATTTCGAGATATGTTTGATCTTCAAAAACGTATCTTCAATATAAATCGTAAACTAATCCCTACCTGATTGCTCCTGTACTGTTCTAACTCCACAATGGGGCTTCCATTTTCTAATTCTTTGGCACTATGTTTTACTCACTTACATAGTGTGAATTCTATAAGAAAGATAATGTTAGTGTACACGTGAATTAGTTATGACGTATTGTGTATATATCTATTTAAATTTACATACATATAGTCATCCGCTGACAGATCTGTTTCGATTTATCACAGTTCATCAGTACGATTAGTCTCTGATTGCTTTTAACCCAGGATTGAAATCCGAAGGATTTGGTGTCAGTCGGCGATTTTACCTCTGGGATATGCGCGCTCGGTATATATATATATATATATATATATATATATGAATACTATTTCTGTGTGCTGGTTTATTATATTTGAAAGTATATATGAACTATTATCTATTTGAATAATATTTGCATATAATAGTATTATATATATAAACCATTTTCCATATGTGTATATATATATATATATATATATATATATATATATATATATATATTATAAGAAAATGAAAAAACACGTAGATTAAAAACCACTGTTTAAGCATTTACTTTATAAAAAGTGCTCCATACAGAGTAGCGCTTAATATTGTAATTATGTTATTAAAATAGTTTATAAAAGCGATATATAAGTACACAAATATTATTATGTTTCAGTACACTAGTTTTCTTCTTCAGGTGACATGTTAAAATAAATAATGAAAAATATTTATTTTGAAAATATAAAATGAATTCATAGGTATTTAGACATATTAATCAATCGAGTATACAACAATTTTTAACAGTAGGTCGGATTTTAGTTTTTATAAAATTAGATTTTGTAATACGTCATGAGTAAAGAGGTTGGAATGCTTACTTTAAAACAGATTTAATTAATTATGGTATACTTAGTTATATTGTATTTAGAAACAATTAAGTATTGTGTGGAGCTTATAAAATAATTTTTAATTTTTCAATTGTATTGGAGCATGAATTATAAATAAAACATTGCAATTAATTGAATTTTAAAGAAAATGTTAATTAGATTTTTTACTACTTTACAATTAATTTAGCTGCAATGATTAGATTAGAATTAGAATCAAATAATTATAGTATGCTAATATATATTGTCGTTAAGAAAATAATGAGTATTATCATTTATATTAGTAAAGTAAATTTTATTTGTAAGCTTTTTGGAGCCTTAGTTATAAAGAAAACATTATATTTAATTAAATTTCAAACAAACAAATTTTCGATGTTTACATAAAACGGTCAATTCGGTACAGTAGTTCTTTATTTTTGTTAACCTTAAAATCTGCACTTTTTCACTCAGGCATATCTTAGAACGACTTACAGATTAATGTTTTCTTCCGAACTTTCCATCAGTAATTTAAATAGGCATGAATTCATCATATTTTAAAAATAAATCATTCTCACCATTTATTTTACTATATTATCTGAAGAAGAACATTATTTTTTTGAAACATGAACATTTTCTGTAGTGATATAATGATTTTATAGACCATTGTAATAACCAAATTAAAATATATATATATTTTAAAACTGTTCACCCCAAGCAAGGCGGAACCGCCACTGATGCGCAGGATCTACATATGAGAGTAACAGTTTAGGCAGGAGGAGAATGAAGAGATTGAAGAACTAGTTAAAATAATTGTCAGAGAAAAGGCAATATAAGCATGGAAATACAGGTGTGGAGACAGTTGCGAAGGTAGATAGAAAGGAAAATAACAACGTATACGGTGTGATGTAGAAAGTATATAAAAATTAATTTCACAAGCGGGAAGTGCGACAGAAGAAGCTGTTGTCGGCTGGCCGATCTAACTGTAAATGGACCTTGTTGTGGGACCTTGTTGCTAGTCTGGTTGCGTGAGAAAAATTCTGGTGGTGGGACACCAGTGACCTAAGTTCGTCGGTGAAGAAGCCATGAAAATATTTGTAGAAGAGACAGAGGGAAGCCACACCCCGACGGTGAGAATGTAGCTGGAGTGGAGCTGGCAATTTTACAATCATGTCTCATCTTTTACAAATAAGGATAAACAAAATATGACATCACTTTCTAAATATTTTTGGAAGTTGGAAGATAAAAAAAGCACTTAAAAGTAATTAAAAATTTCTCAAACAGGCTAGAATCTCCAGATCGATTAATGAACAAAAAAATTGTAAATATTAAATAGATGAAGGGTGACATATTACTAAATCATAGGCAAGTAACTTGTAAACATATTAAAGATTTAACCTTACAATCATGCTAGAGTTATAAAATCTAATGTTTGAATCTCCAGCAATTATATACATTTTATAGTATTATAAAGATAGTTAGATCTATCTTGACAATTTAATTTAATGATATGATCTTTCTTCTTAAGTTATTTTATCTCTATTTTTATCTTTATTTTTATTAAAAATTGTCATGTATTTAATGTTTTAAAATGAAATTTTGTTTCTAACATTAATTTTTTCTTTAATTTTAATTTTTATTTTTTTAATTTAATTTTAATATATTTTTTCAATTTAATATATAAGCACTAATGAATTTATATCTTCGTTTTGTATTTTTAAATATCCTTAGATCTGTGCTTTTGAATAATTCCTATGACTGTGTCTGTGGTTTCACAATTTGTTTTAAAAAAATTCAAAATGATTCAGTTTAACAATATTACTAACAAATGTATATATGTACAGTTCATTTCCGGTCAAAGTTTGAAATTTCTTTTTTTTCTCCCTCACCACTATCTATCCTGTGCATTTTTCACTCTTTCTAACTTTCTTCCCACTCTGTGCATTCTCATCTTTGTATCTTTGTTAAGCACATACGTAGCTTGACCGATGTCTGTATATGTTTATACTTTACTTCCTAACTAATTTTGGGGTCTATTTATCATTGAGCCGTCTTTCATTTAACTTTTCCTCGTGTTTCTTTATTTCTTTCTCTCTTGTTTTCCTCTTCGTTTTGTATTTCCTCTGTGTCCTTCTCAGCCACCAAGTGATCGAAGATGTCAAATGATCGGTTGAAATATTTCACTTCCTCTGTCACGTTGTTATTTCTGATCCCAGTGAAAGCTACGGACCTGAGAAAAAATGCGGTCATCTTCGTGCTACACTCCTCTACAATTGAAATCAAGAGGCGAGTGGAAGCCTAATGCAGAAATAAGGGAAACAGAATGAACAAAATAAATGCCTCATTTTTTATTTCTCTTTTTCTTTTCTCATCTTCGCTGTCCTCTTTACTTCGTACGAAAAATTTTGACAATAAACTGAAGTGAACATTCATTACATTTTTCTTTTAAAAAATAACGTTTATTACCATCATTACTAATTATAAAATGAGACATTGTCTTTCAATGTCGAAACAAAATGTACACTTTTGTAGTAGGTTGTAGTTTGTACATGTTCTGAAGTATAATTTAAAATAAATATTCATTGCGCTATTTCTATATTGAGCACACTTTTAAATTAATGTTTTGAACGTTGTAAATACTTTCTTCGTTCCTTATTCATAAGCATATATATATATATATATATATATATATATATATATATATATATATTATATATATATGTATATAATCACAAGATACGTTGCTGATAAGTGGGAATTTCTTAACTCAATTAATTTAGAATAATTAAAATTATTAGGACGTAAATTAAAATTAAATTAAATTCAGATTACAACAGCATTATACGAAACCAAAATTTGTTAATTTTAATTAAGTAAAAAAAAGTTATATTTATTATATTACTATATTATTGTAATATTTTTTCTCTCCCTTTTTTGCTTATGTTTTTCTTTATTTTTTCATATTTACATGGATTTTGCTATAATTAAATAACTTTCTGGGTGAGTGATTCTTTTTGATTGATGGGTGTTGTTTCGTTTGTGTTGAATGAGTTAGTTAATAAAACCGATTAAATATAACCGTAATTTCTACTCTATAAGCTTCTTTTAATGCACTTCACACCTGTGGAATTCGTTTCCATATACTTGCTTTCCCGACAGCTACAATCTCCAGGAATTTAAATGTAAGGTCAATAGACATCTCCTATCTCGCTAACTCGCATCTATTCTCTCAAGCTCTTTTTTTCCATCTACTCCATCCTCCATTCTCGGTATGTTAATCCGTCTATTACTCTCCACCTGAAAATTTCTATAACTACCCCCTCTTTCTCATCACTTTCCACTATGTAAACCCCGGGGCAACAGTGACAGTAGAATGTCTTGCTTATGGTGAAATGATTAATATATATATATATATATATATATATATATATATATACTAACACCTAAATGGATGCCTACATTTTGAACCGAAAGATTATGCGGATAATAATGCCTAATCAATGGCAGATCTTTTAACTCTTAGTATGCTATTTAATTCTTCCGTTCAGTATCAAATAAGAAATCGATAATTTTCTGTAAAGTACTAGCTAGCCCTATTAATTTACCTTTCAATGACATTGATATCCTGAAAACAACGGCATGATAATAGGTGCTCTCCTTTTCAAATATTATATACAAGAAAGAAAATTAAGAAAATACCCAAAATTAAAATTTATATTACATCTCTAGATCATTTATTTTTGCTGAAAAAAAATGAAAATAAATCTCGCAATGTAATCATGCAATTTCATCGTTAACTAATATTCTTTATTAAAATCATTTTACACAATTTCATTGTTCGAACTGTAAACTATTTACATTGCACGCTGTGGCTTTCGTTAGATCAATGGAATTTTGAACTGAACCGATGGTTCTTTTAGATGTCTTAGATTCTTCTTCTATTTTCCCTGTCATTTTAGGACGTAGGAATTTTGGCTTTCCATATCTCCCTATCCCTGATGGCTCTTAGCACGCTTTCGTCTGTTACCTCACGCAACACTCGTTCCGTAATCCACCTGATCAGGCACTTTAAATATGTTATCCGCTGCGTCCCCCTGTCTGTTTTTCCCTCCAACTGGCCTTTTTGTATCAGGTTCTTCAAGCCCTACTTCCTCATTTGCATATACCAATAACTTTCTCTTCCTGGTGATCAGTATTAAATTCCTTTTTGTTTTCATCCTTTTCAAAACCTCATCATTCCTCACAGGCTCGATCCATGATATCCACAGCATCCTTCTTTATAACTACATTCAAGTTGCTTCAAGTTTTTTCTTCATCTTTGATGATTTTGTCCAGCATTCATTGCCATATTGAAGAACTAACATCACACAACAATCCATTACTCTTTCCTTTGTTTCTAGGGAAAATTTCATGTTTCATAATACTTTACTCAACTTCTGGAACGCGTCCTTCGCCATATCAGTTCGCCTTCGGATCTCTCTTATATTTGACTCTAAGTTATGTGTTCAGCACTGTTGTAACCAGGTATTGAATTCACAACACTTTGCGTCAAGTCGCTTTTATCCACTAGACCATGTCTCCTTGAAGACACAATATGTGAATCTGAGGGACTTATAAACTATAAGTCTCTGTAAGCATTTTTATTGAAGCTCTTATTGCAGTCTTGAAGCTACTTATTCTCTCCAGAACACCGTATAACTGGTCCCCATATTGTTTTTATTTCAATGCGTCCTGATAGGGAAATATTTGGTGCCTAGCGTATGCGCTGAATCATAAAATTTTCGAGATTTACAGCAATGTTCTCTATATATTACTTTAACTTCATCCTGCAAGAGGTGATGATCTTTCTCCTTCCATAAGTGGTTAGATACACAGGATTTTTCTATTTCTTCTCGTGTTAAGGCCTTGCGATGTTCTTGCAGTCTTTTGTTAAGGAGTGGACTTTTTCTACTTTATATTTCTTCCACAACTGCATGGAATGCCGTACAAACAGAGGTTAACAAATAACTTAAAATGTTGAGTTAAAAGGAAGACATCCGGAGGTTATATGGATCATGAAATAAGAATGATATTCTTTAGTGATAAAAAAAGGGTTCTTTTCGAAATTCTAATAACCTAAAAAAAAGCCCAAGCGTACAACGCTAGCAATGTCGTGAATATGACAAAAAGATTTGTGCAGCAGTCTCAGCAACATAGTTTAAATCCAACAAAAGTATAAACAAATATTAAAATCATTTTTAGTTTACTTTTAATAATTTCAAATCGGCAAACGTTTTTCATCCATAATCATAATCGTCTTTACCCGCAAAACTATAATAAAAATGAGTTTGAGCAACACAAAATAAAAATAAGTCTTGTACTCTCCAAACTCTGTAGTTAATGAATAAATAAGAATATTGTATAGAGAAAATGGACAAACCAAAGGCAAATTAGATAAATATAATATCCTAAACTTATTCCCACTTAAATAAATACAATTGTATGAAGAACGATAATTAGATAACAATCACGCATTGAAGGCGACAAATATAAATAATTTATAACTAAAGAATTTAAAACATTTCGCTATGAAGTTAAAAAGATACTGTCTTCGAAAAAACCTGCAGATAACATGACTTTATTCTCTGGCATTCTTGCCCACATATGAGATTGAGCCGACGACTAGAAAAGCCCAAATCTCTAAAGGTTTGGCATAAAAAATAACAAAATTATTTTAATCAACATAAATCTTAAGGCAATCACATTCATCGTAATGCTTGAAACTGGGAGCCAAGACAGATATTACGCAGTTAAACATATACGTGGACAACCTTGAAGCATATAAGAAAAACGTGCAATTGCCAAAATCAATTTTCCAAAAAATATTGTCTGCGGTATTTAATAAAGTCAGTTTATCTCTGTATGTCTATTTCCATCTCTCTCACACTTCGGATTTGTCTCTGTGTGTATTTCTCCCACTCCGTCCGTGTGTGTGTGTGTCCCCCTCTTTTCACTCTTCCTCTCTCACTCTCTGTCTCTCTCTTTCCAAGAGCATGTTTGTCTAGCTCTCTCAGTGACTGTGTTCAACTCTCTCACTGGCTTTGCTTATCTAAATCTCTCCGTGGCTTTGTGCGCATGCGTGCGTGTGTGTGTGATGAAGTCTCGCTGTGGGTCTGAAGTGTCTCTCTCACTTCGTGGGTCAGTCATGTATGTGTGTGAGTCTTTCTCTGTTGTTCTCTCTTTGTGTCTATTTCTGCGGATGCACTCTCTTTCTCTCTCCATCAGTCTCATCTTTTCTTTCTCTCTCTCTCTCTCTCTGTGGGTCGCGTCTTCTCTCTCTCTTTTATTCCGTGTGTTTCTGAGTGTACGTCTCTATCTCTATCTTTCTCTCTCTCTCCCCGATTGTCTATCTCTGTGTTTATGTGTGCCTTTCTACATTGGTCCTTCTCTCTCCGTGGATATGTCCCTGTATGTGTATCTCACTTTCTCTCTCTCTCTCTCTCTCTCTCTCTCACCTACCGTGTTTGTGTGTGTGTGTGCCTATCACTATTACTAGATACATCTGTGTGTGTCTATATTTCTATCCGTAGTTCTGTGTGTGTATATGTGCGTGCGTATATATGTCATTATTTCTCTCTGTCACTCTCTCTGATACTCTGTGCCATACTCTCTCTCTCTGTCACTTTCTCCCTCTCTTTCTGTCTGACTGTCTCTCTCTCTCACACTACATCTTTCAATCAGACATTTCGAAAGTCTACAAGTCAGCAGATCTTGATTGGTCGTTCAGTTTGTTGGATATTTATGGGACATTGCCAACATCCTTTCACTTGATTACCTTCTTCCTCTCTTCATCTATTTGTACGTATCTTCTAAGCACTGACTCAGCAATGATTTCTTAGAGGAACTATATAGATCTACATCGTAGTACAGGTCTAACGTCAAAACATTTCCAACTTCATCACTGGTACGATAAGAGGAAATATATTTCATTTTTCTAGACTATACTTAGCACTTATATATATGTAGACGTGAAGAAATGACCATTGGATATTTAAATATTCCATACCACATGTAAAATGAATCGACTAATAGAAAAATGCTTTACTTATGTAAATCAAAAGGTCAATGTGCGGCCTATGATTATGACATGGGTATTAATAAGAATGATCTTTAACAGAAAAACTAAAATCTAACAAATGTACCAAGAAATAGGATACGAGATAAACGTTTTTCAAAAGTTATGATTTGAAATTGAAAGGAAATCACCGACGATAACTAACATTAATCCAACCTAAAAAAATTCACGATGTGGAATTAGTAATTTCTAAACACGAAAATTGAATCAATTATAACAAATTTAATATGCAAAATGAAGACGTTGACCATAGAATAAGCTGCACTCAGACAGCTTTGTGTTCTAATAAAAGCAGAATATTAATTTTAAAATATTCTTAAATAATGTCGTCAGATTGGGACTTTTATATGGATGTCATTAATGGTGCCAACCTTGTTCAGAAGTGTCTAAACTGTGAGCTATATTCAACTGCTTTCTTAAAGGCAGCTTCCATTGTAGCCTCAATGTTTTAGCGAAGACCATCCTTCTTCTAAATTTGTGGGAAGTGCAACAAAAAGACAAAGATCTTTACTAAATAACAAAACACGGCATCACTTAAGAACTTTCAACAATATCAACAAGTTAAATGGATTGCACATTTAAATTGAAGGTAAACTAAGGACAAATAGTAAGCGTCTTACACTCGTTGAAACAAAATGTCAAGAAGCTTTAAACTTTCATTAAAATGTCTATGTAGGCACTGATAAAATTTACAAGTATATTTCGTAGAGAATCTGAAAAATAAAAAAATATGTAACAGGTGTGAAATCCAGTAAACTTTTATGAGAATCTTCAAAATAGGAAAAAATAAAGTATTGCAAAATATGTTGGGTTGTATGAATATACGAGAACGTAGAGGAACATTCTACTATAATAATTTTATAACTTGCCATATTGATTATTATTTTTTTAACAGTAGTAGTTATAGTAATAGCAGTAGTATTATTTGACGTAGACAGCGTAGCATGGCAAAAATGAGGCTGGGGTGCACATTAAAAGCCTACTATATTCCTCATGGCAATCCTTTTGATTAGAACATCCCAGATATAGATCTCACAAGTCGCAGAATTTGATAACGGTAACACATAATCCTAGTAGAGAAGCTTTGTTAGATATCTCTTTAGATGGGATAAGGCAATCAGCTCAGTTTTCTATTAATCCTAAATATCTAAGTGTGACCCACAATTCATCTTTGTTGCCAAATCCTTTTAGCTAACCTTATTTCCCCCCCAAAAAAGAAAAAAATATATGTACGATAACACCTTTAATCAATTAAGATTTGCAAATCATGAAATTCATGTTTTTTGTCGTATCACGGCATTAAACTTTACTATTTGTACTGATTTTTAAATCTGCATGTTTATTGCATGAAATGCCTCAAAGTTTCCAACGGAAACCTTAAAACTGCAAGATTTTGATGACACAGTATATTTAGTAGACTTTAAGCATCAGTTTCTTAGATTATATAATGAAATTTTTGTTTGTTTAAAAATTAAATAAAATGTAGTTATTTAAAATTTATAAACAATATAAAATAAAGATTGTGAAAATCTAAAATTATGAATATGCGGTAAAATACATGAAAATTGTAAAACATTCAAGATATAAAATGGAAATAAAATAGAAAATATATTATTTAGAATACTTTTAATACACGTGAATATATTCCAGTAGTATAGAACACTTAAATATTCCCCGTAATCTGTCATATAGATAAAATTAACCTGGGAATGTGGGAAATAATAATGAGTGAAATATGCCATATTTCAGTCACACTTTGTTCGCCAGAGAGCTGACAAAAAATAATTCTTCGAATTTTTGGTACAATCCCTTGTACACTAATAAAAGTTTGATTGGCCTGCTTTATGCGATACACCATTTTCTGAATTTCAATTTCAGTGTCCTTGTATTTGCCTGAAACATTTGCATCAACTGGTATTGTTACCTCTATGTACATGCATTTTTTAGGAAGTTTTTAAAGTTATATACGGCTTACTAGCGTTTAAAAGTGATGGGTTGACGTTGCATTTGAACTCTTGGAGATTGTAGCTATTAGGGTAACAAGAATACGAAGAAAGAATCTAAGAGAATAGAAGTGAGGTTAGACGTGTTTAAATTCGCACAGGGCAGGGGACTAAAGAGCGCAGTTCGTCGGAGAGGAATCCGAGAAAATATGTTTAGAAGAGACAGAAGGAAGCCACATCACGCCGGTGAGAGTGAGGGACTGGAGTCGAGCCGCCAGGTCAGGATCGACTATATTGCAGGTTCTCTTTTGGATTTTGTCGAGAACTCCACGATGAACAACATGGGCGCCGGCCTAGATATGACAGCAGTATTCGATGTACGGGCGGATGGTAAATTTGTATAAGTCCATGATGAATTCAGAATATTATTCAACAAGTAATACAGTAATATTTATTTAGCTTTCCACTTTCATTCGATTTCACAGTTATATTGGAACAACCATATGCAAATCTTTTTTTTTTTTACTTCAAGACGACTGGAGATGCTTTGATGCTAAGCTGAAATAATTTATTTTACTTTCATATGATATAGAACATATTTTTACTTATTAACTTATTTTCCAAAGATATCTAAATATAGTTTACATAATTCTGAATTAATTACATTCACTCACCGTCCAGGTATATTTTGAGTTTTTGTGAGGAAATTTGTAACATAACTTACATTTAATTTCGGCATGATTTGCAATTTTAATTCTTTATATTGGTTTTGTTGTAATTACCACTTCATATGGGTTTTCTTCTACTACATTAATTTTTACGAAAGTTTGCTTCTTAGCAATAAGTGATCATTAATTATAGGCATTTCTGCACGAGTAAAACGCTGTGTTGTTGCGATTACTATGACAGCGGTTTTATTGTGATCCCGGTAACTGCGGTTTTGTTGCAAATACTGATATGCCGGCTTTATTGCGATGACTTTGACGGCGGTTTGGTTGTCAATATCGTTGACGGCGATATTCATTTAATATTAAGTTCCATGTTTGATAATTGAAATAAATATGTTCTTATCAGACCCTATTAAGTAAGCAGTGTCTTGAATCGTAATTAAAATTCGCACTTATATGCAATATTCTTGATTTTGATATTCAGTGGATTTTGTTATTGTCTTCATTTCACATGATCATGTAACTTTAAATTGTGAATAAAGAATTTCTACAATTTCAATCAAACCGTTAATAAACCAAATAAATTTTATTAGATGTTTAACACAAGTTATAAAATTTGAATTTTGTCAGGCATAGATTGTGGGAACGAGATATCAAAGCAGCTGCCATTCTCTTCGAAATATTGAAGTTGCAAAATCTCAAATAAATGTGACAATGAACCTGCATTTTATTGGCTACCTTTAATGTGATAACTTGAACCAAAGTGAAGATGAATTAATCTTATGTGACCCAGAATAGTATTATTTTTCTTTCATCAGTTATATATATATATATATATATATATATATATATATATATTGATTCAGCGTGTATTTAAAAGGTAGCATAGACTATGCACTCAAAAAGAAATCTAAATATTAGAATTAATGTTCATTGCAGAAAGAAAACAAATACATATATCATGCCGGAATAATCAGTATCATTCAGTTCAGGTTAAATTTATTAATTTACAAAATATTCAGACAATTCAGAGATTCATAACATACCTTATTTTACTGTGTAAAGTATTCAAGGGACATATTCGTTTGGATACATTCTACTCGGCAACTAGTAATCTTAAATAAGTAGACGACATTAACTGTAACATCTTGTAGACACAAAAAGAAAAACTCAGGACCATCTAAGCAAAATAGTACAGAAAGGAAGGAAAGTCTAACCAAAAAGAATAAAAGAATAAAAAGAACCCAAGTTGCAACAAGCGAAATGGTGATGCCAATATCAAACAATACAGTAGTTTAACTATCTGGTACATGCTTGAATAGGTGATTGAATATGTTACACCAGAATTCTATGGTATATTCCAATAATAGCAGAAGTATATGAGCAACGAGTACATTTTCAGGAAAATAGAAACCGAAATAAAATTAAGGGTAGAAACAAAAATTTCCGGTTTTAATATCACAGATCCCAAATAATCAAATATAGCTTAGAAAATTTGACACTCCCTGGTCAAATGTAATGCAGGAAAAGCAGAGGGAAATTCGAAATATTTTGAAATGAATTTGTATAACTGGATAACAGAATAGGGACTAGCAGTCATATTAAGGAGAAAAAATTGCTTAGAGCTACACAAGGAATAAATTTTCAAAAACTATGATCGGACACGAGCTGAAGGAACCCGCCCATAAAGATGATTTTGCCTGTGGAGAAATTCATACAAGAACAGAAAAAAAATTAATTTTGAAGCCAATGGTGTATCACCATTGACTTCAAAACTAATAGCAACCCTGTAACATATTAATATATTGCCATTATTTTAATTTACAGCTAATATTTCAGAACACAATATCACTTAATGTATTATAAAGTTCATAAATTTCTCTTAATTTCTTTCTCTTGAATTTTTACGTTTTCATTTTGTTTACTCTGAACATGTTTCTTTTTTAAGCTAAAGAAAAAAGAAAAATACCTTTGTTGGCTGATATTTAAAATATTTTCATCGCGTTTAAGTAAATCTCTCGTTAAATATGCAATCAAGCAAAATTTCAGGTGCACAGCCTAATGAGAGAATCCTATTTTACGTAGTTATTTTCAACATTTGCGTCTTCCTTGCCAATATTCAATAAATATTGTTACATAACATGAACTTCATACAATGAGAATCTAAAATATAAATAAAATTAATATTTATGTCCCAGTCAAATTCGTATTTTGAAATTGAAGTTACAAACCGTTTGTAAAAATAAATAATTCCTTTTAATCATTGAACAGTTTCAAATCTTTTCAATAAAAAAAACGTATTTTTATTGACAGGATTTTATTTATTAGCAAATCTTAAATAAAATTTGCATATGATTTGGGTAATTACACAACAGATTTAATATTTCATGATTAATCACAGAACTATCTAGTATTGATAATATTTAATCATTTAGGAAAATGAATTATGCATCTAACATTCGAAATAAATATTATGAGATTTTGAAATATAAAGTTCTATGGCATAAGGAATTATAAGTCTAAACATGCAAAAGCTATGTACATTGCAATAACATTTATCTATTTATCCTTTCATTTTATTTCTCCTGCTAAACAGCGTCAATAGAGACTAAATAATAAAGCTTCAGCGAGACTTGGATTAAATTCCTTATCTAAAATAGTTAGTCTTACTGTCAGAACGACTTATAGAATTCGTCTGGAGTACTCTTCTAACCGAAGTAATTCGGTTTATACTGGTATATTTATTTCTTCTCAAAGTTCCACTCAGTCGCCAGAAACCGATTGTTTAATTTTTAGGAATAATTTAAGATCCAATACTACTAAATCTCGAATGAAATATTGTCAATTGTGATTAAATCTGTACTAGTTTTCTGTCAAATTTATATTGAAAGAATGAAAAAGAAACTAACAGAAAATGAATAATAATTATATGGACCTTGAGATCAATAACTTCAAGATGTCACCTTCATAACAAATTGACCATGGTGAGATTATAACCCGGGTCTTTTGGTCAGAAAGCGTACTTTCTAGCTACATGCCTTCATATAGCCTCCACAAAACATTTGTTCCAGATTAAATACGGGTCTAGTTTTCTGATGTACATGCGAATGTGTCCTATGATATTTTAAGACTGCATCAAGACGAGTGTGTCCAAAGTGAAATCTTTGTAATGATTTATGATTGAATTTTTTTTTTTAATCATTTCACCCCGAGCAAGGCGGAAACGTCACTGATGTGCAGGGGGCTACATAAATATAAAAAATTATTTAGAAAAGAGTGAGTAGTACTAACTAGTTAGAAAGGAACAATAGAAAGCTGAGAAAGCAGGTGCTATGACAGATACATAGGTGGAGAGAAAGGGAAGGTTATACGGGGATGGGGAGAGAGCTAGAGTCCAGTGGTTAGTAGATGAGTATTGACTTTGCATTTAAATTTCTGGAGGTTGTAGCCGTCAGGAAAGCAAGAATACGGGAGCGAGTTCCACAGGCGGGAAGTGCGAGAGAAGAAGCTGCAGGAGTAGAATTGTCGTCTGCATTTGGCTAACCTGACTGTGAATGGGTGGGACCCAGTTGCCAGTCTGGTTGCACGAGTAAACACCTGTTGAGGAGGCATCAGTGACTTAAGTTCGTCTGAGCAGAAGCCATGAAAGTATTTATAGAACAGACAAAGGGAGGCCACATTTCGACGATGGGGAAGTGGCTGCAGTCGAGCTGCCAGATCAGTACCTATCACATTACAGACTCTCCTTTGGAGCCTGTTAAGAACACTGAGGAGAACGGCAGGGGCACCTGACCATAAATGGCAGCAGTACGCCATGCACGGACGGATGGTTGACTTGTATCTATGCAGGATAGATTCAGGTGGAAAAAACATCCTGGATCGACATAGTGACCCAACCTTCTTAGCAGTAGATTTTGCTATGGATTCAATATAGTGGTTCCATTTGAGGTCTGAGGACAGGGTAAGTCCGAGGAGGCGTAGTGTATAACTCTCCAGAAGAATCGCTTGGTCCATGCTTATGGGAGGCAGGAGAGGTTGCCTGTAATGATTGATAGACAACAGCTTGGTCTTAGATGAATTGAAGTTGACAAGGCACTTCTTGCCCCAGTTCACCATTGAGTGTAGATCCCGTTCAAGGTCAACAGCGAGATTATGTCTGTCCACCATGACAGGTTTCTTACTGGTGCGGGAGTATATTGTAGTGTTATTTGCGTAGATGCCTACTTGGGACTTGATCTCATCTGGGAGGTCGTTGATGAAAATAAGGAAGAGCGTCGGGCCCAGGATAGAGCCGTGTGGGACACCAGCATTCGTACTGTAGGACGAAGAGGCACGCCCATTCAGAACGACCTTCATTTGCGGTTATGTAAGAAAGATTGGATTAGGTCAAGCAGGCGACCGGTAATACCATAAACGCGTCGTTTGCATAGAACTGCGTATATAATTTGGATGGAGTAGAATAAATATGATCAGATGATATTAGGAATGAAACAAAAAATAAAAATCGATACCAAACTTATATCCATGACAAAACTTAAGTCTGTATGAATTATATTTTCGCCATCAAATAAAAAGTGGTGAGAGCCGTTGTGATATTTATTATATTCTCAATTTTTTTCAACGAAAATAGTTTTTTTAATGAAAGGACAGTGCAAATAAGAAGATCTATCAAATACTAACCTCTGATTTCGGGGAAAGCGAAAATGATGTAATCTTGCTAAAATGCTCTAATTCTCTTGAAAATATCTAAATATTGTGCACAAAAGTATTGTGTTATATAATAGTTAAAATTTAAGGATTGAGCATATATGTTTGAATTAAAAGTTCGAAAATACTGATGATGGGTTTGTTGACATATATAAGTGTTGACCCTGAGTTTTATTTCGTCTCTCAATGTTATTTCCATATTCTGATTTTTTTCATATCATAAAGTTCCAATTTGCGTTTACTTTAGAAATAATTACAAAATAATGGATACGATAAAGGGAGAATTTTCCAAAATTGGTATCTGTGCCTTCATTAGGTTAGTTCTACTGTGAAAAAAATTATCAAAGAAAATACATGTTCATGAAGCAAACTGTTTGTTGCCTTTTGCTGTTCAAATTAATATGTGAAGATTTTGTGTAATCTATAGAGCAACCCGAACATAGAGGGATAGAAAATTGTCAAACTATTGCTTTTGATCGTATTCAAATTTTTATGAAGTAACGAATGGAAACCGCTGGATTTCTGTTTCCTGAAATTTTGAATTTGAATTTGTCCTCATGTAAAAAAATTAAAGTGATTCTTCTTTTTACTTTTTTTGCAGTATGATTCACCCATACAAGACCTGGCGTCTAATCGAGTTAATGGGCTATCTAAGGGCATAGGAGGAGAAAGAGAACGGTTTATTCTAGACATCAAAATGTCAAGATTGTAGCGATCTGGGAAACATCCTCTTAGAAGTTTTCTCTATAGAGCAGTGGTCCTGGGAAGCGATTGTTTGAGAAAACTTACTTATTGGTGATCAGGTCCATAGCTGATGCATAAAAAATACCGGGCACAGAGAAATTTGCCCGCATTTATTAGTTGAAAATGTGATGACGTCATCAGTGTCATTCGTTTCCAAAACTATGATTTTTTTCGGATTTTTTGGCTATTCCAATAAAAATTAGGCACGGAACGTGAACGAAAGCTGGAAGACAATTAATCGTCCAGTAGGAAAATACGTTTTCAGAAGATTGATAACATTCGAGTTTTAATCCTTTTATTTCAAAATTAGAGGGACCACTCGTAAATCGCCTTTACAGAAAATAAAACCGTTTTTAAAAAGCTATGTATCTAGGCACTAAACTTGTATAAAACAGCGTTAAATTGAAAATCATACACATAAATATCAAAATCGGAGAACAAATAAAATAAGTTTGCAAGAACTAATAGAAGAACAAAGCAAATACACATTTAAATCACACGAAAACTAAACAACAAAACGCAACAAAGAAAAAATTAATCATTAGAAATCATTTATATATAATACAAATAGAAACATATATACATTTTACATTTACTTTAATAAAAAAAAACTAATACAACATAAAATGCATCATGGCATTTTTCCCGATGGTAATATTTTATTAATTTCACGTAGGAAGGGACTAGAAATCCAAATTGTTTTAAATGCAAATTAATAAACTTAAAAGCAATCATTAAACTCTCCAAAATATGTTTACATAATAATAAAAAAACGAAATAAAATAACAAACACTTATTTTAGACCTATCAATCTTCTTCTATGCATGTACAAGTCTAACGTTTCTAATCAGGAGAAAAAATCGAATGCTTTTTTTGAACAATTTACGTTAAGAAGCAGGAATAATGTAAATTTATTTCTTTTAACAATGATTCGAACAATATTTTTCTATTGGGTCCCAAGATATTCAAGAACCCAGTTCTTTCATGGAGAACCCAGTTCTTTCATGGAGAACCCAGTTATTTCATGGAGAACCCAGTTCCCCATGAAAGTAAATAGCAGTAGGATAAACAGCTCTTTTCTTTTATTTCCAAATGTTTTCCTCTATTAATGTTACTAATTTCACCTAAATGTTTGCGATTCTCATTACATCCACGAAGTACAATATTCTGCTGATGGATACAAAATATCAGAGTTTTGATGATTACTTTAAAAAAATTAAGTTTTTCATTTTTTTTCTTTCACACATTTTGAATCAAATAAGCTAAGAAATGAGTTTTCCTGTTTTGCCATGTGAATATGGTTGAGCCACTTTGCCATGAAATCCATATGATGTTTTGATTTTGAATGGCTAGACAAATATTCGATATAAGCCCATTTTGTAAAAAATAAATCTGACACTATCACTCTTACCAAACTCGCTACATAGAAAAAAAGTTACTTAGTCGTCAATGTTTTAATATTCAATCCATGGATACAGCTTGTACCACTGAAAATTGAATTTACTATTTTTTACCTACTTTCGAAATAGGATAGGATTTAAGTATTGGCTGTTTGGGGACTTTTATAGAAAGTGTACTAAGAACTATCTCTGAACTACAGTCAGTTTCAGTCTGAGCAACTTTAATTTTATCGTTTTCCTACTCAACAACGTTTGAGTTGATCTCGATTTGATTTTTGATTTCCGTTTGATATTCGATTTTTTGTCCTTGCTCTGATTCAATTTCGGTCTTTCTGACTTCAAATTTCTCAATCATTTTTCTGACTTCAAATTTCTCAATCATTTTTTACCTTTTCGCAATAAAATGATCTAATGTTGCAAGAACCTGAAGGGGTAAGGCGTTTGAAGGGATTATTGTCCTTGGTATCAAATCTTTCCTTATTAAACCGTTTGTCATGGTCTGGCTTATTGTCTTTCTGTACTTTTCTGTTGCACACGAGACAAATAATTTCTTCTCGGTAGAGTCTGTTTGGGGACATTTTTACAATGAATAAGTAAACTGTAACAAAGAAAATACAATTTATAACAATTGTTTATCAAATTTTAAAATTAAAATATCAAATATAAATACGAAATTTCAATGTTTCTGAACCTAAATGAAAACTGGAGTTTTCATTAATGTAAACATAGAATTCAAACATATTCATTCACTCTGAAATTCATAAATAAGATTGCAGAATTAGGAATGTTCAAAATTGCTGACATGGAGCTCTTCGTAAATTATAAGGTTACAGATCGACAATAAAACATTTTAATAAGATAATTAATATTTAATATATTTTACTTTTTTTTATTGGCAAATCTGAATTAAGAATCAAATGTTACTCCAATTTTGGTGAGTGGTTCTGGAGATATAACATAAAAGAGTAACGTCTTCATCATGATTATTAAACATACATTACTTAAAATCCGTAAAGAAAGAAGGAATAAGATCAAGATAAAACTAGTTATAGATTTAATTCAAGTTATTTATGTACTGGTCATTACAATTTCACGGTACTGCGAAATTTTATTTTTATTTTTCACTTTTCGAAGAAATTGATATGCTTGGCAATTTTTCCTGCAGAAAGTAGATGTTGAGACAACTTATGAAAATATTCAAATGAGAAAATATAATGATTTCATTTGCACAAACAAACACAATAAATACTTAAAAGGTTTTCGAAAGTGTAACAAAAAATATTGAAACAGCATGTAAACAAATTTAAGATTTAGGTATGCACACGATTTCGCATTTTTTTTAACGCTATAAGATTTAAACTTTTGAAAACTAAAATCTATTTGAAGTTTTCATTAACTTTTGGTGATTTAGCAAGAAAAATAATTGAAAAAACATCCTTTAAAATATTTGTTTAAATGATTGTTCAGCTACAAAATTTATTGCGAAAACTTTTCAATTTTCAAAATAACGTTAGCTATTATTTTTATTACGTAAGAAATAATTTCCGGTTTGTATCTTGAACTATTCAATTCTACGAAAAAGTATCTCATCTAATTGTTTTAATACTTTTCTTAAATTATTTTTGTTGGTTTTTACAGACAACTTTTTCCTTGATATATCTGTATTTCTTTTCTTTTTTTTTTTTAATGACACCTCCTCCAGTTCAAAAACCTGTAAATATTAGAATATCGGCTTGGAAACTTTAACACCTAGTCAATTTCGAAAATGAATTACTTTTGAAAGAAAATTTCAGTTTTAATTTTTAAAATAGAATAAGTAGAATTTTTAAGGGCGATGGAATTTTGGTATAAAAAAGCAATATACTTTAGTTTATCGTACATATATTTCTCAATTTCATTTTTACCCATGGCTAAAATATGAAAATATTTGTAGTAATTTTAAGTTTTTTAACTGTTGACTTTTTGAAATTTATCGTAAAAAATTCTTCCGCTTTGAGTCAAGTTTTAATTTAAATTATGAGCTATGACCTAAACTTGTAATTATACAAGCAGTTTCTGTTTCTGTATGAACAAATTTAGTAATAAACAAATTTAGTACTGACCAAAATACTTTGCAAAATACAGAAGTTATGGAAAATTTGCCCTTCTTTGCAATTTCTAACAATCATATGAAGACTGTTAGTGGCTTTTGGGATGGGAGAAGCAGAAGGACTAAATGGTCCTTTCAGATTGTTTGCCAAGACATGACGACTGGCGCTACAGACAGAGGCGCCAGATTTCTAAGCCTCCAGAATCATTTTAATCTTCCAAGAATCCTTTTAATCTTCCAAGAATATTCGGGAGTCCCACATATTCTTGGAAGATTGAAATGATTTATTGCGTCTTCCCTTTGACCAGGTAAGTAAGTAGAAATGATGCGGCAAAAATCAAAAAGGGTAGCCACAAAAAGAGATGAAAAAGCTTTGCCTTGCAGTCCCTTTGGGAAATCGGGTTCGGATTTCTGAGTATAACCAGTCTTTTCTCCCAAAGTTAATAAATAAACCAACAGATTTTTACTGCATTCATTCGGATGTTTTCTTCGTTTTTCTTTCTTTCTTTCTTTCTTTCTTTCTTTCTTTCTTTCTTTCTTCGTGAATTGTTTAGTTTGATTTCTGACGAAGACATGTTTCCTTGCCCGGATTTTTACTAAGATTGCACGGATCAGCCCGGACCCGAGCCCGGTGTAACCGGGAGTCAGATACGGCCATGTTGGTGATGGAATACAAAGGAAGTTTGGTTTGTTTTCTGCTATGTAAGTAGCAAGGAGTGTTTTTTCATGAAGTATTTATCTCTTAGAACCATGTCATACACTTCGACCGAGCACTTTGCATGGTAGTAGCGATAAATCAGTAAGAGACTTGTTACATTCCGCCTGTGAGAGAGGTTTGTGTGTGGAAAATAATTTTTCTCGCGGAGACGCTTATGAATATTATCAAGACTGGAAAATAGGCAAAATGTTGAAACAGTACTACAATTTTGGTCTGATATGCCTCCTATAAACCTAGAGGCAAGAGAACTTCTCAAGGAGACATCTGTTCATCAGGACTAATGGTATTTCGAGGTTTGTTCAGCGGTGCTGGAATTTAAATGGGTTGGTTTTGGAGATAATGAATGTAATCACTCAATTGTTAGTTTATTCCAACTGAGAACCTAATACTAGATCAGAAGAGATATCAGCTGCCAAACTCTGATCGTCAAGACTTTTAGAAATGTTTTTATTTTTTTAAATTTTTTTTGTGATTTGGTTTGCTAGTTCTGTTTGTTTCATTTCGGTTGTTTTAATGTTTTTATTTATTTTGGCTTGTTTGTTGGATGGTTTGTAGACGGTGACACAGATACACATTGGAGATGCACACATGGATAAAAAGCGGTTAACAGACCGTTATACTGCCGTAATTGTATCCCTCACCGTAGCATCGAGAAGCTCCCCCGGACAGTACTGCCTGTTCCAGAAACCATTTATAAAATGACAGTACAATAGATCGATATTTTATACCTGGCTCTTCCGAAGTTTCAGACTATCAGGTGGACTACGCTAAACCCAGAAAAGTTTACCTCCAGTACCAATAAGGAGAGGACAAATGATCCAGAAAAGATTCAGGCAAAATATTGTCAATGTATGTGTCTCGCCCGCTTACAGTTCAGCCAAAACAACTGTTCCTTGGGTATAAAGATTGAACTTGACCAAAGACAAGCTCGCATATATAAATGAGGACTAAAAACCAATTAAGAGAAGCGGATAAAGAGAGTTCCTTGGGGGTATATATGCAATAATACCCTCAAATTTCAGAAAGAAGAATAAGATAATACATCAGAGACATGCAACACACAATTTAGGTAATGACAAAACAAGAAAAAATAAATTTGCAAAATAACATTTTTATTTAAGGATTGAAAGCTCAGATTTTTTAAAACTCTCTCTCTCTCTCTCTCTCTCTCTCTCTCTCTCTCTCTCTCCGTTGTAAACTGACATTCCGACAACTGTATTATCATTCTGACAACTGTATTATCTGCTCCTGTGACTAATAAATGTTTCTTTAATATATAAAGACACTCTTCGTAACTCTCCAGGCGTGTTCGAGCTTGTTCACTTATTTAATTTTTTTTTTTTTTTGGTGCTGTGTTTATTTTTAACCACAATTATACAACAGTGTCCGGTCTGGTTTTGTTGGAAAGACGACTACTGAAATTGCACAACGCGACTTTTTGAGATCAATGTGCAGTGATCCGTTGTTGCAACAGACGTCTTGAAAATCAGCTTTTGTGATGAGATCATCACGACCAGCAACAGAAGCCCGAAAGCGTCGGCACAGCGGGTACCGTTTGGACATTATCGCAGCGGGATCCGTTGCCGAGCCAGCGACCGACAGAACCAACCGGCCAGCCGGGGGGCAGTGTCACAATTGCTGCTGTCACGATTGTCAACGAGAACGAGCGTCACAACCAACTGGCCAGTCGACTGGGCGGTGTTACAAGTGGTGCTTTGGAAAAATTATTTTGGCTTAACTAAAATCGATCCACATGTTTCGATTTTCAACAGCCAGATTCTCTCTCATGTGAGAAGTAGCATGTTAAGATTGTCGATGTGTAAACAGTCTTTTCTTTGGCGGTCTGCCTTTCTTTATTTCTTTTCACTCTTTTGCTTTAGCCCCTTCCCTAGTAATAGCCATACACGAGTCTCAAAAATAACAAGTTAGTGATTGTGGGGACATAAAATATCAATCAGTAAGTCTCAAGCCTGATATATACATGTCGCCAAGAATGAAATTAATCCATATGATTTTTATGAAGTACTCACCTTCAAATAGCACGCGATAAAACTTTGGCCAAATCAGATTGTTAGTTTGTAATGACAGTTAAGTGAATCTACTGCTGCAGATTTTCAAAACAATGGAAAAATCTGAATTTCGTGCGTTGATAAACATTTCTTTCTGATAAGAAAAAAATTGCTGAAGCAAAACAATGGTTTCATTATTGATATTGGGACACTACTTCATCGGAAACAACGGTTAAGAGGGGGTACGCTGACTTTAAACGCGGTCGTACAAGCACAAATGATGCTGAACGGTCAGGTCGCTCATAATCGTCAGTTATTATGGAAAATACCAAAACAACCCACAAACTTCTTTTGGCTGATCGTAAATTGAAGTTGCGTGAGATAACAGAAGAGTTGAAAATATCAGAAGGCAGTGTATTCACTATTTTGCATGAATATTTGTTAATGAGGAAGCTGTGTTCAAAGTAGGAAGCGTGATTGCTCCCAGTCAATTAAAAACAGCAACGCGTCGATAATTCAGTGTTGTTTGCAACTGTTTCAGCGAAACAAGAAGAACGTTTTGCATACATATGTCACAATGAATAAAACATGGATCTAACACTTCACTCTGGAGCCAAATCGGCAGTCAGCTAAGTGGACAGCAGCAGGTGAAAGCTGTTCAAATAAAACCGAATTGCAAACATCAGCAGGCAAGGTTTTGGTCTCCGTATCTTGGCATGCGCAATGTATTTTGGTCATCGATTACATTGCGAAAGGAAGAATCCTCAATTACAAATACTATATAGAATTATTGGATCGTTTGAAGGATGAAATCACAAAAAAACTTCCACAAATGAATAAGAAAAATGATCTTTCACCAAGACAATGCACCATGTCACAAGTCGATCGCAACGATGACAAAACTACACGAATTGCACTTCGAAATGCTTCCAATTCCCCTATTCTTCAGATCTGTCACCCATTGACTTCTAGCTATTAGCAGACATCAAAGGAATAGTCCAGAGAAAGAGACCTGGATCTAATGTAGTATTCTTATCGGAAACTAAGTTGTATTTTGAAGCCAAAGTCAAATCTTTCTACAAAAATATATCGAATTGTTAGATAAGCGTTGAAATCAGTGTATCATTTACGAAGGAGATTTTATTGATAAATAAAATCAGATTTTGCCTAAAAGTTGTTGTTTTATTAGTTAAGCCAAGGATTTATTGAGTGATGTGTTATGTATGCGTCGGAAATAGCCTATTTCAAATAAGTCCAGCTCCAAGGCGGAGAACGGAAGGTGGAAAACTGGCGCTTCATAATCATCTACTTCGGGTAGATGAATCTCGAGAGAAATGTAGTTTCTTTAGGAGAAGGGAAAATTAATTTGAAACCTTCACTCCCCTTTGGAACATTTCCAGCCAGAAAATCCATAGAAAAGGTCAGAAAACTTTTGGAATTTAACACTTTCCTCTAACATCCGCAACAAAATTAACCCTAAATATAATGAAATGTATTCATTTGAATTTCGTTTGTACAGGTGCCATGTAGACGAAGCAGCGCACAGCTTTCATGTACTATTTCCCAGACTTGCGCCCTGTAAGTGGATTACAACCAAAAGACTGAATTTTGAACAAAAAAGTGCAACCTTTATCTCGCGAGTTAAACTAGTGTATACAAGAAGCTTTTTTTAAATAAGCTATTCACCAATAATCTTTATTTACCTATTCACCTGCAAAATCAACGTATCTTACGTGAAAATGTATTTAGGTATTTAATTTTGTCTTTAATCATCAATCTTTCATAAATTTCTAATTTAAGCTTATGAATATATACAATATATCAGCGGGTGCGTTACATTGATTAGTTTATGTAATTGCATATCATTTAGTGAATGTAAGCTCAATTGTGTGTAAGAGGATTTCCTTCATAAAGAATGCTATGCCTGCACAATATAAAGTAAAAATTTCAGTAAATCAGAAAGCGAATATGTAATTTAGAAGACACCAAATCGTTGAACTGAAAAATGCAGGCAGAAGAAATTGTAAATCTCAAGCAGCAACAAGGATTAAATAACTAGAAAATTAACATATTACCTGTCGACCAAACAGGACATAAAAGAAAATCATCAAAAACACACATGGGAAGAAAATAATTAGAAAAACTTATATTAATAACGAAGGAAGAAAATTAATAGAAGTATTGCAGTTAGCCAAGACTTAGTGATTTACGAGAAACTGTAGCTGACATAGACAAGATTATGAAATTCTTTTGAAATTAAATTAGAACTAATGTTCAAAACTGAAAATATTAGAATTAAAGAAGTTTATACAAGAATCTATTCTTTAATCAAAGCGTATTAATTACAAAATCTATCAACTATCCGGAGTAAAATTTTCTACAGTTTACAACGTTGAGAGAGAGGTAAAAAGGGAGAGGGAGCAGGAGCGAGAGAGAGAGAGAGAGAGAGAGAGAGAGAGAGAGAGAGAGAGAGAGAATGATTTTAGTAAAGCGGATAACATGAAAAAGGAAGAAATTATGAAATCTTATGATTTAGGACGACATCAGAATATTTGCAGAAGAATGAGAGTTTTGAAAAACGTACGATCTGTTGAAAGTATTGTGAAGGATGTTCTTAGTAACATGAACGGCGATAATTCTAACAGAATATCACAGCAAAAATACCATGGGATATGATTATGAATGTAATTTTTACTAATAGATCACAGAGAGAAAAGGAATCCTAATAAATTGCGCAGGAGGAAAGTAAGGTAAAAAGATTTAGTTGGTTATAGAAAATAACTCAGAGATTGTGAAAAAAAAAACGTAACAATGTCATGAGTAAAATATAGGGGGTATACGGCGTAGTGTCTCATAAACCAATTTGCGAGAGCTTGAAAGTTTTTGGGGTGGCCAACGGCACCACTGATTTTAGCATGCAAACACTGTGAACGGTTGAAATCCATCGCTGAATTGCTTGGTGAAGTAGATATTACGAGGTGCATCTTCAACCGTTTTAAATTTTGCGCATGATGCAACTGTTTTTGCAAATGACGAATTAAGTTAGTGGCTATGAGAGTTGAGTGGAAAAATAAAACAAATTAGAGCAAAGCACTTATCATTTATGGCTGTTTAGAAGCTGTTTGCAAGTGTCTAAACAGATTGCGTCATTGATAAGAAGAGTACGTCTATTTAGCAGGTATGTTTGAACGGAATTTGGCATTAAGAAATGTGGAGTATTGATATTGCAATGAGAAAAGAAACCAGGATGAACAGAAATAGTCATGTCATGAAAGACATAGAAAGAGAGAGGCTATCAGAACTTCGGAATATTAGAGGTGGACAAAGTAGAGAATGTTAGGTAAAGAATTCTTCAGGAGACAAATATACTTGGACGGAATAAAGGGTTAGATAAAAGCAATTGGGCTGTATCAATTCTATGTCATAAGGCTTGTGAATTGAAGTAAAAAAGAAGAGTTATGGCAAAGGTTTAAAGGAATTAAAAAAACAGAATATCAGAATATTCAGAACCTTGCATCGGAAAACGATGTCCAAATTATTGTCCTAAAAATAGTAAAGGAAGATGTTTTATAGCATTTAAAGATTATATTAGGAATGAGGTGAACAGTACAGGTTGGTATTTAACAAAGAGTAGCGGTAGCTAGGTCAATAAAAACATGAAGTTCTATCAGTAAAGAATTTTCACAAAATAAAACTTAGAATGCAAAGCAAGAGCCTGGAATTATAAAGTAATAGTAAAGCCAATTTTGATAGATATGAAAAAGGTATATCATAAGGAAAGAAACTGATTAAATGAATGCAAGCATGAATAGGGAAAGAAAATTTGTTGAAATAATAGTTTCATTAATATGTGTTGCAAAATAGCAAAGCTTTGAAGCAACTATTTCAAATATAGCAATGTTAAAACCGTTAATTCTGTACTATACAGATTGCATGGAATTTGCGGAAAACTAGAGAAAATGGCTTACCTCCAGAACAAAAACAGATTTGGCCGTATCTATCATGTGAGGATAATCAAAAAAGAAGAAAATTGATGAAATGTGACTGCTGTAAAAAATAGGAGTTAAGTATTACGGTCAGTTTTTATGGATTAACTTCAAACGATTATTCTCTAACTTGAAGGAGACTGATTACGGAAATTACTTACAAACCAGAAGAAACTAACTACATAAGACAACTGCAAACAGACACCTATACAGTAAATACAACATAATTACAAGAGATATATCACTATACTATGTATTTTATACTAGGCTATACGTGGCATGTAAAAACTTGACTGAGTATAAATATGTTGAAAGTATAAATAACAGACGCTAATAGAAAATAAATGCCAAGCAAACAATGATTACAGGACATTATGATTATAAGTCCCAGAAATTCAGGTGTTCTTGTCCTGAAGAAAGCCGTAGCGTAAAACGGGCGAAACTTTGTACAAATGGCAACAAAGAGAGGACAACAGTCCGAATAATGTAAATAGTATAAATACTTACTAATCTCAGAAATATAGACAAATACTGTAGTGTAAAGCAACTTTGTGACTTTGCATATGAGTGTTGTAGCTAAAAGGTGAGGTACCATTAATGACCAGCATTTTATCATTTATACACTGATGACAGAAGACGGATGAGTACTTGAGACAGAAAAAAAGAAGGATAGGTTTCAAGAACTGAAACATGATACAGCACGTTTGTGTTGGCTTAAAAAATAGTTGTCCACGTTGTTGTGGGCGCTGTTAAATCAGTGAGATCCAAAATCCAAAAATGTCTCGAAAAATTCAAGTTACATGGACAATAATTCAAACTGAGAAGATTTAGAGATGAACATTGTTTGCTTTTCAGAGAACATATTCATTTAAAAGTGTGGAGGAATGGTCTATTGCTACTACGTGCTACTGATCGGAACATGCAGCATAAATGCCGCTTGAAAATATGAAATAGATAAACATTTTTGTACAAATATCTGCAAAACAACAAATGAAATGAATCAAGAATAGAATATGGGAGGCTGGAAACGATAACAAAAAGTCTAGAGAAATATATTTAATATTTGATGGCCATGAAAACTTTTGCAGATAAAAAATAGGCTAAAAGCAGGAAGGTAATTATGAAAACCACTAGACTGTTTCGTTGTCTTGCTGTCAATCAATCCCAAGTGTAGGCTATCTGTTGCTACTACTGTGAAAAATCGATGGGTGCGGTAAGAACATTCAAATTATTAATTCATTTCATGATTAAAATTTCAGCTAAGTCGTAATTAGGTCAGTTAAACCGACATAATCTGAGAGAATGTTTAACAATCTGAGCAGAGCATATTTTTCGCTTTTCAGATTTATTAAGTGTTCAGGAAGCAGACAGTCTGCAAAGAAGCGAGCCCATCCTTTTCTTTGATGTTACAATCAGATTACTTATTTCAGTTAGCCTCTACTCTTCATCAGTGGGTTAAAATTTCTTAATGTTTATGTCTGCTCAAATAGTCAAAACGCTATTGGTGAGGACATATTGATACATTCACTGGTGACTTGATTTTCATTTAAGAGTATGTACGCTGTGGTTTATGTTAGTGAATGTATTTCTAAGACAGAGAATAGCACATACTATTTGACACAGATATATCTATCTATCTATCTATCTATCTATCTATCTATCTATCTATCTATCTATATATATATATATATAGAGAGAGAGAGAGAGAGAGAGTGAGAGAGAGAGAAAGAGAGAAAGAGAGAGAAATAGTGTTTGCAACAATTTCATTTGTACTCACAAATCCTGAAATCGTTTTGCATACATGCACAAAAAGTGGATGATAATTTTGTTTAGTGTATAGTCTAAGACAGGCACACGAACACACACGAACCCCCATTTATATATATATATATATATATATATATATATATATATATATATATATATGTTTTTTTTTATTCATTTAAGATTTGGAGGAGAATATCGGGCCAAGAACTAATCAGGTTTCATGCACTTCTTAAGACACTGCAATATACCTATTTGTCTGTATATCTATACATCTATGAATTTTAAGTCCATCTATATTTATCCCCTTCTCACTATCTAATGGGTGTAATGGAAGCTTTAAAACTAATCCATGGTCCTGGAGCTCAGACCGTTTGGACATTGGCACGAAAGACTAAAAAGCAATAGTTGTTTCCAGTTAAAGCGAAACAGTAGACTAAAAGAAAAATGAATGAATGTAAGTCAAATTTTGACTTCCTGGTATCGATATCAAATTTTCTGCACTATTGTAAGAACTGCAACCTTGCAACTTCTGAATATCGTTTATTATGTCTTTGTCTATGAGTGTATCAAATTTGATTAAAATTGGACCACTCCTTCTATAACCCGATTTTTTCGATTATCGATTTTCGATATTTATCGGGGGTATCTCCACCCAAAAACGAGCTAAGAATACTCGCAGACGCTTATAGTACAACTGTGCAAATTTTCAAGAATATCGGTTCAGCCGTTTCGGAGTCTATAGGTAACGGATACACACACAGACACACACACAAACAAAGTTCCATTTATAAATAAGTTTAGATATATATATCATTTAATGACTTATTACTTAGTTTTTGGTCATAATAAAATTAGTCAATACACACTTGTATTAAAAAGTGTTTTGTAAAATTAGAATGTAGATCTTTTAATTTTAATTTGATTAAAGGTTAAAATTATTTGTTACTGATTTATGTGATAATGCATGAAACAGACATATGAGATGTACATATGCTGCCTTGAAGATATTATATTCAAAAAAATGTTAATTAAGTTTCTTTTAAGTAAGATATTTTATTTGAACTTCGAAATGCTAATTAGGAAATATATCTTCTAAATAATGTTATTACAAAAAAGTAAGAAATAAGTTATTGTGCGGATATAACATTTATTGTTTACCAACTATTCTGTTAAAGAGAGGTTATAAAAACCCTGAAGTGTTTTGTTAAGACACAATATATGAAAATATGGAGATATTTTATCATATGTATATGAAAAGAAAAGCGCATATTTAAGCTGCCATACTAGTAGTACTAATAGAATTATAATGTTGCTGTTAGAATTCATAATATGATAACACTTAAAAACTCTAAGGGAATTAATTAATTAGACTACCATTGAATCTAGAGCATTTGGACAAGGAGATCGACCTTCCTAAGGAAGTACCTGATTTAAACAATCACTTTGTATCTGATGAATAACGCAATACTTTCCTTGATCCCAAAATATTCCTATAAAGAAACTGCGAAAATGAATTTTTTTTTTGCCACAATAGTTTGACTGATCACTTGAAATCATGTGACTTCGACAAGAGTAACACAAATTCTTTAGAAAAATATAATATTTTAATTTATAAATTCATCAGAATAAACCTTCTTCTTCTGTGTGTGTGTTTATGTCTCTGTCTGTCTGTCTCTCTCACACACACACACTTTGTCTCATTATGCTCTCGCCCACCAATTTAGCAATATGGAATTTTTTTTGAATAATGAATTTGAACACTCTCAGATACTACAGTGTATTTACATTGGTATATAACACGCTAAAACCTACTTTTCTCTACCGAACACCATTAATTTAGAGTTGGAATCAACGACTGATGTAAGTTCGGTCAGGTTTCATTGCTTGTTGCAAGCAATCAGATGACTAACCGTACTCAGGATCAATGATACAGCGAAACAGGACTGTCTGTGGCTGACTATATATATATATATATATATATATATATATATATATATATATATATATATATAAAGTTGCCTGTATATGTTTTTGATTAAAGACTAATAACAGAGCAAATAAGCTTTAAATTATAGTTTGCTAAAAATTGATTAAAAATCTGTCTAAATGATATGTAGTTTCGAGCACATTCTGCCAGTCTATTAGTATTTGAATGAGATCTAAGTTAAATACATACGGAGACCTACGAACCTAATTTCGCAACCTACCAATAGAAAACACGAATGTAATATACACTTCAGAATGAAGAAAGTTGTTAAAATAATAGAAACATTCGAAATAAATAAAGAAGAAACAAACACTGAATCAATTATAAAAACATCCACAACTTTCCGAGTTCATTTGGAAATAAATATGTTCCTCTTGCTATAAAAGTAATCTCCATATTCTTTTAAAGAAAAATATCTTTGACAAACACTAATAAATTATGTTTTGGCTTTTGCAACTTCTTCAATGCATTGTGGTGCAAGAAATATCGGCTCGGAATGGGAAATCAGCAAGCTGCGTTCAATTCCAGTTGAATTTGTTGCAGTAACTTAGGCGCAAGTACATATGGAAAAGGTTCTGCCTAGTAGTCATGTATTGAAAGAGAGATGATAGCCCAAGCTTTTATCATGTATGGCTCTTAACTAGCGGAATTTTTTCAAATATTTTCTTTTCAATGTGTGGAATGTAGTATTTAGGGAGGAGTGGTTTGAGTGGATTTACCATAGTTTTACCGTTAGTCTGAAAGTAACAAATATGTCTTTGTAAATAGAATTCTTATATGAAGTGAGGACAAAATGACTTGGTCTGGTTGTGTTGCTTTAAATATTTGGATCAGTGAAATGATGAGTCGGAATGGACGTCCAGATTTATGTATTTTAACACTTCTGTAAAGTTTTCTTGGTTGGTAATCTTCAAGGACTTTGTTGATTTTCAAGGAGTTTTTATCTTCTTCGATGTCATAATTTTTTCACTGATTGCTTTTAATTCTCAGTGATATTTTTATTGATCCGCAATTATGTGCTACATATTTTTCAAATGACAATCCAATTTATCCGAAATTGCATATCTATTAGAATTGTCCGCGTACTGATGTTGATAGTAGATATTTTATTCTTTTGTGGTAGTTTACGTTTGCTTTTTATATTAAAATACAGTTGTAATTATTCCAAGATGTGTGCTTTTTGTCCTTGGAGATATTTTTAGGTTTAGTTGGTGTTTTATTAGGTTATCAGTTTCAAAACTGGATGGTGGCAGGTGTGGAATTTTATTTTAAAGCGTTCTGAACCGTAGATTATTTGAGCAGTGTTTATACACTCCGCCTAGAAAATGAGCCACTTGTGCAAATGCAATTAAACGCTTAATCTTAGCACCTTATCTCTCATCTTCAATGAAAACTTTATAAATGAGTGATTGTTGCCCAAATACATTGTCTTCTTTACACTGTAGTGTAGATCGATCCGGAAAATATTCATGGATAACAAAAACAGTGTTTGTTTCTATAAAACATTAATATATGAAATGAAACTCTTTATATAATATATAGGTATATACATAAAGTTAAAATCACTTGATATGGCTATCATCATCATCACCCAACACATTTTCTTAGTGGGATGTATCTGGTCTTTGAGACAGCGTCCCTGTCGGTTTGAGGTCTCTTCTGGTTGTCATGAGAGCCTCCTTGCTGTTGTAGGGCATTCTGTTCAACTTAATTACCAAGACACCCAATGCACAACATTAAAGATGATTGCATTGCGGCGATGAGAGATGTATGTCGGCTGACGAGTGGAAAGTGGTACCTCTTAAGCACATAAGATTTATAATTCAAGCCATCCTTGACAATACACTCGATTGTTCGCCTCCTGGTACCCATTTTACTGGCGGTTTTCTTTGCTTTTACTGGATTCTCTTTGACAACATCGGTAACGGCGGTGACGAAATCATTCGTTTTGGTCGTGCTAGAACGCGTCTTATGAGTTCTGTCCTGAAATTATCTTTCACGTCTTAGGATCCATATGACTTTGAACGTATACCATGGAGTAAGGTTATTTGAAACTTTCAATGATCTTATTGGCTTTGTGGGCAGCACGAATACTCACACAACTACAGATCACCGATCGTCGTCTGGAGACATTTCTAAGTATATCGTGCATCAATAGCTAGATATTGAGGTGTAGCATTTTCTAATGGATTTCTCGAAATCACGTTCCACTGGGACATCACAGAGCTGTTGTCACGTTAAAATTTCGGATTTATTTGAGCTACACTGTACATTTGTGATGAATAATTGTCGTTTAAATAACGATGAAAAAAGAAAGATGACACTGTCATCTCATTTTAACAGATATATTTGCCAAAATGACAAAATATACCATGAAATACTAAAAAGTAGATTTATTCAATATAATCGGCATTGACTTCAAACAAAGCTTCAAGATAATTTTGGAATCTCTTGCATCATTTCTGGACGGTCTCTTTTGTTTAATTTTGTGAATTTTGTAATAATAATTAAATTCAATTAATCTTTCCAGTGTCACGAACTTTTGGTGTTCTCTCGATAAACTGACAGCCACACATAATAATCAAATGGTTTGCAGTCTGGGAAGCTAGGTACCCAGAATTAAAAAAATGAAGTGGGCATAGTAATTATTTGACAACCATAACTAGCTCCTTCTGATTGTCTAGCATGGTGCAGAGTCTTATTGTCAGAAGGGAAGCACTGTTACTTTGAAGCACTTAATGTAGACCTCGTTTTGAGTCTAAATCCCGCAGCAAAAAATTTGGAATTTCCTCTCTCAGAACTATCAGCGTGAGTTTCCGAGCTGCCATATCTTCCTAATCAGCATCATACTCATCTAACTCTTTTTGAATACACTGCACTAGTCTCAGTATGGCACCACACACTCTGTAACGTTCGTAATGGAGCTTTCAGTGTGAATGCCAAGCAGAACCGCATGCTATTTTCTAATTTTTGGCGGAATGAATTGCATCATGGTGCCCTTTTATTAACAGAAGATTCTCAACTTATTATAATATAGAGAGCAGTCGAAAAATAAAAAATCAATGCGCATGCGCGATATTTAAAATATAAACTGTTGAAAATGTACTCATTGCAGCCTGTATATGGGATGAAGATATATAATATTTTATATGCCAAGAACATTTTATGGGAAAATAATTATGACAATTTTTCCTGATTTTTAATCATATTCAATCGCTAATCGATACTTAATCGCAACGTTTTTGGTATTAAAATGAAGGAATTGTATAATGTAATTACTATAATTATATCATTACTTGTAGCATACAGATTAACTGTTAATAATTAGAAAAATATTAAATAAAAACAGTTGTTTAAATGTATCGAATTAAGTTTGTAGAATGTTTATTTTTATTGATTATAAATCTTTTGTCAAAAATGATAGATCACGAATGCCCACTGTAAAATGCAATACTAAAAAAGATTCTATCTTTACATAATTTTTTGGCATAATGTATATTACGCTATATTTATGCATCGATTAATGTAAAATTATTTTTCCAATTCAAAATTTATCAGATTTTGATCGCGATTAAACCAATTAGAGAGAAAAAGATAATTATGCATTCAAAAGTTGAAAAATTGATTTTTCAGCTTTTGTTTTGTTTGATATGTCCAGATATACAGATATGTTTTAGCGTTTTCGGTTATATGCATAGTCTATTGGCCATAACATTTTTACATTAATACCAAAACCCATTTAATGTGCCTTGCAATACAAGCAAAGTAAAATATCATTTAAAAAGATTTATAAAAATTTTAGATTTTCTTAAATTTTGGTCCGGCATAATTTTGCGCCAGTTCAGCTTTCGCAATAATTTAATCTTCATCAAGTTTGAACAATTCAAGAATGGCCAAAATGTATCACCCTTTAAGTCAACTATTACGATCACGTCGAATCTGAAATTATAGACCACCAAAAGACAATTATCTATATAAAGTGATCTCATAGGAAGTCAATCTAAAGATGATGAGTAAGCCAGGTTGAATTAAACAAGTAAATGTTCTGGGAATCATCATATATATATATATATATATATATATATATATATATATATTACCGGTCATAATATTTAGGCCACACAATTCTTTTTTTTTTAAAAGATTAAAAATATTATTGCCAAGTGGATAATTCTAAACGAAAATAGGACGGTTCTTTTGTTTTTATTATTTTCCAAAATTTTACAACGCAACGAAGCAACGATGAACTCGTTGGAATCACCTTAAATTTTCTTTATTCTTTCATTGATGAGACTGCAATATAGGTAATTATGAAACATTTATAAATTTATTTGATACACATTTTATTGTGCAGTATTATCAAAGGACCATCTTATTTCAATTTACAATTAATCACTTGGCATCAAATACTACAAAATAGTATGAAACAGATCATTTTTAAAAACTCTGTTGTACCTTAATAATTATGAGCGGTAGAGCGTATATATATATATATATATATATATATATATGTGTGTGTGTGTGTGTGTGTGTGTGTGTGTGTGTGTTTGTGTGTGAAATAATTTCTTTACTCTTAAAACGAAAAACTATCATTCCATTACTGTAATTGAAAAATTAATTTTGCTTTGTTTAATGCTATCACGCATGAAATTATATTTTCGTAATTGCTCGTTCATAGCATGTTGATAAATATGTAATGTCTGTTTTTATTATGATGTCAGTATTAATTTCAGTATTCTGTAATTTTAGATTCAATACGTGATTTAGAATGTGTTGAAATGCATTCTTATATCGTTGAACTAAACATATATTTAATATTTTATGGAATGAAATCTGGATAAGTAACAGATATAAAATTTATGTCCGTATGTTAGGAATTTATATATAAAATAATGGGTTTAGTATATTATTCTACAGAAAAAATCCTTCGATGAAGTTTAGCCAATAGACCACCAAACGTATTTTAACCAGTGGTCTACATTACATTATTCCCTAGATGTCGAGTTAAATAAGGTTACCGAATTTCTGTGTATTTCTGTCTTAAGAATATTATATTTACACTTTATGTTGTTATCCTTTAGCACTAATGGCTTTGTAAGTTCTTATATGAATTGTGGGCCATTCTAAACAAGGATTCTGTTTCAACACTTTTCTTAAGGAGCCATTAGCAGACAATATTCATTACGTCCGCTTGCAACCGTTTTTACTCTCGTAAAGATTGTATAGGTACAAACGACCACTATCACTTATCAAATACGCTATCGAATATACAACCTCGAGGCGCGGAAAATCAAGTTCCTTTATGTAAATAGTCGCTTGATTCTTCTCTGAAATCTAAGCTGCTATTAACTAACTATAAACGCCCATTTCCGAGATCAAGATTTGATATTCACAAATTATCAACCATTCAGCGTAATACGAATAGCGTCTTTAATCAAACCAATAATATTACACCAATTTCTGATTATGGCTACTTAGGAAGCCAGTCTGAGATTATAAAACTTTAGCTCTGAATCTAAATTTGCTAATTATCATGCTCAAAGCTATCGGTGTCTAAGAAAAGAAAATGAATAATCATTAAATATAGAATAAAGCATATATTTAGAAAATATTTGTGAAGCCAAAAACGTTACATTGATTTCTGTAGGTAAATAATTTGCAACAGCGTCATCTCTCGGCTTGCAAGTCTGTAATCATCGAATTGTTCGTTGCAATACCGCTTAGATATGAAGAATTAATGTGAACAGTGGCGGTAATACAGGAAATATTTATGTAGTTATACGCAGTTTACGAAATGTTTCATATACCAGATAAAATACATTCTGTAAAACTAATTTTTCAATTATTGCTATATTTCATTTTTTGGGAAATATCCCTTTGATTGATTTACTAAAACTGTTCAGAAGATTGCACAGAAAAGAGACAATGTTAATTCTCAACCTCTTATTTACGTCTGGACTGATGTCTGAAGCTTTCTGTTATTATCACACAATTTTGGCTCTTTTACTCTGTGGGCTTCTTCAGATGTCTGCTGATTAATACAGATAATTTAGACATGACCGTGGTTGGGTAGTTTGAAAGTTTGCTTTTCGATTATTAAGCACGTATTCGTATCTCGCCATAGTCGATTTCTCAGGAAGGTGGATTTGTGATAATATTGCTTTGGAAGAAGTGATTACAGCGTGCGGCAACATTTGAAAGTGTCTGAAAACAATATCGCAGTGAGTTAAATTGAGTAGACGGGTTCTTTCGGGGTGCATCAGTGACTTGGAAAAAGGCTTGAGCCTTGGATGTCAATCTTGCTTTATTTAACCTATTAATGCGTTAGTTCATGAAGTTCATTAAATAGAAACTTAGAAGTAGTCTCTGGACTATGTAATTCAGGATTAGTTTAAGTGGTTGTCAGTAACTGAACATGACGAAGGATCCACTGACGTAGACAGAGGAATGCAAACAATGTACTATTTTAATTTGAATCTGAATATCGATAATCTATATAATAATACTTCCTTGTCCCATGAATTGAGAAGAGATAGGAAGAGGTTATTGTTTAGTTTAATTGAAAATCTACTTATCTCTCCAAGAAGTAATAAAAAAGACAGTTCATTGGTTTCTCAGTAGCCCTTCTAATAAGTTAGCTTAAATTGAGATTAAATCATTGCAAATTATAATGTCTAATAAGGTCCAGTAAAATCATATTCATTCTTTTACATAAGAATAATTATGTTTGAAAAGAAATGTTTAAAGTATCCAATCATGTAGATCCACGTTACTCTCATAATTATTTTGAAATTCTGCATGTGTCTTTTATTCGGGAATGTTTTAATTTATATTAAAATGTAGAAAGAGACCCTTTTATATGTTATTTAGAATTAACCACACGATGCAGAACGGGGAAAATGTACGAATTGCTTGATAAAATACAGAGTAATTTTTGATAGATCCATTTTTAATTACTTTTTAATACATTTCTTTTGCTAATATTAAAAATATGAAATCAGCTATTGAAAGAAATTCATACTAATCTCTTAAATTTCTGATCTACTAACATTCTCTCTTTTAAATTATAAAAGTATAATTATTTTCTCGGTATATTCTGAGATGAGCTATTATTAACTAATTACACTATTGTTCGGACTATTATCGGAAGTACTGGGTCATGTCCTCAAATCAGTAAATAAAAGTGGCAGTTCAGTTTTAAAGAAAACAAATGAAACTGAGATACCCAGAAAACCCTTGGTACGTGGAACTGCATATTCTACCTAGATAGAAAAAATAAATGGTTCAGTTCGAAATATTGACATATATACCGTGAAGAATGTAGGACCTTCACGGCTGAAATCTCATGGATATGATAATCCACTAATGACACTAGTTAGAACAATGTCAATAGTGTAACTGTTTTCTTTTTGAGTTCTATGCAAAACTGCTGAACTTCATTCGCAGTAAAATGAGTTTACAGGACTGAAAAATTCAGTAATTTCAGAAAAATGAATTTGCTGTCTGATGCAAATCTGTATATCTTTTTATTATAACAAGAACAAACTTGCAATTTTCCATTTGTAATTTATAACACTAACAATATTTTGAGTCATCATTTACCGTTAACCAGGTTAATTCTGAAAGATAACCTTTTTAACGCAAGTCGTCATAGTATTTACCGGGATTTATATCAAGATATAGAGCATCAATAATAATGATACAATATAAGTTTATTCACTAAATTCTTCTTTTAAACGTAGAGAAAATCCAGTGAATATATTTTTATATTCATATATTCATTTTATAGTTAAATTATAAATGTTGTTTTTACAGATTTACTACAACTGATTTACGTACTGTATATTAATTATGGTTAAGAACTAAATGTTTGTTTACGTTGGTAATCATATCGCCACTAAATGTATGGCGACAAAAATTTGCAAAAATGTACATATTCTCAGTATAGATTTCAAGATTTGAAATAATATACTCGTATTTTCTTTAATTGGGGTATCTGAGACATGTTGCAAAATAATCCTCCTGTAAAGAAAAACGATGATAATTAGAACTGATTAATACGACAAATAACCAGAAGTTAAAATATAAGGGAGTGCATTAACCAAATAAGGAATTTAAAAATGAAAATCAAGACTGGCCCCATTTACGCGAACCAGGCCTGCTACTTTTACCCGCCTTTCGCTGAAATCTATTTCATCTTTGCTTGTTTTTTTAATTAATTGCTTTTTTGTTTAAATATGTTTTAGATATAGCATAAGCATTTTAAATCATTCTCCTTTTCTTTTTTACTTTGTGTTTTATGAAATTGTTTTTTTGTTTTAGGATTTTCTAAGAAAGATAAAATGCAATATTCTGGGTGTAAATCTGAAATCATATCAATATTAGTATAATTTGGTTCGACAATATCCTAAGGAACCGGAGGCGTCATATAAAGAATAACTTCCACTTTGTCTTAAATTTTCTTCCACAAAATATGCATTTAATATTGTATCGATTCTTTTTCATTTCTAGATTAAAACGATTGCTGTGTCTGATTAAGGACTTTAATTAAAGTCAATCAGGATGGAGATTAAAAAGAAGACGTTTATAAACCCTTTATTAAAGGAAACCTAAATAAAAGAACGCTCATTTTTTTCCAGAAGGATAACCCACATTAGAAGTTGAATTAGAATTAGCAATATCTTCGATTTTCTAAAGACTAACGTTTACATTAATCTTATATAATTTTCTTTAATAAAGGGCAGAATAAAAAATTAAGGGAAAACGTTGAATATTTAATCAATCTCTAATTCTGCTCTCTACAGAATAAAAAAGAGGTTATTTTTAGATTTACCCAGTGATAGCAGAATGAGACTAATTTTATTTTACCGATAACATACGTAATGTATTAATTCTTGAGAAATGTTCAGTGTTCGATAAATGTTTTTAAAATTTTATGCTCTATGTTTCCTTTCCATCTTTTGTAAAAAAATATTAAAAAAATAAAACAAACGAATGCTGCTTCTCCTGAATATTTTCGCTTGACTCTTTGAGTACATTCCAAGAAAAACAAATATGTCATTTTGGTGTTTAACTATATTTTCCTTTCCTATCTATTGTAATGTTCGAAAAAAAAAGAAAAGAAATAATCCGTAATTCCGTATTTAATTTTAGAAACACAGGTTTGCGGTTAATTTTTGTTACCACAAATTACACCCCTGAAAATAATCTCGGAAAAGGATTGAAAGTACTTGGGAACATCGAGAAATATATAACATAATCCACTGTATCATTTACAGCGCATTTCTAACGACTTTCAATGATAATACACGAAAGATTACCCGTGTGTACAAAAGGATCTTATTTAAAATAAGCAAACATAATGTTTGTAATTTATTTAGTCTGACATATATATTACGCTAAAATATCGGCTACTACTACTAAAAAACACACATTGGTTTACACCGGAATATTCTGCCGGTATAGCCAACAGAAATCCCTTTTTCCGGGGTTTCTAACGTGAAAATCTCGATCACAACAATTGCCTATTTGTGTCTACTCGTAACAATTGTAATTGTGTTTTGAAAGTGGTTTTTGTTGGCAGATAGAATGAGGCACTTTATAGTTGTTTTTAAAATGTGTCTTTCATGATTTTCGACGCCTTCTGTAATAGTGGCTTTAGATATCAAAATATTCAATCCATTTTATCTACACTCAAGCTAACTTCTATTGAGGTGTTTCTTTGCTGGTCAAGCGTACCCTGGATGCGAGTATAGACCTTGTCCATGTCGGTGCCGAGGGCCGGTTGAGTGTATCCGATATTGCAGTGAAAAGCAATTTGTTTTGGTTGACTGCGCTCTACCAAGGTAACTACTTACCTGGATAGAGTGTTAGTTAGAGAAGCCGACATAGACTTCTTAGAATGCCCGACGTTCTACTGGTTAGGCTATACGGACCACAAACTTGTTTGTGCTCGTGTAGCGTTAGAACTTAGGCCTAGATTGGCTGGTTACTGGAAGTTTAATCAGTCCTTACTGGACAGTCGGAACTTTCGGTGCCAGCTAATTAATGTAGTGCAGCGGTTGTTAACTTGGGGGGGGGGGGTTATTGGGAATAAGTGGTGGGAGAACCTTAAGGAGAGCGTTAGGTCTTTCGCCACTCAATACAGCCAACGGCACAAACTAGGCGAAGATACTTAGAGCTAATTATTCCCGGGTGGATGCTGGTGGGGATCCCCTAGAGATAGGCTTAGCTAAGGAGCCCCTTGAGCATTCGACTAGCGAACGTTATATGAGCCAGGTAATTAGACATAAGTTAAGCAAGATGTCTTCCGAAGCTGTAAACATGGGCGCGAAACTGCGCAAGGAAGAAATTCGTCGGGGCGGCGATCGGTATATTCGAGAGGACCAGGAAGGGGCATATTCTGACGATGGGTGTGTGAGGCGTTTTGGCGGCATTTCGAACACCGGTTTACCAAGGAGCCTGGTCTCCGTGAAGAGGATTTTCGCAACTATTTGGTTGAATTCCCCCGGCTATTGCCGGCTGATGCGGCTAGTTGCGAGATAGAGATTACGGAAGGACGAAGTCTACTCGGCTTTGAAGAAGATCGGCCGTGGCAAGTCGCCTGGTTTAGATGGTTTGTTTTATAAATTTTACTTGAGGCTGTCGCACATTTTTGTCCCGACCTTGACAGTTTTGTGCAACAACTGGTTCCGGCAGGGGTTCCATCCCCAACCGGTTCACCAGAGGTGTGGTCACGCCGTTGAGAAAAGGCAAGAATGTTGGGAGAGAATTAGAAACGGTTATAGGCCCATAAATCTGCTAAACACAGAGTTAAAGATTTTGGCCAAGTTCCTGACGAATTGCTTGCAGGTAGTTGCCGAGTATCTGTTGGGACATGATCAGACTTGTGCTGTGAAGGGTCAAACAATTCAGAGGAACCTGCACATCATCCGCACGATCCTAGAGGGTGTAAAAGACGAAGATGAAACTGCGCTGATCAATTTGGATCAGTCCAAGGCATTTGATAGGATTGACCATGGTTACCTGGCTGTTATCCTGCAGGCCGCCGGATTCGCACCCGACTTCTGCCGCTGGATTAGTCTCCTATATCGCTCCCCACGGCTGTGGTACAGGTGAACGGGAAGCTGTCGAGCGCTTTTGCGCTGTTTAGGTCAGTCCAAGAGGGTTGTCCACTGTCGTCCTTACTTTATGTCTTTGCGTTGGAGCCCCTCCCTTGCCGGCTAAGGGACAGGACGTGCCGTCCGGCCCTAGGCGGAATCGCTGTCCTTGGTGGTGCTCGAGCCAGGGATTCTGCGTACGCCGATGACGTAACGACTTTTGTGTCCTCCCCCGGAGCGACATAAGAGCGGTACAGAAGGCGCTTGAACAGCTGACAGGGGCCAAAATTAATCGCGACAATTATCCGGCTTGCGGTTAGGTACCTGGAAGTGTTCTGCCCTCCCGGTGCCCTTCGACTGGACGGACGGTTCTGTCAGCATTCTTCGAGTGTGGTTTGGGCCGGACTTACAGTTGGAGAAGAATTGGTCTGAAATACAGGCAGAGGTCGGCACGTCGATCGAGATTTGGCGTCGAAGGAATTTGTCTTTAAAGGGCTTGGAGGAGGTATGTTCTACATATCTCTTTCCCAAGATCCTTTACCGGCTGTCTGTACTCCCCCTTTGTGATGAGCGTGAGAAGGCGATCGAGCGTTTGCTATTCTTCTTTCTTTGCAAACATCACGTCGACAAAGGTGTCTGTTATCAACGTCCGTGTCATGGGGGTCTGGGAATGCCGCACTTGGCGAGTCACAAGCTTGCTTCAAGGGTGAACTTTTCTCCGGCGCGCGTTGACTGAATTCTCATTGCTTACGGGGGTAGTGAGGGACGCGTTACTGTCACTCCCCCGATCACGAGACGGTACCGCAAGCCTCGTGGCCGACCGAGATTCCTCCTCGAGTCGAGTGTAGGACAACCTTACCGGCCATTCCACGGTCTAGTGACCTTTCACAGCTTAGGAGAGTCTTCTATCGTGGATTAGTGGCGGGCGTCGTGAAGGGTCCACTACGCAAGACGCTCGGCATGTCGGAGGTTGAGTTTCGCTCGTATTGGTCTTGGGCGCCAGGTTCGGATTATCTCAGCAACTCTGAGTATTCTCTGACCTGGCGATTAGCTCGGAATCGGTTGTCTCTCAAAGACATGCGTTTCATAATGGGCCTGGCGGATTTGCCAGATTGTGAACGATGGGACCTTGGTTTAAAAGAGATGGCTTCGCACGCCTTCTACCATTGTTCGCGGGTTCGCCCATTGTGGGATCGTGTAGGCGAGTTGACTGCTCGTATCGCGCCGCGTGATCTCGTGCTCATTGATCGTGCATACGCCTGTGACAATGCGTCGCCCCCGTTCTCTGGATGAAGAGAATGGTGTTTCTGACGCTACTGGCCACGGCTCGAATGGAGAAAGTCTTGCGGGGTGGTCGTTTTTCACATCAGGTTTTGATTCGATATTTTGAGCACCAGCTTAAAATGAAGATTAGAACTGCTTGCAAACGATTGACGTCGACAGATTTCAGCGAGAGGTGGATAAATGTGGCGAGCCTGGGTCGCGTGAACGGGGCTATCCTTGATTTTCTCCTTTTAGGTCTACTAATCGCATCGGGGTGGATTCCTCTGGAACCCTCCCCTTAGTTAAGTTAAGTCCCCTTTTGTGTACCTAGTTAATGTGAGTGAATGTGGTTTCGGCCTGTTGCCGGCACTGCCTCTTTTGTTATGTGCCAGTTCGAGATTCCCAGTTCCGTTTTATTTTGTCCCGTTTTATCTCGACTGGTTCAGTATTTCATTGCTTCCCATCCAATGTATTTTCTCCTCTCTACTCTCCGTAGAAAGAGAGCTACTTGATTTTGTCCCATGGGCAGAATACAGCGGCCTCTTTATTTTGAGGGTGGGTTGGGTCCAGCTAACATTGCGTTCTGTTTGTATTTTATGTTAAAATCTTTCAGTTGGGGAAATTGTTATCTTACCTTTCTCCCCCTCATGCTATTTCATGTGAATATATTTTTATATATTTTTGTAATATATATTGTACATTAAATAAACTTTTATGCTCATTTGGGGTGTTTTCAGGACCCTAGAGTGTTGTGTGGTATTATGGTGCATGGCAGGGTGAGTGTGGAGGGACAAGTTTTTATGGTAAAAGAGAAAAATTGTAACGTATGTCTGTGTCGTGAGTCGAATTAGCTAGGTATAAGATAGTTAGTGGCAGACCAACGTAAGTTTTGTTCCCCTCCCTTTTTCGGCCTTGTGCCACAACTGTATCATTACAATAAATAAAAAGAGAATAATGTATGGGCAATAAGAATATGAACTACTTCAACATTAATAATTATATATATATATATATATATATATATATATATATATATATATATATATATTGTTACGGCCCGAGGTTTTGTGGGGTCTACGATAACCGAAACCCAACTAGACAGTAAAAGAAAATATCCCTGTATTCAATAATACGTTGTTAAAAGAAAAATGAGAAGGGATTTCGTCAATTCTAGACGTTGGTAAACGGAGTGAAAAATGAATAATAAGCACACACAAAACAACAGAAGACAGCACCAATACTTTATGTACAAATTAAATAGCTATTAAATTAACGAAAATAAAATAAAACTAGTTTAAACGAAGGGGAAAACCTATATCTAGACGACGAAATATATAAAACAGTAAAGACAGCAGATTATACTATATATAGAAACATACAAAGCTAACAAATTTGTATGGATAGACCTCGATCAGTTTTTATTGAGTATGAGAAATAAAACTAAAAAAAAAATGTTCATTTAGTAATTCTTTGAATAACACAGTTCAAATCCTCGATAATGGTGAATATTTCAGGCAGACGAATCACAGGAAATGTAGATAACTTGGGCTTAAGAATACCACTCAGGAATTTTTCTTCAATTATTTTATTATCAGTGACATGCGATTTTTATATGACAGCGAAACAGTCGAGTGAAGTGTGTTGACGTCCGACCTCTTCGAAAACAAACAACAAAGTGCGCGAAAAAACAAAGAAACCGTTGTAAGTTACGTCACCTGTGGATATATGAAAAATGAGTAGGCGTTTGTGTTTTGATTATTATCAAGTTCACTTGCACATTAGACAGGCGGCGTTTATATGGCCTACAATCATGGAGCAGACAGGAGGTGGGGACAAGGAATGTTCTTTTCTAAGAACAGGAGTTAGCCGGTTTACAAAGAAATTATTCTCTAATCTGCGTATTTAAAAACAATAATAATAAAAAAAAACAAATATACTTCTTATATTTCGTCGCAAATCTTTAGAGTACTAAAAATATACTTGTAAAATATATGATGAGGTTAAAATATTGACATAATATAGCAATATATATATGTGCGTGTGTGTGTAAGGGTGTGTGTGTGTGTTATGGGTGGGTTGGTGTGCAAATGTGTGTGTACTTCCCTTTCCCTATTATTGTAGTAACCGGCGTTATATGTATGCGTTAATATGTCTGAAGATTACAGTAATTATCCTGGACGAATAAATTTCAAAATTATGTTTTAAAAGACTAAGAAAACAAGGAATAAAACTCTGCACAAACTAGACAATTACAATTAATTATTTACTGTTTGATTCTCAGTAAATGTTGAAAGGTGATTATATTACAAAATATTTTAATTATTGAATATTTACTACCGTGCGAATGTGGCAGACATTTTGTTTCATATTTTGACTAGATAGACTAGAAAGTAATTCATAGTAAAACGATGGATTGACGATATTCTGACAGATTAATATGGCTGGATATGAGTTAATATGAATGTAGAGCGGTTAGGGCAATTATATACATTCAAAATTTATCAGGGAAGAAAATGGTTTGGAAAAATATCAACAACTGGACATTGTGGGTAGGCTATGCATGTGGGTGAATAAATAATTTTATAGCGAGATCGCAAACAGAAAAATTATTAATATTCCTTCGATGTATATTGAATGCAATAACTTGGTTATTTTCTCTGTTGTTATGATAAACATGGCATCAAAAACAAATTCGGAAAACGTTTGATTCTAATCAGTTTGCTTACATACATTGTTAAATTATCAGTGAATGCACTGAATGTGTCAACGAACGCCTTTTGTTTGAACAAAAAATAAAACAGTCCTTCAAAAATATATTTCTGGGTTAGTTATCTAAATGAAATCATCATTCAGAGGGACCTATTTATATACTTGTGTGAAAGGCTTATTTCAAAGAAATTTCATTATTAATGATGATATGTTTTTAAACATATGACTATTTATTTAAATAAAAAGAGAAACATAAAAATTCAGCAAAATTTCTAGCGTAAGAACACCTGATCCCCGTTTCCCAGGAGCTGAAGCGAATGTGTTTTCGACTAAAATTTCCATAGAAAGCTTTTTTTACATTACATTAGAACTCCAACTTGTAATAGAGTATAATAATTTCTATTGAATATCCATATTTTAATTACTTATTCAATTTCAATTGAATATTGAAAATTAACGGATATAATAAATTTAGGAATATAACAAGGTTAATACAATGAAAGAAGAGAATCTTTATCTTTTTAACTTTGATTAGTCACGTTGTCATGATTATCACAACATTTTGTATGCTTAATTTCGTACTTTGCATATATCGGTTCATACATCTTGAGATCTGAACTTAAATGAAATGAATTTTTATCAATATGTATTTCTTGATACTATTAAAAATAACATAGCATTTTTTTATTTACATTATCAGAATTTCTTATTAAATTATACTTTTTGTTTCATGATATTTTCCGTTAAATAATCAATAGAGTTGATTAGTATTGAATTTTCTGAGGTAAAATTTAGAGCTGGTAGATTTATGATTTATTTATTTTAATTTCAGGAACGTTTTCGTTTCTAAATGATATCAAAAGCATGGAACGTTTTCCGCATAAATAAAGATTTTATATAGTTACTGAAACAGGAATATAGGTGTACATAAACGAGTGCTTATTAGCATCACTATGAATTACAATAAATGTGTTCAATCAATATTTTTTTCTGATGCTCATTACGAATCCGGTTATATTAAAATTGTGATAATAGATCAAGAACACATCTAACAAAGATTACATATTTCCAAATTATATAGTGAAGAAGGTTGGCATAAATTGCTGTATAATTTATGGTTTAATGATTGAAGGTTTTTAGAAGATAATATTGTTCGATACTATGTAAACGAATTTGAATTGGAGTTAGATTAATAAGGAAATGTTTTCTTCAATCCGTGCAAACATTTTTCCGTGATCTAAATCAATGTATGAAGGATGCTACATGCTAACACTATAATTTGATTCTGAAAAGATAATGTAGATTTGTTATTAGGTTTGTTGATTGCAGATATTTTTGTACCGTTATCATATGACATACCAATGAATACCGCAAACGCATTTGCATAATTAAAAATCAGTCACCATGCAATTAAAACAATAGATATAAAATATTATTTTGCAGACGCTTAAATGCAAATATGACGCAATAATTAATTCATAAATCAAAGTTTCTAGCTTCAGCTTTAGTGTTCCTACCATTTGATTCTTTTTGACGGAGAAAATAATCGAAATATACTAAGAACGGCATCTGATTTAATGTGAATTGCAACGGCTGCACTTAGTTTTTCAACAACTGCTTAACGACATATTATAATTTTCCTTATATAGAAAAAAATATACAGTTTATTATTATTTTTGATGTTGCTTCTCATGTAAGTATCAGAGAAAATGATAATTAACATATTAAATTTTTAAATTATAATTATATCATAATACCTAACATACAGATACACGGGATAAGTTGTTAAATGTATTGACAATATTTTAAGAGGCATACCTTTTCAAACTTAGCAGTTAAAAACACTCGAAGACTAGTGTTTTGATTGATATTTTTAATAATTTCAGCCAAAGAAAGGATACTAGTGAACAGGGGTTTACTGGGTAGTGAGCGTATTGAAGAAAGGATAAAAGATGAACAGGATTAAATAATATAGGAGATGTCAATTGATGTTGCATTTGAATTTTTTGTGATTGTAGCTACCTGGGAAGCAATGAAACAGAAATAAGCTATACAGGCTGTAAGTGCCAGAAAACACTCTTGGAGTAGAAATGTTGGTTACATTTAATTATTTCAAAGTTAAAGAGTGAGAATTAGATGCCAAACTAGTAGCACGCTTAAATTCAGTCGAGGAACCAGGGGAAAAAGCTCGTCAATGCGGTTGCCATAAAAATTGAAAGAACAGAGAGAAATCACGTCACGACGGTGAGAAAGTCACTGAAGTCGAGATGTCAAATCAGGATCAATTAATTTGCATATACTATTTCTAATTTTGTAAAGAATCTCTAAATGATATGCACAAAAGAATGGTAGATTTATAAACGTGTAAGATCGATTCTAACGTGAAAATGTTCCAGCACGGCACAGTAACCAAAATTCCTAGCAGTTGACGTAGTTGTGTATTCAATGCAGCCATCAAGTCGGTTAAAAAAAATGAGTTCAACAGGCGCTGTGGATTCGATATAGAGATCAGGTTGGATAAAAAATAAGGTGAGAAGATTAGCATGGGTCATTCTGATTGCGAACAGGAAAGTTATCTGTGGTGCTTAAAGTAGATCAGTTTTATTTTGACGGCATTAAAATTTACAAGCCATTTCCTGCACTAGTTATCCATTGATTGATCCTCTGTTTCAAAAGCAGCAGCCAAGTTTACTTGTGAACGTTGTCAGATTTTCTATTGATACGCCAGTGAATGCTAGTGTCATCTGCATAGACGTCTACGTGGAAACAGATGACACCAGGAAATCATTGCTGAACGTTCCGAAACATAGGAACTAGGATAGAGCCTGGAATTTTTAATTTTTTTTCGTTCAAAAAGATTTGATTGATGCATGTGTTTATTTTTACGGCTGTGTGTTATTAAAACCGAAACATATTTTTGGTTTGTGAAAATAATTTCTATCGGTTTTACAAGTAAATAGTCTATTAACAATTATTTAGAAAAAATACATTTTCATACAACCGTTTTACAGTTTAACAATTAGCTTTAAGGAGATATATCCATAACTTTAAGGCTATTTGCGCATAAGTGTATTTAACGAACTCGATTTCAATTCGAAATATGTTTTAAATTTTTCATTCAATGATGAGAAAACGAAAATCGTAAACCTTGAAGATAGTTATTGACAAACCTCAAACTCACGCTTATCAGAAAAATTAATCATCCTCTATTCATACTCGGTTGATGACATCACCACGAAAAATATCTGCAATTCTCTTGAAATAATGATAGTTATATAACAATTCTTATAAAACCGATTAGTATTCGGATCTTTTCTGTTAATTCATTCCAAAATCTTTATTTACTTCAATATAAAAAAAATGTATATTTACTAAAATTCACACCAAATTCTTCCAGAGCGAGGTTTTTTGATTGCACTCCTGTTGAACTGATCTTTGCAATCATCAAAAATGTGAACGACTTGGGTGTGCTATTCCTAAGTGCACGGTCTATTTTCTCACTCACTCCGATAAACTCAGCAAAATTAATATCTTTTAAATGATTATAATTTTTTTAAATAACTTAAATATCATTTGCACTTACGAAATGTTTATAACACGCTGGAATTTGGTAATTTTCATTTTCAGTGTTAGCGATATTGCAAGACAAGCTAAACATATTTTGATTCAAAATTTCGGAAGCGTGCCAGAAATTTAATAAAGAGACAAATACAATTTGACTTAAAATTTATAAATTATTTCAAGTGAATTAATAATTCCGATGAATAAATTTATTTGGTGAATTGACAGAAAATATTCGAGTATTCTATTTTTCTATATCATTTCGTTCAGATAAATTCGCAATAGAAACGTTTAGTCGTCATTAACTTTTTCATCACAGAGCAATATTGTAGAATTATTACTAGTACTTTTCTTTTTTGTAAATAATTTTCAAATTTATGCAGACATGAAAACTAACACTGGTAATTTAAGGTAATTTAACATAATTCTCTATTCTAGGTTTTAATATTCATTTGATGCTAACATAGTTAAAATGTTTTACACTGATTTATTTGATAATTTAGTGAGGAATCAATTGACCAAATTAGAATTTTGCTAAGTTAAATAGAGGGAATCGAATGAGTGGTAATAATTTGTAACATACATCATTATCGAAAACAAGATGAATGCACTATTTCCTGTCTGACTCAAAAGAAAGAATCCAATGTTACTTGCAAAATTCTCCTTCTAATAAAAAAAAAATTTTCATTTTCTGTACAAACGCCAAAGTCTTGTTTCAAGTGAGTAATCCCTTTCTAAAAAATAAATAAATAATTGTATCTGTATTTTTTATGTAAACGATGTTTGAAAATAGGTGAAAATATGAATACTTGCACTAAAAGCTCTTAAAGAATTTTAAGCCAATCACTAAATATTTTCTTCTGTGAATTGATGTGATATATATTAATGTAAGCATACAACAATCTCCGCAATAAGCAATGTATTTCACCTAGCTACTTTAACTCAAAAGACATTTGGACAGAAGAAATTGTTCATTTAAGGCTCAAATAATTCTGGTTTGTCATTAATTTATAACGTTGTAATAGCATCTAGAAAAGCATAAACTTTAGCTGTAACCAGATCCAATGAATAAAGAGTAAATATTCCATTATTTAATACATCAAAACAATGCATGTTTGAAATTCACCACATAATACCGTATTTTTACGGTTTAGAATTTAAGAACATTATACCGTTCTCAAGAACGAAAACCTAAATCGAAAAAAATATTAATATTTGCTTCTAAATCATCAGTATTCATAAAGTAATTTACGACTACTGATTAAGGATTACTACGTTTAAATATATCAGAGGATGCTTATCAAACAGGTTGGCAAGCTAATAACCCTTTGCAAACGCCTACTCAGCCACAATTTGTTTGTTCAAAATCGACAGAGCTCTCATGTCATTTATTCTGCAACTATGTTGACCAGACCATAGTTAGAGTTTCTGGGAGTGAGCTTGTTATCTGGCCTGATCAACAGTCTGAACAAAGCTAGTGATCTCAAATCCTCGGCCAAGATGTCTTTCGACTTTGTGCTAGCTTAACAATCGACGGTTCCCAAATCTACTAACCAGGCATGGGTTTCTAAAGATGCCTTACACTGCCACCTTCTCAAGACTGTCATCTTCTTGAAAAACCGATCATGGTGAGATTCTAACGAGTCTCATGACCAGAAACCGAACCTTCTAACCACTTGACTAAAGTGATTAAGGGAATATTAATTAAATGTTCATTTTCTTAAATATTTACATAACGGAAAATGCTATACATATTTATGCCACTTACTCTCTCTTCCCAATATGTTTTTGAATACATGTCAATTTGCAAGAAAATATCTAGTTAACATGTTCTGTAAAATACATTTTCTTTGTTAATTAAATAATCCATTATTCGGAAATGCATCTCAGGTTACATTAAACCAAGGATCAATGTTATGTTTAAATGGGGATCCAAATTAATCGTGCTTAAACTGTCTTAAAACGGTGGATATAAAAATTAATTTCCTGCATAAACTATGTTAAATTAATCGTAATAAATGTACAAATGTGATGTCATATAGTCATCGTTTTGAGGAAAGCAACTTAAATACATAAATAACAAAATATGGTGAGCGTAATGAAGATGATCAGAACATCAATTAATACTTATATTGAATTCCCTCATGTAGGTAAATCACATTTAAAACGAAATATTTGATGTATGGACAATAATTTAATTAAAAAAAAGGATTCGGTGATAATTTGGCAAATATTATCTAATGTTAGTGCTGTTATCTGTACAACTTCAGATATAATGTAATTTATTCAGCCAGTTAGATCAAGATAAACCTATTATCTTATCCTTTAGGATCAGAAATAATCCTCTGCCTACTTTGGCATGTGACACTCATAAGCTCACGCATGAGATTTATTATGTATATACGAGAAGCACGTGTTAGCACAGGTGTTTGAATTTTAACAAAATCTATCATTGACATTACAATTCACAGTTCGAACAGAAGTTAGGTAAATTTTGTAAAACTTTTGCACATTTTTATTTTTATTTAATTTAATTCTGGATCCACTTATTTGTTTATTTTTGTTATTACTGAATTTTTAATTGGTTTTATTGATGGTTATTTATAAGTGTCTGCTAATACTCCATTTATATTCAGAGTAATGCTGAACACCTTCCGATTGATGGCATGATTTCCGCTTCCAAAGCGGCAACGTGATTTACTTCCAACATCAGTTAACACCGTATTTCAATTTCCTTGCTAATAGATTTAAATTGTCGTTAAATTATAGACGCCACTAGGACAGCATTAGTCGCCGTGACAGTCAGCCATTTTGTAATTTTATTTCTTTGTTGGGAGGCTTTATTTTATTATTTTTCACACTTAGTTTTATGTTTCTACTTTATTTATATGCAGTCTTCTTAAACGCTTGAACATCATATTGTTTGAAGTATTTTGCATTATAGGAAGTTCGATGCTGTTTTTTTTTTCGTTTGAGTTTCTTTTCGAAATAATTTGAAAACCTATTTTCATGCTATGCTTAACAAACTAATTTTGTTGATATTTGCATTGGTCATAATGACAACTATTTATGCAGTTTTAGCGAATTAAATTATTTTCTGGATTTGAACTCAAAAGATTTTAAAGAGACGACAGTTGTAAATACGATTTCTCAGTATGAAATTTTGTGCTTACTGCATTATATTACAGTAATAGTATTTAGAAATAAAGAAACTAATAATAATAATAATAATAACAATAATAATAATAATAATAATAATAATGATACGAAAAATATTTTAACCAAGTTTAATAATCGCTGCCAAAAATTCAGCAGAATAGTTTGTAATATTTTTCTTTGTGTTCTCGCATTGAGCTATACTAGTTTTACATCTGTTGTTAATCCACTAAGTTTTCTGTCTTCCACTGAATTTATACACAATTAGTTCTTGGGTCTCAACGTATAAAAGGCGATATGTGTCATAAAAATGCGAGGCTATTCCAACGTGTTAACTTCATCGATAGAATTTCATAACAGTTTTTGAAAATAGTCATGTGAAAATACTGTTGCTGCATAGAACCTGGAAAATCGTTAAAAATATTTTAATTCTACTTAGCACTGTATATAATTTTAAATAAATACATTCCCTACTATTATACTAAAGTGAAATATTACATACCCAATCAGATGGCCTATATGAAATTCAACATTCAGGAGTTACAAAAGTATAAATTGTCATAAAACCAACCAACTTACTTGAAATATTGTGTTTGTTGTTGAGACAGTATATATCAAACATTTCCCTCCTACCATGAACCTTACAAATATTTAGTAATAGAAATATTTCATTTTACTTTTATTTTAAATTTTTAGACAATTAAAAAGCTGTGTTTTATTTTTGTTATTTTTTTACTTCACTAACGTACTTTCCTAAAACTTGAATAGGATCATTTTGCTTTATCTCTGTAAAACAACTGCATATATTACTGAACTCTATGTCTATAACATCTTATCAACATGTTTTAGTATATTTTCTGTTTCATCATTTTTATTACTGCAAGTAGTTACTTTTTTTGTGAGATTTCAATTCTTATTCTTGTTCCATTTCAAAGAAAAATTTGACTCGAATTTATTTTACCAATTACATATTTATAACAATTTGTCTATATTCCTGAGATGAGGTATACTGTTTGGGATGCTGTCCTTAGATCTATTGATATTTTTCCAACGTTTCAGCCATTTTATACTCCATCCTCCTTCAGTTATTAGACATTTTGAAGCGAGCAATTTATTTCGATCACTGGGGCATATTATTCCCATTCCATGTGTATTGTCACCTCCGATTTTCATATAGTTACCTCCTTTTAACTCAATTCTCTAAGCATTTGTTCACAACTTATCTAGTCAGTTACTCAACTCACAAATATTTTGGTCAAATATCTGGAACTAACCATTGCCTATATCCACTAAGGCATGCGTTTTTAAGGACACAGGCGTTAGTTTCAGTGACATAAAAATTTGTGAGTTCAATACCTGCCTATAGCAGTGGGGTACAAGTAACTTGGAGAGTTGAGTTACAAGTAGAGAACTACATGGAATCCACAAGTATCACTGCACATGGAATGAGAATTATATAACTCAGTGACTGAAATAAATGTTTTGATTCACATTCCTAGGACCTGAAGTAGACCGGAGCGTAAAAAGAACTGAAACGCCGTAGACATGTTAATAAAGATGCAAACAACAGTCCAAAGAATATACAAATTTATTGTTTAATATATTTAAGCCATGCTGCAATCTAATTGTATTACCTTCTCCGGTGCTATATAATCTATTAATTTAAGTTCTGTATTAATATATTCAGTATTCTTCAATGTAAAAAGTGGCTGTTTTTTAAAGATGAGTCCTAGTCATTTAAATGCGACTGTATCTAAAATCAGTATGAGTTATATATGTTTCAGTTGTATCATTTTAGTTCTTCGACAATAGAATATACATGTTTTTTTTTTTGCTACTGATTGTTATGTTTATTCATGAGCCTTTTAGTTTTTTTTTTGTTTTTTTTATTTGACAGCCATTGTCAATCCAATATTCATATTCTTTTTTTCTATGACTGGTTACAAAAAATAAAAGTTGCTCTCTATGTATATAATCTCTTTATATCAGCCTTTTGAAACGCGTTGAAAGATTTCTGTCATCCCTTCACCATTTCTTCTGTGTTTTGCCAGTAATAGCATGAGAACAGCATTCTTCAACATGAACATCTGTCGGGAAAACGGCCAACCATTGCTTTCTCTCAAGTTATATATGAGGTTCATAATGTTAGCTTTCGTTTTATCTACGCAATCCATATTTCATATATATTACTTAACATTATGTATAGTTAGTTCAAGTTACATTAGATCAAGAACTGTAACTTTTGTAATTATGCCATCTCTGCGATTCTTTTATATATTAAATAATAAAACTTTTGTTCCTTAATTCTTATGAAAAATTAAGTGTGTACACTTCAAGAAAAGCATTTACACATTTTAATTTAAGGTCTGCTAATAACAAAATGATTAAACAGATAAATTACTCACTAATTAACATCAATTTTAAAAGTTTCTTCCTCATCTGATTTGAACAGTGTACTCTGAGAAATATGTAGGTTTTTTAAAATTTCTATTTATACTATTATTGGAAATATCTAACACGACAATTTCTTTCATTCTCTTTATTTTTCACATTGAATGATTTCATACTGTAAAAATTGCTCTCATTTCAACAAGCTACATAACTCATTTTATGCACAAGTCAAACAAATTTGTTAGTAAAATAAAACAATATATTACAATTATTAAAAAATAAATATATTTATAAAGCTGAACTTGTAAAAAAAGGAAACGCAACATAGGAAGAGCACTCCCATTAAATACATTATGAATCATATATAGAAAGCTATGAAACTTGGTTGTACTCTTGTCATGAATTTAAAGTAATTTTAATTTTTCAGCGACGTAACTGATGATGATAGGCAGTGAGGAATTTACAAGTTACTTAAATGCACCTCAGTAGTCTTGTTTGTTTATACATACCCTTGCTTGGATTATTTCATTTTTGTCTCAAAGATTACAATTCTTCCCGAATTCAAGTTTATTCTTAGGTTATTTCACTGTATAATGAAGTTCATTCATATTCAACAAGTTCTGTGAAATTGAATACATTCAAATACTTTAAAATTTTTCTTTTCTGTTTTTATTTTAGTGTTCTGAGATAAGGAAGTTTAATAACTCATAAATATTTAATTCTGTGAAAGAATATATTCAAGTAGACTGGCTGTGGGCGCTAGAATACTAAATATATTCAAGTGCGCTGTTCTCTTGTTTTGTGGTCATACTAGCTTGGGTTGAAAAATATATAAGCAGACTATGAAAGAAGTGATACTGGAGCAGGGAAATATTACATATATTTATTTCTGTTAATCTTAATATAAATGCGTTGTTTCTTTTCAGGTAAACTTATATCTGACTGTTCCAAGAAATATTCATATATAACTAATAGAAAATCCCTTGAAAAAATCCATTTATCATCATGGTGTTATCACTAACCTAAGAAAAATGACTTACCCTCTGTGAACATTAATGCTGATACGGGTGAAACAATAGAGGATGTCTTCCAAATGTATCAACAGTGCAAAAATGAATTCAAGAAGAAAAGGGAGTCTTGGATGCAATAGCTACGACTGAGAAAAACATCGATCACGTTCACTACATGCTGATAATTGACTGGTGACTGAGTATAAATCAAACATCCAATTCTATTAGCATATCAGGTCAGAGAGTTGAGAATATCTTGCAAAACGATGATTTTCTCTTGATAGATGATACTTGAAACACCTGATCAAAAGCGCACAGTCTGATCACATCAATTGGAAATCTGACATTACTTAAGAAAAATGAAAAATCCATATATTTTCTTTGAAGGTTTACCAGTCCAGGATAAGTGTTGTGTTTATCACTTTCAGCCAGAGACATATACACAATCTATGAAGTGGACAAAACGCTCCTTGCAAGCTCAAAAATGACCGTCTTCCTTCATTTTCATTAAGGTGATTGAGTTATTTTTAGGATGCAAAATGCATTGTGTTTACTTAAAATCTTCAAAAAGGTCCAACCTATCAATGGAGTATTCCATGCCAACTTGAAGAAGCAAATATGAAAAGCCAACAAGACCAATCGCCCAAAAACATAACCGACGTAAAGTGTTATGTTTCATTAGAACAATTCTGTAGCCCACAGTTCCTTGATTTCAATAGCTGATTTGCGTGATTGTGTTTTTTTTTAAGCCATTCATTCATCTTTTTCTCTGGATTTGGCCACATCTATCTATCATCTATCCCTGGCATAAAAATCACTTCCCTGGGAATCAGTATGACATTAATGAAGACGTCATATCTGTTGCAGATTGATTTTACTCAACAGGATAAAAGCAATCTTCACAAATGGGATCCAAGCACTGCATCAACGATTAAAGTGCGTACGGAAATATGTTGAAATATAAGCATAATTTAAATACACACCATTAGCTTATCTTTGCAATTTGTTTAATGTTTGAAGCTGTCAAATCCACTTATTTACTGTTAACATTCTACTTATGTCACTCAACAGAAATTATTTTGATTTATCTTCTATTTAATTGATAATTGTGATTTCTGATTATTCTTGGAATATCATAATGGACACATGTCGTTTTACTTTCAAGGGAAAGATCTGTTATCCAAATCATTTGCAACATCTGTATAGTCTTCCATACGATGTTCACTTACCACGAGAAAACTTTTCCCTGAAAGTTTGTTGCATAAACTTCCGATCGTTGTTTGTATCGTCAGGCTTGTTCATGGATTAATAAAAATTTGGAAGAAATGGAAGAAAAATTCTTCTTTTTTGGGCAGATCGGAATCTCCATCGTAAACTAAAGGCTAGGCAAAAGCATCCCTTAAGGTTAATGTTTAGGCTAGAATTGTAGATAACTGTCTGGTCTGTCTATATTTTCGCTAAGCACGTCTTACAAAAGATATCTACAAGAAATTTATTCCGAAAACTTCTACCAGAGCTGGTTTAAACAGCAGACATTATTAATGCGGAGACGTTGAATTAATGTGCCATGGGAATCTGCAAAATCATTCAGTAAAGTGTGAAAATGTTTGAAATGTCCGCCATTCAATAATCCGACGAGTGTTTGTGTGCGTAGAGGTAAGTGTAGGACATTTTGAATATTTGTTATCAGCTGCTCTGTTGTAGTGCTAAAGTGACACTTGGGACCTTTATGTAGACCTTTTACTTTGTTTTGATGTGAGGATCCCGCCACAGATTCTGTAAAAGTCTTTTTCATACACCCTGTATAAATAAATGATTAGATATGAATAAACAAATCAATTTTGATTAGTATTTAATGCTGAACACTTGCATTACATAGAAACTGAAATATTTTAGGTAAAAGCATAAAGCGTAGGAACCATACTGTATTTTGTTATTAAAGACATGATTTTATATTACTATCGCTGCTGTTGGAAAACAACAATTCTCTTGAAAGACAACGAGGAACAAGAAATTGTATGAATAAAAATATAAACTTATTTTTTTCTTTGTCAGTGACGGTTGTGTGGAAAAGAATTGTCCAGTGAGAGATTGCGAATACGCAAAATCTATAAGGGAGTCGTTAACCAGCGAGAGTTCTGTGTGTGTGTGTGTGTGTGTGTGTGTGTGCGCGCGTGTGTGTGTGTGTGCGCGCACGCGCGCGTGCGTGTGTGTGTGTGTGTGTGTGTGTGTGCGCACGCGCGTGCGTGTGTGTGTGTGTGTGTGTGCGTGTGCGTGCGTCATGCGTGCGTGTGTGTGTGTGTGTGTGTGTGTGTGTATGTGCGCGTGTGTGTGTGTGTGTGTGTGTGTGTGTGTGTGTGTGTGTGTGTGTGTGTGTGTGCGCGCGTCATGTGTGTGTGTGTGTGTGTGTGTGTGTGTGTGTGTGTGTGTGTGTGTGTGTGCTTTTCTCTTCTGGTGAGAGATCCAAAACTGATAACAACACCAAAATTTCTACGCATTTTTGCATTTACGGGTTGTTTAATTGACGACATCTTCGGCCAGATACATCTGTCAATCATATTAACCGGCTATCGCTTTCTAGCCTTTGTTGTTGTCTCTATTTTCTGCCTTTTGATGTTCAACATATCTTTGGAGGCTATTGTTTTTCAAGTCTTTGATATCAGTCATATCTTTTTCGGATATTACTTGTGTTTCTGTCTTGATGTTGTGCCATCATCCACGGCTGAAAGATACTTTTCTCAATCATATTTTTGCCGGTTCAAGGTAATATACTACAATATAAATAATTTTTCATCTCGGACTGCTTGAGAATTTGAACTCTTTTATATATCGCCGCTTATACACTTGTGTGTGACGGTCTTATGGTCCAATCCACTTCCAAAAATGAATATTTCTAACAATTCAACATATTTTAGTTGAAAAGTTTCAAAGGAAAAGTGAAGGAACATTTTGTTAACTGTATTGAAATATTGGTCAATCAACATTTATCAACCTCCTTTGCACATAGAAACAGAAACATAAAAACGATTGATATTGACTGGTTGCTTGAATCTTTATCGGCCTACTAGCCACTCACAAATATTTATAATCGTTATCTAAATAGTTAGCATGAAAATGTATTATTATTTTTATTACTATTATTATTATTATTATTATTATTATTATTAAAAAATATGTTTTGATAATACGAATGATATTAATTAACCCATAGCTGGGAGGAGGAGTATTTTGTTCAGACGTTTCCCAAGTGTATTTGTGTATAAGTGAGTATAAGGAAATCAATTGGAATTAGAAATCTGTTAGACAAAAATTTTAAGCCAATATCTCTTACACCACTAAGCTTACAACACCAGGTATTCCAATGCCGTCAAGCATCTATAATGACCAGGCCCTGCGGTAATCAGTGATCCAACGGGAACCAATTTTTAATCTTTATGTCACCTTAATCTACATAGGTATTGGATTTAAAACTATAAATACTTTTAAGAAGATAAAGGCACATTCACTGACTTCACAAATTTGAGGTTGGATGATTTTTACATTTTTGCCAAGCAATTTTTCAGAATTTCCTCTGATACATTCATCTTTTTCAATTATTATTTCTGCATTTAAAATATAATGTGAGATAAATAAAAATGTGGAAAGCGGTGTTAATAATTGTTAGCCCTGAACGGAGATTATTTCACTAACTGGTAAAAATTAAAATAAATTAGATAATATTTTCTATATAATCGTAATAAACACCGGCTGATGTACTTGTTTCTGAACTAACTTGTACTTTTTTCTGCATAAAACTGGTTTTGCATAGCATCCGAATGCATATTGTGAAATAGGATAAATAAAAAGATTGAAAGAAAACACATTATTACAGAAGCGATACAGAATCGTATCCTAGTAATTTTTCCCTCAAGATGAAAATCGGTGACTACAGCTGCAAATCTGAAAAATCGTGGATTTTATCGATCGAAATTGTTGGGGTTCTGAGAAGCTGAGTGTAGTCTTTTAAAGAACCGAATTCAGCCATGTAGCAAATATGATTGGCGGAAACCCGAAAGTTTTTACGAAAAGTAGAGTGTAATCGGCTCTCAGGTCGAATATGTTGCCAAATGAGCCGATGAAAATATGGTAGTTTTTGCCAAAATGGGCACCTTCTTCTGTTCGCGTAGGTGGTTTCCTTCAGATATTTAAAGAAGCAATGTTCTGCAGAGAGTTGCATTAATAAATACACAGAGAGAGAGAGAGAGAGAGAGAGAGAGAGAGAGAGAGAGAGAGAGAGAGATAACATGTTTATCTATCAGCACGTGTCTATATGTTTTCTTTCCGGTGACTTCAGCTGCTGGACAGACGAATCGATTTTAATATATAAAACGATCGTAATCTCTATCTGGCACATCATATCAACTTTCATCTATGTATATATTGTTAGGCACATATTACGTGTGTGCTTGTTTGTTTGTGTGTGTGTGTTGTCTGTATATATAACGGCTTACAAATACTTAAAATCCCGGAAAATAAATAGATGAATTATACTATCTATATAAAGAGAAAAAATTGAATGATAAATGTGAAGCAAGAATATTAGTCTCAAGTTGAAGTTCTGCTAGAAACATAATTCAATATTAGGAAAAAGTGATACATATATATATATATACATACATATGCTATAAATATACACCCATTTCTTGGGGCGGCTGAATTTTTGGAAGTACAAGTTATTCGAATTACGTTAAAATTACGTTTACTGGTAATGTTCGAAATTGTGGTAAAATCGTCTCCTTTAATACATACGTATCTATTTACTTTTTTTAATTAATTTTCTTCCAGGCGTAGAAAACATCCTCTGTGATTTCCTTTTCGTTTATCAGTCGGTACATATTACTCCCATTTGTCTTGATCAGTGTTTAAATGAGATCGGGTGAAACTGTTTTAGATCCAGATCTTCCAGGAACCGTGTTATACTTGTTGCCAATACGTACATAATACCATCATCCACATAAAAAAAGATTAAAAATAATGGAGACATTACTAATAAAAAACAGAAATACTACACTTACTAACTCTAATTATAAAGACGGTAACAATGTTTTTACCGTGTTCAGAAATTAACATGCATATGACTCTATATGCATAAACCTTACACATATTTAATTACAACTACAACAAAATTCATTCTTGATAATGGCTAAATGTATAGCCGAATTCACTCGAAACTACAATGACTTTGGACAGTTTTTATATAATTTGAGTTCTGAAAAGAAAAAAATATAAGAAAATAGGAAAAATTAATTAAAAGTCCTAACGGAAATACCTTGCCTATCATTTTAATGAAAACTATATAAAAGAGAAATTATTACCTGAATACACAATATATATATAGTCATCCACTGATAGATCTTTTTCCCTGTATCAGAGATCATAAGAATGGTTAAATGATTTCTTCCAGCCAGAATTGAAACCCGACCGAATTGCCAACAGTCGGCGATTCAATCTCTGAGCTATGAGAGCTCGGTAGAAGAAGGTGGAATTTAACATGTTATATACAATGCAAATTGACAGCAGAAGCCGAGAGTGTTCAAATTCATTGCTAAATAAACGATGCATAGATGTGTAAGTATCTACTGATTTTTCAAAGTCTACCATTCTTCCATAGTGCTCAATCGGGGTGAGCGCGTAAATAGTCATCCGCGGAATGATCTGTTTCGCTGTGTCACAGCTCATCAGGACGATTAGACATCCGTTTGCTTCTAGCCAAGATTGTAATCTAACCAAATTGACGCCGATTCTACCTCTGAGGTATGTGCGTGCGGTAGAGGAAGTCAGACTTTAGCGTGTTATATCCGAGAGTGTCCAAATTAATTACTGAATAAAATTTCGTCTGCTACCAAAATTAACCTCTTCACAGAGAAAACCGAAATGGACAGTTTACACTAGTCTTTATTTCAATTGGAAAATGTCAAACTAATATAAGAAAGCCCAAACCTCAAAGATCTACACTACCGTTCTCTACAAAACACCCAAAATCATATTTTTTTATCATTTCACACCAAGCAAGGCATTCCACTGCCACTATTGCGCTTGGGGCTATATAGGGGAAGGTAAATAGGAAGAGTGGTTAGATATAGGAAATGTCAGAAGAGGGGTGATAGATAGTTGGGTGGGTGGGAAGAGTGTTTGAAAGAATGGAAGTTAGTTTGTTAGGAGGTGTCTATTGACCTTACATTTAAACTCCTGGAGATTGTAGCCGTCGAGGAAGCAGTCATGTGGAAGAGAATTCCACATTCGGGAAATGCGAGAAAAGAAACTGTTGGAGTAGAGGTTGCGGTTGCATTTTATCGGTTTTACTGTAAAAGGGTAGGATTTAGTTGCTAATCTAGTATCTCGTGCAAATTCGAACCTAGGGGGCACCAGTTATCTAAGTTCATCGGAGCAGAAGCCGTGAAAGTATTTATAGAAGAGACACAGGGAAGCCACATCGCGCCGGTGAGAGAGATACTGTAGGCGGTCTACTAAGTCGGTATCGATCACATTAAAGACCCTCCGCTGTACCTTGTCGAGAAGCCCAAGGAGAATAGCAGGGGCACACGACCAGATATGGCAACAGTATTCAATGCACGGGCGGATGGTAGATTTATAAATGTGCAGGATAGATTCAGACGGAAAAAAACTCCGGGCCCTGCACGAGAACCGACTTTCATAGCAGCGGATTTAGCAAAGGATTCGATATAGTTATTCCAATTGAGGTCGCTGAAAGTGTGAGACCAAGGAGGCGTAGTGTTTTACTCTCTGGGAGCCAAGCCTGGTCTATTCTTATAGGAGGTAGGTGCGATTGTCTATGATGATTAATTGATAGTTGCTTCGTTTTAGAAGTATTATAATTTACGAGCCATTTCTTACCCCAGTTCACTACGGATTGGAGGTCCTTTCCAAGCTCGGCTGCAAGGTTAGCTTTGTCGCCCACACCAGATTTTTGATCGAGGCGATAATAAACTGTGGTGTCATCGGCGTACATACCTACTTGGGATCTTATGGTATCAGGGATATCATTAATGTAGAAAGAGCGTAGGACATAGGATAGAGCTTTGAGGGACACCCGCGTTCGTATGGTAGTTCTGGGAGGCATGTCCGTTTAATACCACTTTCAATGTGCGATTAGATAGGAATGACTAGATTAGTTCAAACAATTGTCCAGCTATACCAAAGCGTCGCAATTTGCATAGAAGGCCAGCATGCCAAACTTTGTCGAACGCTTTAGAGATATCCAAGGCAACGGTTCGGGCTTCACCATTCCTATCGAGTGCCTGATATATGTACTCGGTGATGGACGTTAGCATATCAGCAGTAGACCTGGTGAAGCGGAAACCATACTGCTTGTCCGGGAAGAGCCTGTGTGCTGTGAGATGCTGAACCACCTCGGCGTTGATAATGGCTTCGAACCCTTTGTCAAAGATCGGAAGAAGGCTGATAGGTCGGTAATTTGCGGGGTCCGAGGGTTCTCCAGTGTTTTTAAATATAGGAACTACAGAAGAAGATTTCCAACCGGTAGGAAAGCAGGAAGTAGATAGGCAGAAGTTGTAGAGCTTAGAAAGTACAGAGGAATGTTCGGGGGCACATTTCTTTAGGACTATGATTGGGATTTTGTCTCCAACGCTCGCTTTGCGAGGGTCAAGTTTTGAGATTATCTTAGAGACAAGCGAGGGTGTAATATGGACGTCATTCACTTGAGCATCAGTTCTAGGTGGGACGTCGGGTGTAGAAACTCTAGATTAGTCCAGTCTCGAATTATTCGAGAATCTGCGAGCAAAGCATTCAGCCTTGTCCGCTGGGGAGGTGAGGACCTCAAATTTGTTTATTAGTGGGGGTATTGTGGACTTGCTCTTGTTAAGTACTCTTTTACAGAATCGCCAGTAGTCCTTGGTGCCTAACTTAGTGGATGCTATGCGTTGCTTCATTCTGGCAGCAAATAACATCTTAGCTTCGTTAAGTATTTTTTTACGCTTACAAACACCACCAAACAATTAAAAAGGACACCAACATTGTCATCCCTTGAGCTAATGAACCCAGAATTTATGTAATTTTGGATAAATTAGATTATCACAAAATATTACAGCATTTCCGAAACAATTGATCAAAATTCACGCTACTAAATAGGAACACCACCGAAATTCTAAAACTGTATGTTAATAAATTCATATCTTATAATAACGCCGTTATATTCTGCTTGAAAGTAAAGAAAAAGATTCGAGATTATAAACATGAAACCTGGATACACTTTACGACCCATAATGTTTCAGATCCCTACCCTTATACACCAATTGTCTGAATTACTAAAATGTACTATCATCCCTTACCTACCAACCAATTACAGTATCAAGCCAACCCTCGACAACCCACGAATTCTTTTATATTTTAAAATCCACCACCCATAAACCAAAGCACGATCACGTCCCTCGACATCGAAAACGTTCTCTGTAACGCCCCTGTCACCAAAACCATCGATATAATCATTAACATCGTATATAAACATACTTCAATACCACCACTAGCTATCAATTCCCATAATCTAATAATAATAATAATAATAATAATAATAATAATAATCTTGCTGGCATGCACTAGTCAGAGTTTGTTTTACAATCATAAAGGCGTAATTATGGGAAATCTTAATCCATGCTTTTCTAACTTTTACATGTTCAACGTAGTAATCACAGGTTTTGTAAAAAAATTACAAACCCGCATTATACGTCCGCTTTGTGGATTATATTTTTCTTCTTTCTTAGAACTAAAATAAAATCGATAATCTTAAATCTGCATTCGAAAAAACTTCAGTCCTCAACATTACATTTGAGCTTATCCAAAAAATGAACATCTTTTTTACATGTCCTCGTGAAGCCGCATAATAATACTTTCACTGCTTCCCTATATACAAAACTCACCAGTAAAAATTCTTATCACCTTAATTTCATTCGTCTATGATATCAAATTGGCCTCATTAAAATTTTTCTCGATATAGTGTACGAAAACACATCTTCTCGATTATTTTTCTTCAAAGAACTCCATAAGGCTAAACACCCGTCAACAACAGATTTCGAAATTATTTGTTCGATTACCACATTAGACATTTTTAATACCTGAAAATCACTGATAATAATAATGATATTAATACATTGTACAAAAACCAAATTCATAGAATTTGTAAACAGGACAAATCTTTACTTCGAAGCATAATTTGAAAATATGCAAATCTCTTCGACATAAACAAAATATTAAATAAAACATTTATCATAATAAATTTAAACATGCTATCCTAACCATCAAACGCAATAAATCACCAGCAAGATCTAAACTACAACGAAGCAATATTCTTTACGAATTCACTTGCCCCTTGAAGAACTAAGTTCATGGCCCTAATTTCGTAAATAATTATATCGGCCATACAACTACGAAACTGACTCGAAGTCTCACGCTGCATCTTTCTTAACGGAGCTCAATTCGATTTTATTTAAACACACACGGTGACTAATCCGGAACATACTTGTCAATAAGACAAACATCATAGTTTCATCCATATAGCAAAACAAAAAACATAAGGAAAAATAATGGAAGCCTTCTTAATTAAAACGAAAACTCCAACACTGAATAACATCAAATAGGCACACGTTTAAAACATGCTTATTGTGTTCGGTACATAACGCATACAACTACTCTGCATCCGAAATAAAACTATAATATATTTGTTTACACGTAAAATAATATTGTCATGAGATAAATGCAATGAATCATTGTAAGCTTTTGTGAACAGTGCACTTCAAATAGATTGTATCTGAAACTTAGTTAGCCATGATTAGCTGTTTCAAAGGATATAATACACTCCTGATCACAATTTTAAGACCACTTAAAAATCTTTAAAAAGAAATATTTTTGACAGATAGATTTTAAACTCCTCCCACTTAAGGTTACCAATACTACAATCTAAAAGGTTATGGAAACAAAAAGCTATATTCCAAACAATTTATTTAGAAATTTACATTTTTATAAAATGAGGCGATTTACACATGATCAAAATTATAAGACCAGAGACAAAAATTCTACGAAATTGTACAAAAAGTGTATGAAAACATTCAACAAGTAAATTTAATAATGAGTTCTACCTCCACTGCTTTTGGTGACTTCAAAAATTCTGTCGGGCATGCTAGAAATAAGCGTTTCCATTAAGGTGCGGTGGATGTTGATCCAGCTTCTGAAGATGGCTTCACGAAGTTAATTTTTTTTTTAATATTGTTTGCCATTTTGATAAACATCTCTTGTCATCCATCCTCAAACATTTTCGATTTGTTTCAAGTTTGGCGAGCATGCAGGATCTCCCAAGAGATGGACCCCATTTTCTTGTAGAAATGTCAAGGTCTGTCTTGCAGCGTGGATTGCAGCATTATTCTGTTGGAATAACCGTCCATCCAAACACAAACGATGGCCCTCCATCATCAATGATGCTTTTTGTAGCATGCTAACATAACCAGCCACTGTTTGACAACCCTGCACCACCTGGAGCTCCATTGTCCCTCTGTGAGAAAAGGCACCCCATACCATTAGTGACCCTCCACCACTATGAGGTGTGGAGAAATTTCAAGAGGCATGTTTTTGTTATGCCAATATCGTTGGAAGCCATCAGGACCATCTAGATTGAATTTTTTCTCATCAGAAAACAGGACTTTCTTCCACTTCTCAACGTCTCATGTTTGGTATTCACAACCAAACTTTAAGCGGTCCACCTTGTGATGTGGAAGCAGCCGAGGAATTTGTTTACGCTTTTTAATTACCATGCCTTTTTGTTGTGTCTTCTGATGGTTACGGGACTGCAACCAGCATCTGTGACTGCCTTAATTTGACTAAAAGAAAGTCCCCCTCTTTCATAACAACCCGTCTTATTCTCTTACTCAATACAGGAGAAATTTTGGGGGGCCTACCAGAGGATTTTGCTTTTCCATAATTCTCACTGATCTTTAGAAAGTTGCAAATAACAGTTTTACTGCGATTTACCTTAGCTGCGAACGCCCCCTGTGACAAACCTTGCTTATGGAATTCTAGAATTCGAGAACGCTCAACTTTGTTAAGTTTGCTTGCTTTAGGCATGGTAACACATTTACGCAGTGATTGCTAATCTTTAACTGAACTTAAAACATTGGAATTGCCATAGATCTAACAATTTATACCCCTGCGTAAATCGCCTCATTTTATAAAAATGTAAATTTCTAAAGAAATTGTTTGGAATGTAGCTTTTTGTTTCCATAACCATTTAGATTGTAGTATTGGTAACCTTAAGTGGGAGGAGTTTAAAATCTATCTGTAAAAAAAATATTTCTTTTAAAAGATTTTTAATTGGTCTTAAAATTTTGATCAGGAGTGTATTAAAAATAGATGTTACGTATATATATAACAAACTGCCACATATGGCTTGATGTTTTCACTATATATTTACAGCCTTTTGAAAAAATCCAAAGAAGAAAATACATTGTTGTATGTACTGATCTGGCATAGCGGTTTCTAACACTTTCCTTAATATAGCTTCCTCATGCCTTTACTACATGTATTTGTAAGGTAATTGCTCGAATTAACTTTCTTCATGCTCATTATGTTGTATGAATTTCAGCGCCGTACAAGATTGACGAGAGGTTTGCCTTATGTAAGAGAGGAATGGTTTTACGTAATTTTAAGTTCTATTATTTCAGTTTATTCTATCGCATTTCTAGGACTCTATTCTGGATTTTTCTTCCCAGTCGAAATCAATGTCAATTTTATTGAATAAATTTCCTCTTTAATATTTCAAGATATATTTGTGTAATTTCGTTAAATACATCTGTTAAAGTCAGATGTTATAAAAATTTTCATTTTTGCGTTATTCAGTCAAAAATTCATCCGTATAAATATATATATATATATATAATTTTTAAAAAGATCATTTTTATTGACAAATACAAATGTATATCAATTAAAACGGAAAATAAAAAATAAGCGGAGACGCATTCGGCTGAAACGTCTTAAGAAACAAATCGTCTTCACTTAAAAGAAAGAAGTTAAGAAAATTTTTTGAACAACATCTCAGGTCTAAACACAGGATTAAAAAAAATAAAACACATTACCTATGGTGGGCGGTAGTTCTCCCAAAGAGTTCTAATTTGAATGCGAATCCTCTCTGTCTGCACAGGATAAAACGTTGCATGTTGATGGTCAAATACTCCAGAATATCAACAGACAGACAGACAGACAGACAGACACACACACACACACACACACACACACACACACACACACACACACACACACACACACATCAATGGGTAAAAAGCAATCGGATGTCTAACAGTACTGATGAGCTGTCTGCGGATGACTACACTCTAACACCCTGATTGTGCACTCTGGAAGAATGGTAGATTTTGAGAAACAGTAGCTACTCTAGCATCTACGCATCTTTCATTCGGCAATGAATTAGAACACTCAGCTTTTGGCCGTGTGTATAATGATAATGTACACGCTAAGTCTGCCTCTTTCTACCGAGCGCCCATAGCTCAGAGGTAGAATCGCCGATTGACGCCAAACCGGTCGGGTTTCAATCCTCGGTAAAAGCAATCGGATGTCTAACCGTAGTGACGTGCTGTAATACAGCAAAACAATTCTGTCTGCAGATAACTATATATATATATATATATATATATATATATATATATATATATATATATATATATATATATAATAGGCATTGAAAAAAATTACATACAAATATCAATGAAAAATAATAAGAAGAAAATATGTATATTATTATTAGGACTTTAGACAAAAGTAGTGAAGAGAAATTGATAAAAATCGGAATTTTTATGCACTTCCGTCATCAATCAACGATAAATTAAAGGATGTGCTATATTACTGAAGAAATCTGTTGAATTTTAAAGAGAAATATTTGCCGCGATTAGGATAGTGGAGAGTTTGTAAAATGTTGATATTGTTTTTAAGGCGTTAATTGTGATGTTCCGTTTTCTGTTTAAATCTAGAATGTGCAAAATTATTTTCCAAATGTTTTAATTCTTATTTTTGGCGTTTTTTATTGTGATTTAAATGGAGACTATAAATGGACGCATCTAAAATCATAAATACTATTGTACGATAGGTTGATATGTTGTTGCTACTCTCTATCTCTCTATCTCGCTCTATCTCTCTCTCTCTAGAGAGAGAGAGAGAGGGAGAGAGAGAGATATTGAATTTTGGTACAAAATAATCAGTTGGCATTCAATTTTAGACGTCTACAGTGATATCAAAATATAAATAACTGCTTCATAATGTGGCAAGTTGAAGGCAATCACAAATGATTCGTACTACCTAATTCTTTCAAATATGTTTATCCAAATATTTTTGTAATATTTTCTCATTTTCTCTCATCAAACACACTTTTGCAATCCATAGCTTGAAAGGCATGTCTCACAATCGTATAAAGAAATATAATAGTGGAATAAAATCTCGTGAAATGTGTTACACAAAGATAAATAAGAAGATCAGAGGTGTCATTGATCCTCCAATGATATATATGATCTCAATAAAAATGATTTAAGAATGTAAGTAACAGATTTAAATAAAGAAATAAAAAGTGTTATTAAGTTCAAACTTTACGTTAGATGTTTTTAAATGTACAATGTAAGATAAAATTTCCCAAAATTTTCCAGAATTTGAGGGTAGGTTTCGCATTCTATTTTCAACTTTCTCTAAAATTAACTAGCAGTATATATCGGCGTTGCTCAAGATATTATTTGTTATGATGCAATCGTAAGGCCAATTGTATTCAATTATTTTTTTATTATTTAAATGCAGGACTCCTTGACGAATGCAAATCATGTATTATGTTTTTAAAAGAGTTCGCCTTTTTTCCGTAGAGTAAAATTAAATGCAATAAAACTAAGACATTATTTAATTAGAAACGCTTTTAACTGAATTTCAATATATTATTAAAATACAACTTAAATTGCCGAATCCAGGAGTTTTGTCAGTGTTGTTGCTCCCATGACATTAGAAGTTTCGGGTCTCAATAAACAACAGACTTCTTCGATAGGCGACCCAACCGAATATGATCAGTATTCGGCTCGCACCCAGAAAGAAAAAAAATTGCTACTAGCTTTAGGACCGGCATTATATAAGTTCCCCAGAAAAGGTAATTAATCAAGGTGTCACTTCGGCTATTCGTTGTTATAGATTGGGTATGCTTGGTTGTACTGGTATTCCTACATACGGCCAAGACGGGGTGTCTTTTTTGAAGAAAAGAAAGTAAACCAATATATATATATATATATATATATATATATATATATATATATATATATAAATCATGAAATAAAATAAAATAAACCGCTTTATCATATTGGCTCGTCTTACGACTTTCCTTTCTCTTCCTCCAATTTTTAACTTCTTTATTATGTCTTTTGTTCGGTCTTTCACTTTTATAACTTTCTTTTTTATTCTTATTTTCTAATTAGATCTTACGACATATTTAAAATAACGTGATTATCATGACAGATTATTTACAAAAAGAATCCCCATCTCGAATCATTTATAACGTATTTTAGATGCGTCATAAATAATTCGAGATACAGACCAATAGTTTAATAAAAATTCTGTTTAACAACTAAAAGACAATTTACAAAAATGCTTAAAAATAAGTTAATCGAAAAATATTTACAATTTAAATACTAGTTTAAAAAAAACCTAACATGTAAATTTAGTTAAAATTATCATTAAATACAAAATTCCTTAACAGAAAGAAAAATAATATATACTTAAAAATTTGCTAAATATAAATATTTACATATTATATTACAGTTAAATGAGAATATATCACTTGTAAATTGGTTAAAATAAGTTACTCCTAAGAAAAATGCCAGTAATGCTAAGAAAAGATTATGTGTAAGAATATTTGTAATAAAATAAATCTACTCGAAAGACAAGTAGGACAAGAAAAAAACGAAGAACTGGAGTACATGAATAAAGCAACTCAAAAAAATAAAATAAAATAAAAAATATTGTTTCGCTGCAGTTTTTAACATACACATGCACAAATCTATGTACACTTTTAAGTTTTAATGGTGGTATTTACGACGTATGTTCACGGGGAACGCTCGTATTTTTTGTAGTAGTTTGGGTCACTCATTAGCTCTATTTATCCATAACCACCTGGTGGTCTTCTCGACGGATTCCAAGATCATTTGAATCGCCCGCCTTCTTTTTTGTCCAGTTATCCCTAGGCTAGTAAGTGCTCGTATCATTGACTTTCCTGCGAACCCCCTACAGCCGATTTCGACTGGGAAACAATGAGTACGCCATCCTTTAGTTCTACACTCGTCTAAGAGCGTTTAATATTTGCTGTACTTCCTCTCAAATGCCTCTTGCATGTGCACCTCCCATGGGACCGTTAACTACAGCAAAATAATCTGTTTCGTGTGGTCCGAATACACGAGTATGTCTGAACGAATTTTGGAGGACGATATATGTGTAGGGAGTGAATTTTAAGATCGACTGGCATCTGCCACTCTGACGCGGACGATAACAGGGAGTGGGATCCTGCATCCTCCTTCCTCGGCATTCACCTGCTTTAACGAAGCGGATTGCTCTTTTTTCTGGGATGATTTTATTGCTCTATATTTACATTGGGGACATTCAAGTCTGCAGAGAATATTCGATGAATGATGATTTTCACAAGAATTATTTTCGTTTTTCTATTTTAATAATAATAATTTATAACACATCAGATTTTTTAAAATTCTACAAAACCTTGTCCAAGCTATGTCATTAAATAATTAAATGAAGTCTATATTTACTAGTCAAAAATACAAATCATCGAGTCAAGAGATTTTAATTTTTCATTATTTTGTGTGTGTAAATGAAATCGTTTTAAACCTGGTATTTTCTGTGTTATATTAAACTGTCACGTGTTTAACGGTTTCTTCCTCTTACAGGAAATAATTTGAACAATACTAATCAAACATATTATATCATTTGATATCTGGCTGTCATCCATCATTCACACCGTAATCGTTTGGCCTTTTAGTGATAAAGAAATAAATTTATTTTAAATATCATGCTATAAATATGTAATATGAATTGAACTTTCAATTTGATAATTTTTTCAAAAATATCGTGTCAGAGTTATATATTTTAGTTTTGCAAGATTTTTAAAAACAGGAATTATCTTTCGTTTAACAATATCTCGTGCCCTCAAAAATGGGAGAAAAATTTTTAAAAAATATAAATTTAATTGTTTTATCCGAATCAACATAATTTTTGTTTTAAATACCCCTGAGCATGTTACTTAATGGTAAGATTAAATTGAAGGATGTGGCTTTCAATTAAAGATAAAATAAATGTTTCAAGAAACATCTTTTTATTTTTAATAATTTGCTTTCAAAGTTAGGCATCTAAAATGAGTGGAGATACCTATATTATAGCATCATAAACAGGAGGATATATACCGTGCTAATCTACCTCATCGTGCAATAGAGGATTAGCGTGTAACGTTTGCTATGTTTTCCTTCATTGTGGCCTTGATATAATCTAATCTAAAGTTTTACAAATGTGGACAGATGTCATGCGAAAATGATCTGATCCAAAATAGCAACTAGATCTACAACAACAATAATTAGATTCATAAACGTAACTTCTTCGACATCATGTCTCCTTGGAATAGCTGCAATCAGCTAAACTTCGTTCTCGTTACTATTGTCTTACATGACGTTTTTTTTCTGATTGAAACAGAGGAGTATTACGGCGATAGAGAACTGTCCAAAATCATGTTAGATTAATGTCACAGAGAATAAAAATTCATGGCGTTTGTTTGTGAACATACAATTGCTAATATACCTAACTTACCATTTAAGAGGAATTCTTTAGTGTGATTACTTTTGTCTGTCCACAGTAACCCACTTTTCAGAACTGTGGAAGTTTCAATTAAATTATTATTTAATCTTACAATTTTCCACGGGAATAAGTAGCAAATCATTTAAAAATTGATTTCAGGCGGCGTGAGTGCTTTTCAGAAGTTATGTACGAGTAAGTTATATATATAAAATTATGTTTTGTTTTTATACAAAATTAACTGCGTGAAATATGATTTTTGTAATTATAGTAACCGTGTGGAAAATGTCCAATAGATTGATTTCGATACAAAGACTTTGCATCTAATTTCATGTGTACATTTGTAATATTGTAATTAAAATATACGTATTAATAGATATACATCTATTCCCTCACCGGTAACAGGATTTGGAGTTTCATGCACAAATAAATTTTCAGGTGCTGGCTTGGGCCCGGTCATTACATAATTTTAATTTTAATAAAAATTATCTGGTTAACGCAATGTAAATTTTTAATAAAAATATTTGCTTAACGCATTTTATGTAGTTAAAAAATATATTCTCCCCCCTATTATTATAATATATATATATATCAGAGATAATAACTCTACTCGTGTCGAAAAACCTTCCACGTATCTACGAAGAAAGGAAAATGGTTTTAAAAAAGAAAGAGTTAAGTACCTGAACATCAGTCGAAAGAGCTCAGACCGAGTCAGCACGTAGTCCAAAGAATAAAACCTGACACGTGCCACCAACTAACGAAAAAGTGCTCAATACATAGGTAAAACGGAATAAATAAAGAATACCTAGAGAGCCAGACAACCTACCTAGGTTTCAACTAAACGGATCGTCAGGGAAAGCTAGCTCTCCCTGACCATCCGTTAAGGTGAGACCTAGGTAGGTTGCCTGGCTCTCTAGGTATTCTTTATATATATATATATATATATATATATATATATATATATATATATATATATATAATAAAATTCACATCTGTTTTATATAGAATATATATTGTTAAATTAAAAATCTGCAAACCCCGTGTAATATATGAACTACGCCAGTATTGCAATGACTAGATACTTTGATTGATGTTTAATTTTTTTAAACCCAGAAATTGAAGATTGCCTTGTGCATGAAATTCTGTTGTGCTCCTGGTGCGGGATAATATTTAATAATATAATATATTCAATAGTTCTCTTATATTCCACTGAATACTTTGTATTAACGCCAGCAGTCTCTGTTCATTTTTTTGTGTAGTAATATAATGCTTTTATAAACAATTGTAATAAAGAATTAATATATATATATATATATATATAAGTGTGTGTCTGTGGGTGTCTGTTGCACATTATTATTGCTGCAAATTTTTCGACTTCAATTTGATCCAGAAGAACTTCCAAGAGCATATATTTTATGTTTCGTCCTTTGGATATATTTTTAGCAGGAGTAGATGAATTATATTTGGTAATAGCCATATTATTCATTAGGCATTCATTGTCTGAGCAGCCAGTGTGGCAATAACTTAAAATTTATACATATTTCTCTGAAAATAATGTTTCCTGCAAACAGATTTCTCAAATTCCGTAGCCGTTAATGCGATTACCAGAATTGAGCTGTGGGTTCCTACTTTACATGTTGTTTGATGAATTTTGTAACGCCAGTATTTATAGTCATTATTCCCTCTTTGAGTTACATCTGCGACTGTTGAAATCCACAAGAGATGTGGTTTCTGATATTTGGTATAGTTATTTGTCATTCAACAACGTCTAACTACGTCGTTTGAGGATGGATGTTTATTGCGGAGGCCTTCAAACTTTATTCGTTCAATTCTGTTTTTAATCACCAATATCAGAAATCCACTTAATGCAACCGACTATTTCTTTATTTCTCAACTAATTTAGCACCATGCATGGCATCCATAAGAACTTCTTGATTTGACGTGACTATTTCAGAATAAATTTTATATATCTCGTTTTATATATCTATGTATATTCATCTCTTTGTTCATACAACAATAAAATTTAAAGTGTCCACATATCTTATGTTTGAGAGCGTGAGACTGTGCAAGATGTTTTTAAGGACCAAAAACAAAGAATTCAGAGTCATAATTTCTAAAATATTTTTTTTTTATTTCTGTTTATTTTTAAACAGCTTTTAATCTGACTAATTAGCTATTCTTTATTTCACTTATATGTTATGATTAAATTATATTATTTCTATATACCTTTTTACATTTTTATCAGGGAGAATTTAAATGAAATTATATTTAAAAGATTTAAAGAACCTCATTAATATAATTCTGATTTAGAAAATGAATGTAATAAATAAATTAATTGATGTAATTTTGAAACTTCCTTGCTAGATTGAAAAATAAATGACTATCTGGACTGACAAATATTGTTGCCTCAATCTAAACTTATTTTTAAATGGAACTGTGTGTGCGTGTGTGTGTGTGTGTGTGTGTGTGTGTGTGTGTGTGTGTGTGTGTGTGTGCGTACGTGTGTGTGTCTGTGTGTGTGTATCCGTTACCTATAGACTCCGAAACGGCTGAGCCGATTTTCTTGAAAAATTACACAGTTGTACTATAAGCGTCTGCGAGAGTTCTTAGCTAGGTTTTGTGTCGAGGTACCTCTGATAAATATCGAAAATCGAAAATCGAAAAAAAATCAGGTTATAGAAGGAGTGGTCCGATTTTAACCAAATTAGATACACCCATAGACAAAGACATAAGAAGCGTTATTCAGAAGTTTCAAGGTTGCAGTTCTTACAATAGTGCAGAAAATCGATAATATATATATAAAAAAGGCAAGATGTTTGTGTGTGTGTGTCTGTTTATCTGCCTGTATATCTGTATTTTTCTTAAGCACTTTTATTTTAGTTTTTGCTTCGTGTTTGGCTCTAAGTAGGTGTTTGTTGTAGTTCTTAGTCTCAGCCATGATACCATTTACTCAGTGGACTTATTTAGACTTCAAAATGTAGTTTACAACGAAAAAAACTTATTTGATATACATACCAGGAAATCAAAATTTGACTTACATCCATTCATTTTCCTTTCAGTCTACGGTTTTGCTTTAACTGGAAATAACTATTGCTTTTTAGTCTTTTGTGCTAACGTCCAAAGAGTCTGAGCTCCAGGACCATGGATTAGTTTTAAAGCTTTCATTACACCCAAGCAACGCCGTGCTATACTGCTAGTTACATTATAAATTTATTTATGACAATGATAATTATTCGATTTATTTAAATATTTATGAAAATGAAGGTTAAAGATAGACTTTCCAGATATTTACACAGTATATTTTGTTGTATGGAAATCTATTATATATTTCACTGAAATAAATAATTGTCGACCAACCAAGGCAAAACCAAACGGTCATTGAGATGAAATTACGACTAGAATTTGTTTGCATTCTATTCAAGAATGTGTCGATTATAATAGATTCAGACTGAGACGGACGGCATTTTTTTAAATTTTGTATTCTCACTTTTACAAATGAATGCACGTAGATATACACAGATACGAAAAATAATTATAGATGAAACCTTTATTTCGAATTAACAACGTTATAAATATATTTCTTTAACACTCTGTGTTTGTCTGCATTAAATGTTTCTTTTTTCTCTATTTTGTTTCCTTACTCGTATCTTTCAAACGTATCTTTCAATTGATCAGATGTTTAATATAAAGGAACAAAGATCAAAGATTATTTTACCGAGGATATAATTGCGATATTTATGGTTATATTTTCCTTCAATTTAAAAGTTTTTTTTTAATATAGCGGACGTATTAAAAAGTAATATAAGCGAGTGTTGATATTTTTTGTCTATACATTCGACATGAGGTAGTATTTATCCTATTAACATTATTTGGATTATTCTCCTAATATTTGTTAGGAATTTCAAATCGAACCCTTTAAAATATGGTTTCAGTTCAAAATTCATAGTACCTGAAGAAGGCCGGAGCGTAAACCGGCCGAAACGTCGTACAAATAGCAATATATTTTAGGCTAATAGTCCGAATAATGTAAATAGTGTTTGTTTTTGTTTTTAGTTTAAATTTGATACAAAAAATCGATTTGTTTTCCCTACATATGCAATTGTACGAATTTTATTATTATTATTATGTCATTTTTCATCATATTTCGATTTCTGCTTTGGTCTCACTACCAACCAAGTCTGCGGGGAGACCTAAGGCAGGTAGTGGCGTGTTGTTATGGCTCCATTTCATGTTTTTCTATCTTCCCTATCATCCTCAGCATTACATAGATAAAGTTTTCCTTAGTGTGTGGGCTGTACTTAATAAGACAATTTTTTGTATGTCTCTTAAGCTGGGGTTTCCAGGGATTCTTTCAATGTGTTGTTTTGTTCCATTTTTTATCATTCCAAGTGCACCTACTATCACTGGCACAACTCTTGGTTTCAATTTCCACATTTTTTCTATTTCAATTTCCAGGTCTTTATATTTTGACAGTTTTTCAAATTCCTTGATTGCTATGTTACAATCCGCTGGACAAGCCATATCAATTAATAGACAAGTTTTCTCCTGGTTTTTAACAATAATGTCTGGCCTGTTTGCTTCAATTTTTCTGTCTGTGTAGATGGTGTAATCTCATAGAATGGTTACATCTTCTATTTCTGTAACCGGTGCTGGATGATGTTCATACCAGTGTTTGTTTACAATGTAAATATTGCCCAACTCTATCGTGGCGATTTTTATATTCGTTTGGGGCAAGCACAGAACAGCCTGAGATTAGGTGGTCTATTGTTTCTTGGTGTTTATCACAAAACCTGCATTTTGGATCCATATTATTATGCATAATATTTGCCTGAAAGTTTCTCGTGAAAAGACTTTGGTCTTGTGCTGCAAGTATAAATCCTTCAGTTTCAGACTTTAATCCAGATGCACGTAACCATCGATGAGTATTAACTTTGTCAACATTGGATTTATTGGCACGTACTGGATATTGGCCATGCAGAGGCTTGTCTTGCCAGCGCTGTTTCATCTTTTCAAGAGCTTTATCTTTGGCTTTCATTTTCATATTTTTTGCCGCAATAGTTGGTTCTTGGCTTCTGTTTTGCTTTTCTACAGAATCTACTAACTGTATATCTTGTTTGTATTTACTGCCTTCTTTATTATTATTATTATTATTATTATTATTATTATTATTATTATTATTATTTATGTACCAACTATCTAAATAAAATTTGTAAAATGGAACTGCTAAAATGTGTCAATTAAAATTTAGATATATTTTATCCTTTTATCATTGTTAGTTAAATAGTAGAACCGCAGTACCTCTCTTTATCTTATTCATTATATCTTTTACTTTCAATCTCAAGTTCTCAACAATAACTACGAATGTGACAAATATATCCTATGAAGATTTTTGACAATTAAATCCTATGAACAGGTGCAGCAAAATAATCGTTAAAATATATCTAAAATTGAGGTATGATAAATGACTATGCAAATATGAAAAATGCCAAATAAAAAAAAAATAAAATTGAGAAAATCAGGAAAAAGACGGAAATATGTGACGGAAGTTAATACATTTAAAACCTTCCTATCAGAGGTGTCTTTTCAGGAATGATTTCAGTAGTGTAAGCAAGTTAATATGAAACCAAGCTAGAAAGAAAATATTCCTGTGCTAGGACTACAGGTAACAATTTTCTCAATTGGAACAGTGCTTAAATGAGTGCCCGTGATGAGGACAATTCCAGTTTTAGACTAGGAACTACGAGACTTTTACATTGTTTTCTCACGACCAATTTGTGAGAAGAAGTCTTCAGTCTGCAAGTTCTTGCTCAGCTCAGATGTGATATTTTCTTCGTGGTTTGGAAGAGAGCGTTACTTTTATTAATCCTACCGGTATACAGAAAATAGAAAATAAATATAAAGAAAACACATTCTATCTCTACTGCCGTTTTAAAAGTCTACAGAAAAACGAATAATAAAAATAATGCATGCACAATAATATTGTGTAGTATGCTATGGGAACTTAAAAGAATATTCTAACGACGATGAGTGGCGTAGCCCCATGCAAAACGAAGTACAAGGTATCAACTTAGGGACACTCACTAAAATGGAATTGGAGATATTCGAGGGAACATTTTTATATTAAAGCATAATGACTTATTTCATATCTAATTCAAGAAATATCCCTGCTATTCTGAGTAAGGTGCTGATAATTTTTTTAAGGTTTGACATAAACAATGTCCGAATAAATGAGCTGGGTTGGATTACTCTGTACTAATCCAGAAAATGTCCAAAATGAAAATTAATCAAAACAATTGTATCCTGATACTATGCTTATCAGTCTACACACTTGTGCAAATTAATAGGAACAGGTGCTTTAGTTTCATTTCCATCGCCATACGATCAGTTTTATACACACTCCAGTGACAGGCTACAATCGATTTCTATTTTTTCTCAGATTAGTTCATTTTCAGTGGGTTGCAGTAAAATGGATCTAGTTTCGGAGTTTATCCTGAAATTTGTTTAGCCTTAAAATATTGCATCATATTTTTGTCATGCAGAGGCACTATTTTCTCAGATGTTGATTAATTGTCCTATGGCCATTGTCTGCGATGAAGGTTGCACCAAGAAAGTGTACGAAAATTGTAACGCTACACGAACATAATGAGAGGTCGAGGATATTGATGGTGTCAGCCTATCAACAGTCACTCGTACCATCATACCGAAACAACAATCTGAATCTCAATCCAATAAAGGGAACTGCGGGAGGAAGAGAAAACAAGGACAAGAGAAGATACGTATACGTGATCATAGAAAATCTGAAAGATCCTAGGAATATATTATTTGTATTGTTTCAATGAATTTGCACGAAGGTATTACAGTGTAATTAACTAAATAAATCTACAGCTCTACAACTAGTTTTATCATTCGATCAAACATAATGAAGAAAAGGAGACAGATGAAGCTAGGTTTTGCAGAGATAGACGAAAAAAGGATTGATATATGATTTCGCAAAATTAAATTAATGTAAGTATATAAAGGAAACTCGTAATGCAAACCGTCAGAAATTTAGAAAACTTTCATAACAGTGATCAAAATAAAAACATTATTTTTTATTTTATTTTTTAATACTTTCACCCCAAGCACTCTGATTCACAGGGAGTGGATCATAAGAGAAGAGCAAAAGTTTAAGCAGTAAGTCAGCAAAGAAAAAGACGAACCAGTTACAGTTTTTTTCTTCCCCTCCAGTTAAAAATTTTGGGCAGCCAAGGGTTGTTTATTTTGTCTTTACATGGTCTTTTCTTTAAACTTGCTACACAAGGTTCTGTAAATTATTTTGGCTTTGGTCGATCCTCTCGATATAAACGGGTTGAGGAATTATTTATTTATTTATTTATTTTCTTAGCAATGTCGTTCTATTCTAGAATTTTAGGGTAGCTTCTCTTTGACTATCGGTCATTTTACTCCCCCTCAACGTGGTTATTGTACGCATGCTCTGTAGTCTCTTTTTCCCTCTCTCTCACTCTCCTTCCCTCTCTCTCTCTCTCTCTCTCTCTCTCTCTCTCTGTTCTGGCTACTTAGCAGGCAGCTGAATCGCCACAGTATCTGAAGAATAATTGAATTTTATTTTGGCATTGTTTTTCGAAATTTTCACTCAAATTCGGGTCATGTTTTCTGCGTGGTAATTTAGCTAGATCAGTTCTTTGATTTTGTTTTTGTTTTATTTTATTTTTTCTTATTGTTACTAATTTAAGTAAGGAAATGTATTTTGCTACTTACTTTAACGGTACATTTGTCTCTCCGCATATAGCAGCGGTTCTATTTTTTTTTTAAAGTTTTTTTTTCTTCCAGTTAAAAAATGAGTCGGCCATTTTTTGGGCAGCCAAAGGGTTGTTTATTTCGTCTTTACATGGTCTTTTCTTTAAACTTGCCAGACAAAATTCTGTAAATTATTTTCGCTTTGAAGGATCCTCACGACTTATACAAGTTAAAACATAGTGATTTTTTTTTAATTGGAGTAGATAGTAACTACTATCGCTGGGTTTCACAGTCCATCCTCTTCTTTGAACAGGAGTAGAGGTGATCGCTTTGTTTCTTGTTTAGGAAGCGGTTTCAGGTTCATTTCCCTACTAGCTTCGGTCTTAGTGTTAGTTCAGCCGGAAGTTCTTTGCAGTTTTTGAGTATGGTTGCAACGTCCCTTCATTCTGAGGGTACCGGGTTGGCAGTTTCTTGGTTGCTGCTTACGACTGATAATTAGGAGCCCGAACTCTTGCGTAGCGTCTTGAGAGGCTGCTCTGATCAACAGTTGAATAATATCGGGGTTCTTGTAGTGGGCAAAGCCGAGGCCATATTATGCTGCAGGCCGCGCCATTCTCGATCTTTCACATGCTGTAAACAGTGACCGACTGACTCTACTCTAGACCTCTCTCTCTCTCTCTCTCTCCCTAAATAAATTACTATGAATACAAGCAAACAAAATAGCAAAACTAAACCAGCTAGACAGAAAACGCCCAGACATGTCTGCGTCTCCTTCGCAAGCATACGTGGTATCCGCACTAATTTTACAGCGTAGAAATATTCCTTAAAACTAACTCACCTGCTATCTTAGCTCTATGTGAAAATATTCATACCATTCTATCCCCTCTTCTGAGTTTTACGTTTCTGCTTACCTTCCTCTCTTCAGTAAGATTCCAATATCCATATGCATGGGCTTGGTTTTTATGTCAGCGAACACCTACTTCTAGCTAGAGTGTCATCTCTTGAATCCCTGGATCATTAATTCATATGCTTCCGTCTCTCACTTCTTAGCCCTGTTAGCTATCTCTTCTTTCTCTACCACTCCCCCTCTTCCTCTGACTGTTCGGTACTTGATAGCATCTCTAACAATTTCGACAAGGCCATTTCTTCTCATTCATCTTCCCATATATTTGTGTTTGGTGACTTTAACGCCCACCACACCAAGTCGCTGGAAATCTCTGTTACCGGCCTTGCTGGTGTCCACACCATAAATTTTTGAATCATCCAATCTCTTACCCAAGAGGTGGATTTCTCCACGCGTTTCTCCAATAAACCTAACGGAAGGGAATCACTACTAGACCTCTGCTACACGTCCATCCAAGAATCTTGCACTGCCAAGCAGCTCTGACCTCTCGGAAACTTTGACTGCGCTGTAGTTTCCGTCAACATCTCATTCCACTCCCACTCTACACAAGAAACCCAGACAAGAAGAATATCCTACTGCTACCAAAGAGTAGACTTGGATTCGTTCCGCAACTTCCTGTGTGACGTCCCTTGGAACAACGTTTTTAGTCTTCCCGTCGAAGACTGTGCACCGAGTTGTCCTCTTGGGCTAAGGCTGGCATCGATGCTTTCATCCAGCCAGGAAATTTCAGCTTAAATCCCAGTCGTCTCCCTGGTTTTCGCCTGCTTGCTCGGCCGCCATTGCCCACCGGAATTATTTCTTCCGGCTCTATCAAAGCCACGTGTCGGACGATAACAGGCGCCTTTTCGCCTCAGCTCGTAATAAGTGTAAAAAGATACTCAACGAAGCTACTCTTTGCTAGCAGTAGGAAATTCTGTTAGTAGAAGGCTCCTAGTGAAAAGGAGGTTGAAGTGGTATATCAATAGAAATGAACGATGTTACCGAGAAGGCAAAGCTGCGAGATTTGTCAGGAACAGAGGTGAAGCAGATATCTAGTAAAGAAGCATGTCTTGAAGGGATACTGTGGAAGCGCAAGTGGAAATCCATCACTTGCGTAATAAACAGAGAAACAGCAAAGTTCATAGCATGAATTCCAGCCGAATCACTTGCCATGGTGGGCGTTAAGATCTTCGAACACACTATTGAAGGGGTGGGAGGAAGTATCCTTATCTATATTGTAAGATAGACTCTTTAGCAGGGAGCAGTCGGGAGAGAAAGATGAACGGTACAAAAAGAAAAGACAGCTAACCATTTTGAGAAGAGAAAGACGGAGACATATATATGGGTAGTCTGAGAATTGGAGAGATGTCATCCTAGATAGAGGGAGGTGTTCATTGACGTAAACTCCCAAATCAGGCATATGACAGTGACATTCTTCCTTAAGATGGGAAAGTAACCAGGAATCGAGAAAACAAAGGAATTGAGAGGTTAGAATTTGTCTCCCAGAGTGCTAGAATGTCAGGGAACTTTTCGTGGAGCAAAGGTTTGTGCAAATACCATGATGTTCGTGAAAAAATTTTGAAAGGTTTAGGTGATTTTACTTTGCCTGGTTTAGTTGTTTTATTCGGATACGGTTGTTCATATTTGTTGGTCGTGATGAGAGACCTCGAGTAGAAGAGGCATATGAACACTTTCTGCGACATACACTGGAAGGGAGCTGGGGCGGACAGCAAAAAAATGTGGCTTCAGGGTTGCCCACTGGAAGCGCTTGCAGGGACACTTATCCATGCGTGACATGGCACTGCAAGAACACTGATATTATGCAACTGTTGATCAAAGCAGCCGCTCTTAACGCTACGAAAGAGTGGGGGCTCCTAACAACAAGTCGGAAGAAGCAACCAGAAAACTGCCAACCCGGTAGCCTCACAATGAAGAGACACTGTCATCGACAACGTACATTGCAGGAAAATAGAGGAAGCACCAATAATGAGGTGTGAGGAGAGGAATAGAGCCAGAAACCTATATATTCACACACATTGATTCTGATAGTTCTCACAGTTATAATACTCCACAAGCTCTTCACTTAAATGAAGGTCTGTTTGAAACCAAATAAAAGCGGTTGTGAACTCGTGTTAAGTATTCGTTGGATGATAGGTTTGAAAATCATTAAATGTTTGACAGTGAAGTGTCTTTGCGCTTGCTGATTTGAGATAAATGTATTATGTTGAAGAAGGTCAGCAAGGTGCTCAGAAAACAAAAAAAACTATATCATATAAAACTAGTATTAATTTGCACTTAGAAAAATGGTAAGGAAGCAAATGGATATACAGCCACAAAGATAAATTGAATGATGGCACATTAATACATTGACAAACGTATGTAAAAAAAGCAGAAAATGTGTTTATTTTAATAGCTGCAGAAAAAGAATCAATTTGTCTAAAGGATATATTGAGATAATGTAAGAGAACCGGAAATGCAGTCTTTCTGGAAATAATGATGCGTCAGTGAACAGCTTAAGAGAAAGTAGCGAGGAAGAATTAATGAAATACATTGCAATGGTATGACTATTTTGACCATAGAGGTCACTGATAAATGCATAGAAAATTTTCCTAGAGATAAAAAAGACTTACATAAAATATAGACTGGACCTCAAATAGCAAACTCCTGGTCATAAACTTGAGTTGGAGTTGTGTGAAATAAATTTGTGTGGAAGTCTATCAATGAAGGATTATGCTAGTTTAAGCACTGAAATAATCCAACCTCGTGTAGATACTGAATATGTTCAAAAGTAGAGGGGCCATATTGTCTAGCCATACACTTTCTTGTTATTGAGACAAGCCAGCAGTGGTGAAAGAGTAGTTTGTCGACTGATTGGCATTTTTGTCTTTCTCCTAGAAATGATGCTAGATTACAGTCCCACATCACATGAAACATGACTAATGAAAGGAAATTTCCTGCCATGATTCAGTCGAAGGTATAGCGTCGGTACCCAGAGCCGACATGAAACGCATTATTAAGATACAACCTAAAGACACAAGTCAGTGTCAAAGATCATGTTTGGTCGATGTAAAAATGACATAGGTATTAGATTTCAAGTTTGTAGTCTATCAAATGAAACCTGAATGAATTAGTATATTAATATTTATCTTCACCTTGGCTGGGAACTAAAGAAGCTTTAAAAATAAATATTATGTTTGTACTGCTCGTTATCGTTAGAGACGTTCATAAATAACCTTAGCAAATATGCAAGACAACTGAGATATTGTGTAAAGACTAATTAGCATCTAGAGTAGTAAGGAAATTTATTATCAATGAATGTCCATATATTAGCACCATTCGGCAATTGTGCGAGCATTATACCATTTGAATGTTAACATAAAAAGGGAAATATTGATTTGCCTAATATCATGAAAAACCAAGAAAACCAATCAATTCTTATATGGTTAACAATATTTACTGAAAATAACTCGCAACTGACGGAGGTAAATCAGTCACGATCACTTGTCAGGTCATCGAAATTTTTTAGAGAAACAATTCAATTTTAGTCTCTCACAAACGGGAAAGAGAAATAACAAAAGTAAATTCAGTAACCAGGAAAATATTAGGATACTGAAAGAAAAGAGATATTGTCAGTTGATGCATTTACACAGACGAAAATGAATGAAGCCACAAAACAAAGTCGGAAGGGCAAGAGTTATATCATAAAGTAAACTCTACAATGGGTACTTGTTAAGTTACTACTGACGCTTGTTAAGGAAACTTCGGATAATATGCATGAAAGTTACTGAGAAATTTGCATATGAACATCTACTTGATAATGCATAAAAGACTTACAACCAAGTAATAAAGATAGCAAAATAGAATTTTTCTTCACTAATGAACACTTCAAGCCAAATATCAAGTTACTTGTCTGGAATTCAAACAATATATAAAACTGTGCAAATAATTAAATGAGCTGAAAAACCAATTGAAATTGAGATTTAGAAAAGATACATACAAATAAGATGTAAATTATATTATGAATCAGAGTATACTCTAAGAAGATAATAGAATCCATAGAATACCCGGCTTGAACAAGGACCTCCGTCGAAAGCTAAAAGTGATAGACTTACTAAAATAGCGAATATCAGTTGTGCAAAGAAATAAATTAAATAAATACAGATAAAAGGGAATGCAAATAAATATGACAAAGTAAAAGATACGATGGATTGATATTTGGTAAAACTGTTGGGATTTGGTCGTTGCAAAAGTTAAAATCGTATATTTTACGAAAAAGAGAATATACGAAAAAAGAGATTTGGGATTTGAAAGAAATTTTGATAGCTTAGTCCTATCGAGAAAACATATATTAAATAAAAATAAAAATGTATAAAATATTATAAGCTATATATTTAGTAAACTACTGTCAAGAAAACTGTATAAATCTGATTTCATTGCCAAAACAAAAAGATAAAAATAAAAAAAATAAACTGAATAGAAATGCGACATTTGTAGACATCCGTACTGATATACTTGATGCCGTTCCGAGAAGTTTGATAAAAAGAATAAATTATTGAATTAAATGAAGGATTGAAATCATCCAAATGATTGTAATCGTAATCGTAAAATATCCGTTTCCATAAATGAATTATTCAACATTCATTCACTGAATATTTATCATCAAATAAAAATAGTTCTGAAATAAAATAAATATTATAGTTATTTTTATAATGAATGTAGCTTATTGTAATTTTTCACTGTTTTGGCTTTTGCTAATTGAAAAAGTTAATGATTGATTATGATTTCAATTTATATACTTATGACATGTGCTACACAAACTTGTTTTAGTCATTCCCGTTAGAATAAGTGTATAGATTAAAATTTTCTAGCCAGAGAAAAAAAACAAAACATTAATAACAATCATAACAATCATAATATTATCGCAAGAACTCTCACAATCAAAATCATATTAATAAAAAAAACAACTCAACTTAATGAACATTATCAAATTAATGATAATATAATAAATTTCAGAACATTCATCAATATCATCATAATGAAATACTCATCATCATCATAATAAGACTCATAATCTTCGTCAAAATAATAATAATAATAACAATAATAATGCTCACAATAATGATATTGATAGTAATAATAATAAAAGATAGCAGTAAATAAAAACAAAATTTACATTTATTAGATTCTGTAGAAAAGCACAACAGAAGCCAAGAGGCAAATATTGCGGCAAAAATATGAAAAATAGCCAAGGATAACACTAACAGATGAAACAACGCTGGTAAGACAAATATCTGCATGGCTAATATTCAGAACGTGCTAATAAACCCAATGTTGAAAAAGTTAATACTCATGCATGGTTACGTGCATCTGAATAACAGTCTGAAACTGAAAGCTTTATTCCTGCAGCGCAAAACCAAGGCTTTTCTCTAGGAACTTTCAGGCAAATATTATACATAATAATGTAAATCTAAAATGAAGATTCTGTGATAAATACGAAACAACAATAGACCATCTAATGTCAGGATGTTCTGTACTTGCCCCAAATGAATACAAAAATAGTTACGATAGAGTGTGGCAATATTCACACTGGACAATGTGCAAGCACTATCAAAACAAAGTAAACAGACACTGGTATGAACATCATCCAGCACCGTTTACAGAAATCGAAAATGTCACCATTCTATGGGAATAAACCATCTATACGGACAGAAAAATTAAATCAAATAGGCCGGACATTATTGGTAAAAACCAAAAAGCAAAAACTTGATTATTAATTGATATGACTTGAAAAGAACACATTGAAAAAATCCCTGGAAACCCCAGCTTTAAGAGATATACAAATACTGTTTTTTTAAGTACAGCCCACACACTAACGAGAACTTTCTACATGTAAGGCTATGGATGTTAGGGAGATATAGACAAAGATTAAATGGAGTCATAATAACACACCACTTCCTGACTTAGGTCTTCCCGCAGACTTGGTAGGTAGTGCGACCACAGCTGAAATCAATTTATAATGAATGATGAAATATATAAATGGAACCTATAAGTCTGATGAAATAAACATCAAAAGAGGTATATTTCAAGGTGATTCTTTATCTCCCTTACTATTCTGCATATCATTAATAGCACTAACCAGTCAACTTAATAAGACAGAATGTGGTTATAAAATAGGCCAAAAGAAAATAAGCCATCTATTTTACATGGATGACTTAAAGTTATATGCTAAGAATGATAATGAGCTGGAAGGTCTTCTGCAAACTGTAAAATGCTTCAGCGAAGACATTGGAATGAAATTTAATTTGAATAAATGTGCTAAAGCTACAGTTTTACGTGGATCAATACAAGAAACATCCTCAATTAGCCTAGACCCTGCTGTAACAATAAAAGAATTGAAACCAGAAGAAGCTTATAAATACCTAGGTGTAAATGAGAGCGAAAACATTCACCATAAAAAATGAAAGAAATAGTGCGTAAAGAGTACTATAGAAGGCTACGAATGATATTAAAAACTGAATTAAATTCACAGAATAGAGTTATGGCCATTAATAGCCTTGCAATCCCAGTTGTCCAATATAGCTTCAACATCTTAAACTGGACTCTAAACGACATCAGGCGAATGGATGCTAAAACAAGAAAGCTTCTTTCTAAGCATAGGATGCATCACCCAAAGGCTGATGTAGACCGTCTATACATACCCCGTAAAGAAGTTGGAAGAGGTCTTATTCAGCTGGAATTGTCATACAAGACAACAACTATTGGCTTACTAACATACATAGAAACAACAAAGGATTGGATGATACAATTAGTAAGGCAACATGAAGAGAGAAAGAAAAAATATTCAATAATAAAAGAAGGCAGTAAATACAAACAAGAATTACAGTTAGTAGATTCTGTAGAAAAGCAAAACAGTAGCCAAGAACCAACTATTGCGGCAAAAAATATGAAAATGAAAGCCAAAGATAAAGCTCTTGAAAAGATGAAACAGCGCTGGCAAGACAAACCTCTGCATGGCCAATATCCAGTACGTGCCAATAAATCCAATGTTGACAAAGTTAATACTCATCGATGGTTACGTGCATCTGGATTAAAGTCTGAAACTGAAGGATTTATACTTGCAGCACAAGACCAAAGTCTTTTCACGAGAAACTTTCAGGCAAATATTATGCATAATAATATGGATCCAAAATGCAGGTTTTGTGATAAACACCAAGAAACAATAGACCACCTAATCTCAGGCTGTTCTGTGCTTGCCCCAAACGAATATAAAAATCGCCACGATAGAGTTGGGCAATATTTACATTGGGCAATGTGCAAACATTATGGAAAAGCTGTAAACAAACACTGGTATGAACATCATCCAGCACCGGTTAAAGAAATAGAAGATGTAACCATTCTATGGGATTACACCATCTACACAGACAGAAAAATTGAAGCAAACAGGCCAGACATTATTGTAAAAACCAGAAGGAGAAAACATGTCTATTAATTGATATGGCTTGTCCAGCGGATTGTAACATAGCAACCAAGGAATTTGAAAAACTGTCAAAATATAAAGACCTGGAAATTGAAATAGAAAAAATGTGGAAATTGAAACCAAGAGTTGTGCCAGTGATAGTAGGTGCACTTGGAATGATAAAAAATGGAACAAAACAACACATTGAAAGAATCCCTGGAAACCCCAGCTTAAGAGATATACAAAAAATTGTCTTATTAAGTACAGCCCACACACTAAGGAAAACGTTATCTATGTAATGCTGGGGATGATAGGGAAGATAGAAAAACATGAAATGGAGTCATAACAACACGCCACTACCTGCCTTAGGTCTCCCCGCAGACTTGGTTGGTAGTGAGACCAATGCAGAAATCGAAATATGATGAAAAATGACATAATAATAATAACTGTAGTATATATGTTATGAAGTCATTCTGGTGTTTGTTGTTACTTGGTTTCCTGTGGCATGAACTCTCAATGCGTGAATAATAATAAAAATAATAATGATACTACTACTAATAATAATTTTTCCATAATAACAACTTTACGTATATATATATATATATATATATATATATATATATATTGTTTACTTACTTAGATTTTAGTCATAATAAAATTATACCAGTATTCAATTGTATTAAATAGTGTTCACTAGAATTTTATTGTAGAACTTTTGAATATTCATCATTTGTATACGAGTTATTACGCGACCTAATTTTCTACCATGATTTGTGTCTTCAAGTGATTTGCAGTAACTGATTTTACCGTTTACCCTTTCTGTAAGAACATTTTCCCAGCGATGAATTTTTTTTGAATACTCACGTAACGGGGAATTTTGAAAGCGCAATTTTTGAAGTTACAAGAAATTATAAAATTTTTATCCATGATTGTATGAACCTAATAGATATTTATTGGTATGTTTACACTTAGTCATAATTTCTCTTCTTTCATTCAATAATTCCTTTTTTGTTTGGGCATAGCATAATCGCTAACTTTTCTTCCTTGCATCGTTGTAAGTTTTGGCCATTTTCACTATACTCTAAGTTATGCCATTGTTATTTTCCATATTTAATTTCAATTTCCATGCGTGGCAAAGCCAATTTTGTACAGTCTTTAAAGTTTTATATTTTAAATGTAGACGTGTGATTGAACCACTTTGTCTTAAATGTGTCTTTGCTTGATCTCTAATAAATTTTTAACCATATGTGTCATGTATTTTTGCTTTGTAAATGACTTCTTTCGTATTACAATGTCATTAAAACAGACATTTATATGTATATTCATTCTAATAAAGAATGTTATTGCAGAGTAAAAAATGTCTGCTTCAATGAATATATATATATATATATATATATATATATATATATATATATATATACCCTGATTGAGCGCTGTGGAAGAAAGGTAGACTTTGAAAAAACAGTAGCCACGCTAGCGTGTACGCATCGATCATTCAGTAAAATGAATTGCAGCATATAGCTATTGGGCCCGTAATATGGTATGCGCGAAAAAGACTACTTCCTTCCACCGAACGCCCCGTGGCCCAGGGGTAGAGTCGCCACTGACCAATTCGGTCGGATTTCGAGCTTGGGTTATGTAGCAATCGGAGTCTAACCGTACCGATGAGCTGTGATACAGCGAAACAGATCTGTCTGTGGATGACTATATATATATATACATACCTCAAACAATTTATAGTACAAGTTCAAGCACAAATTAATGAAACATTTACTGCTAATAATACATATGTCAATCAGATTTTCAAAAAATAAACAATAAAAATAATCCATGGAGAAAAAACGAGATATAACAATACATTTATGAAATCAACTATTAATATTTTTTAGCGCAGCAATTAGTGCTAATCGCAGCAAGAAATCATTTAGAGTAGTCTCCTATGAATATTTTGCATGTTCTTTGGCTAATATTTTTCATTCTTTACTAGAAAACTCTTTTACCTCGTTTAGATGTTGCATTTTTTTAAATATTGAGATCTGGAGATTGACATAGAAACAGGTAGAAAATTAAAAAAAAACTTTTAATGAACAAAAAAAACTTTTAATGAACACAGAAGAGACATCACAAAAATGAATTTAACGAATGAATTAGTGATTCACAGAAATAAATTCGGACGCAATTTCGACTTAAAAATGTCACACTCATGAAACGAGAAAACAATTTAATCAAAAAGAAAATTCTGGAGAAATCCACTATAAAATATAACCAACATACCAAGCCTCACCTCATTTTTTTCTTTACCTTACCTTTCATTATAGAAGCTATAGTTTCTTAAGCCAATGTACACAAGATAAACATTTTAAAAGAAAAATAAAACGATTTATTTCCATCATTTTAACAGGTCACATTATAACTACAGATAAAAGGAATGTACAAAAATATGAACTATGTCATTTTTTAAATGCCTAATAATTTCTGCTAATCTCATGAATAATTTGTAAGCATTTCTTATAGATACCAATAATTTATTGTTTATAGATATGTTATTTGAATTGAAAAATAACTTCATCACAAGACGAAAATCGTAGGCGAGAAAATATAATTTTTTTCTAGTTGTCTTTATTTCACTTGCACACACACGCTCACACACACGCACATACACACATATCTATATATCTATGTCTTTATCTATCTATCTCTCTCTCTCTCTATATATATATATATAATTTAGTTCATTCGGTTTACAACCAGTTATTAAAAATTTACTTCCAAATATGAAAGCTTTCCCTGCGTATCCTATCTTTAACAATGGCTTATTATTTAGTTTTTGTTATGCTTATGTCTTCCATTATTAAATATTATATATATATATATATATATATATATATATATATATATATATATATATATATATATATGTGTGTGTGTGTCTCTGTGTGTGTGTGTGTGTCTGTGTGTGTGTTTGTGTGGATATGTTGGATTAATTGTCTTTTTATTTCTTAATAGAAAATACTCAGTCGTACGTAAGTTTCAGATGGCGTGTACATAAAAATAATTTGCCGTTATTTTGACGGCATTGGCCCATTTGTAATAATAATTATAATGCTAATTATGTTCTTTTCACTTGTAAATTCTGATCATATTCACTTGGACGTGTTTTCTTGTTAAATTATGTTTGTAGTCTGTATTAACTACCATAGATTTGCTTGTCAATTAACACTGAGGCATGTCACCTCGTGGTTGACACAGTGTACATCGCTTCTCATAAGGTGATGTAGTGGAGTGTGTTATAACTAGAATTTAGTTTAGAGTTAAGAGGAAACTAAGACTGTTTGTGAATCTTATCTGTAAAAGATAAGTCACTCTATATTGGAGACTGTCTGAACAGCCATCATAAGTAGCCCTAACCGTAACGACCGCATATTTGGTAGCTTCCAACATATTTTCTTAATTCTTTCTTTCTCACTCATAAAATCCGACAACTTTAATTCTTTCGGCCCCATCTTGATATTTCCCTTGTTAAGAAAGTAATGCTTGAAGCAGCAAAAAATTTGATTCTACAGAAAAATTTTGATGATTCCATGAACCGAACATGTAAGCAACTACGAGGTTTTGGAGAAAATGGAAACAAAAAGAAATTTAACTTCGAGTAAAAGCAGGTATAATTTTTGGAGCACATAATAAAAAAGGATGGCTTGGAAAGTTTGATACTCACAGAACAGTTTAAGGGCTAGAGGGAACGAGGAGAAATTTGCTTAACATACTAGATGTGCTTAAATACATGCATGGGTTTAAAAGTGGTTTTAAGAGAAATACGGTAAAGAATAAATTCATCTACAAAGGACAGGAAAATATTGTGATCCATGATCGCCAACGTTTTGTGGGGATATGGCACATAAGTTTATGTTCACTTTCTCTTCCATTTCAAATTTTCCTCTTATTAAATAGTCTGATTATTTGACCGTCCCTGATATAGATGTTGATATAGATTTATAACAATGCAAAACGATTGTATATGTACAAATAAAAAGTCTTGGAGAATTAAATATTAATAACAGGCAGGTAAGACGTAGAAAACCTCTTGTGTTTGATGGGTGCACATCTTTTGAACCGTTGCTGATCCCACTTTCGATGTATTTTTATATTTTATTTATTCCGTTCTTTCTGCATAGAGCAGAGGGTGGTTTTGTCGTGATAGTTCTCCCAGTCGCCATTCGGGTAATTTTATGACAAACTCTGAAATAAACATCTTCATATATCAATCGTTAAATCCCTTTCAAAATATCTTGTTTGGTCAAACGTTGGGAAGAACCTCAGACTTAGAACTTTCACCACTCTCTGTATGTACAATGTCCACTCTTCCTTAAAGCGATATCCGAAGCTAAGGCGTACAAATGAAGTGCCCCCAACAATACTCGTCGATGATCAGATACCATATTATTTGAAAATTATTTTGCAGCCCTCGATGATAAAAGCATAGCTTTCAGCTTTTGAAATTTTATAAATGATTCAGGTCTCTTCCAATGACCAACTATTTTTGTATCTTTTTATTCACGTCTAGTTCCACTTCGTTGTCTACTAGAATGAAGATATTGACTGACATATTAACCTTTCTTTGCTTGCGATCACTCGATCCAGTCTACTGGGCTGGATTAAAAGATTCGATCAAATTTCAATGTCCCATAGAATTTTATATTTTTCCTTTAAAAACGGTTCTCTTTGTGCTTAGTGTCCATTGTCAACGTCTGGTTGGTTGCATGAATTCTAATAGATCACCCATCCGACTCTTATATAGGAACTAATTTCCAACATCTAGTTGTTTTAGCACTGTTATTTTCATTTACGCATGCGCACATAATAGATATATTATTGTGTATCTTGGCTTCAAATGGCTTAAAATACTCCGACTTAATATACTTTTGTAGCCTACCATCATGTTCACTTCGGAATTCAATCATTAGACTTTTAGATTTTATACATATCATTATTGTTGTTGTCAATGTCATTATAATTATCGGTAATAATAATATTATCAATATCATTATTATTTTGGATACCATCCTTATTATTATTGATTTTATTGGTATCATTATTATTATTGATATTATTATTGTTATAATTACGGTTTTGTTATTGAAAATATTCGGTTCTATTTCATCGTATATGTACCATGTTTCTTCAGAAAGGGAGTTACTCTATCTCGCTAGATCTTCCATAATGTGTTTTATTCTTAACGATTAATTCATATTCTTGGTCTGGCATTCGTTCGTAGAAACTTTTTAAGGCAAAGACGATCTCTTACCTTTGTTTTTAGGTGAATATTATATTCTATAGAACCACTTTAGAAATTAACTTAAGCATGAAATCTTTCCGAAAATTATAGATTTTCATGTATCCATATAGCAAAAAAAGTGTACATATATTAGGTATATCATTATTCCATTTTATCATTTTTTAAGTACATTTTATAACATTACAAGAATTCTAATAATCCAAACAATTGTAACAATTTATCGTTGATGTATGCAATAAATGAATGAATATATAACATACATCATTTTATAATTAAAAACATATTATTTATTGCAATATATTCTAATAGTCTGAATTGATGGTCCAGTTTTATTTTATTGCTTTTTTCATGTCAGTAGTATGAAGCAATAAAATGTTTTGAATTTCTTCAATCAGATTTTAAGTGACGTGAATATAAAAAAATATTTTCATTCGCTATATGTTGAAAGATTTCATATATCAAAACCCTTTCCCGTCTCTTTGCTCTTTACATTAAAATGGAAATTGTGTGCACTTGAATTTTACTCAGGTCGATTAAATACAAGGACATTTCAATAATTTCAATGCTCAACGAAGGGCATACAAAACAATGTTATTATTAACTTCACACTGTTACGTTGTTACCGCTTGATAGATTTGAAATGAATCTGCATTTGAATCGATTATTGGAAGCAGAAAAAGAGAGCTTCACTAAATTACCCAATCAGTCTGGAAATTAAATAATCATCAGTGCGAATTAAGAGTGATATAAAATAATTTTTGTAAACTATACTCGTGTGATGGATGTCAAATTTTGTTCTAAATCAGATTTATAACAAAACTTCTCTCGAAAGTATACTCAATAAACGGTGACTGAGTATTATATGTTACCAAACAGAGTAACGACTAATAGTAAATGATAACACTTTGCAAATAATATATTTAAAGGAATTATAAAGCAGTATAAACAAATAAAATAAGACAAACCATAGCAACAATTATTTTACCAGATGTAAGGATTATAATATATAACTGGAAAAGTAGCCTTCTCAAATTTTGCCTTCTATATGCGTTCTGCAATACTCATAGCTGCCGCTTATATGATGAAATGAAACAATGTCGATCACATTTAGAAAGAAATAAACATTATTTGGTTTTGGGAAATAATAATAAATATGGAAAATATTTAATATCAATGAGATTAGAAAACAAAAATAATATAGGAAACATTAAGGAAATTGAAGATATAGACTTGCCCGTTGGTCATAGTCGCTATGTGTTTTTCTTGACGAAGTTCCAAGTCATCAAGTTTAGTGGAAATATGTTACTTTAAATTCAGTAATAGCCCATGTTCTTATTGTTATGTCTTACATAAAGACGAAATTGGCACTGAGCCATACTCTTGTATCACACAATAAAACTGCGGCAAAATGTAAAAAAATGATGGATATACGTACAAAACTAAGGCAGATTTTGTTGTCAATAATCATTACAATTTTACACCTCAAAACCCATCGTAAATTTTACTATGTTTGGATCAAGAAAATGAGAAAAATACGATATGGGTATACTGCTTGTATTATCATGAGCGATAATAAATTACTATTTTGCTGTAAATTCTTTGAAGATCATAGAACTACAAGCCCACTTACGCTAGTGTAGTTCAAGAAAAATGTAGAGTTTAAAGACTGGCACGAAAAAGCCCTTTGTGTCAAAATTTTCAATATGAATTCTAGTAAAGAAATAATAGAGTAAACCATTTACATCAACAGTTGCAATATGAACTATGGTAGAAAATACTAGAGAAAATTATTTACACCAAAAATACTCGAGAAAACCAGTAACAGCAACATTTGCAAAATGAAATCTGGTAAAAATAGTGACTGAACATTAGGAGTATAAGTTCCAGAAATTCATATGTCCTTATGAACATAAGCCTTATGAACATAAGCCTCAGTAGATATAGACGTTGGTTAGTTCCAGTGAATTGACTTAATATATTGTGAGTTCACTAACAGGTTACATTAGTGGTGAATAAGTAACTTAGACAGTCGAGATAGAGAGAGATGACCCATGAATACAAAACACGCTTTGCCTATTTTGATAGTGATGAGAGAATGACAATACCCCATTGTTTGTACTAAAGAGTTCGGTTAGAAATCCCTAGCCCCCAAAGAAGGCCAGAGACTCTCTGAGAACTATAGCTAAACAAATTGAGAGAACGCATTTGCCTTCTAATTTTAGCTGCAGCAAAGTCAAATATTAATATGGATATTAAGAATTTAATATTAATAATTCTTTCACTAGATATCAGACACTTTAATATCAAATTCTTTAAAACACAACCCTAGTCTTATTCTTTTTCTCGCTTTACGTTTGTAACGATATTTATTCTAATTGAGCATGAGAATGTAAATCTTCTTCGGTTTGTTAAAGTACTAAATACACGAGTGTTAACATCTTGAAATGTGGTTGTTTTGACTGTAAAAGGGTGGGACCTCGTTGCCAGTTGATTCTTGTAGAGGTGGCCACATGGATCAAAGCTCATCGGAGTAGAAGCTATGAAAATATTTATAGATAAGACAGAGGGAAGCCACTTCCAGTCGGTGAGAAAGTGGCTGGAGTTGAGCTGCCAGGTCGGGAGCAAATACATTAAAGATTCTCCCCTCGATACTGTCGAGTACACCGAGATGATTAGCAGAGGTCTCCAACAGATATGACAATAGTATTCAATGCAAGGGCGGATGGTTGATTGTATATGTGCAAGATGGACTCAAGCGAGAAAAACATCCCGGCCCGACGCAATGACCCAAACTTAGAAGCAGTAAATGTAGCTATTGATTCAATGTGGTCGCTCCAATTGAAGTTGGCTGAGAGCGTCAAACTGAGGAGGTGCAATTCATTGCTTTCGGGAAGACTAGCTGTATCCATGCTGATGGTGGTGCTGTAAAAATTGTCTGTAGTGGTTGACAGGTAGCAGCTTTTTTTGGAAGTATTAAAGTTTCTTACTCCAGTCTATCAATTCTTCCCTCAGTCTATTACATATTGGAGGTCTTTTTCATGATCAGCTGCGGCGTTATCTTTGTTCGTCTTGTCAGATTTCTTACTGAGGTGGGACTAAACATGGTGTTGTCAGCGTAAATGCATACTTGGATTTGATCAAATTGGGGATATCGTTAATGAATATAAAAAAGAATGTCGGACATAGGATACATCCCTGGGGACATCTGCTTCCGTGTGATAGAAACTGGAAGAATACACATTCATGCGATTTAATACAAATGTTTGAATTAGACCAAGCAAGCGTTCAGTGATACCATAGCCCTGTAGCTTGCATAGAAGGCTAACCTGCCAAACCCTATCAAATGCTTTGGTGATATCCAGTGCAAAAGCTGCACCTTCGCCGGTCTTATCGAGGGCCGGAGATATATATTCTATGATGGTAGTTAGTATATCAGCAGTAGACCTGGCAAAGAGGAAGCCATACTGTATGTCCGATAATAGTTTATATGCATTAAGATGTTTTGGCATTGATGATAGCCTCAAAAACATTGCGAAAATTGGTAGGAGGCTACTAAGTTGATAATTATAAGGTTCCTGAGTTCTTAAATACAGGAATCATAGAAGAGGACTTTCAGCAGACAGAAAAACAGGAAGCAGGAATGCAGTAATTATTCGGTTTGTCGATGACAGTGGATATTTCAGGAACACATTTATTCAATCAAATATCTGGTATTTGGTCGCCTAGGCTCACATTATGCTGGTAAAGTTTTGAAATTATCTTAGATACCAGAGAGGGCGTTTTGTAAACATCCGTCACTTGAGCCTCGATTCTAAGAAAGAAATCAGGTACGAGTACTCAAGACGAGTCAAGTGTAGAGTTAGAGGAGAATCTGCGAGCAAAGTACATGGCCTTTTCTGATGTGGCTGTAAGGACCTCGAAGCTATTGATTAAAAGAGGATTGAAGGTTTTTCTGTTGTTCTGCACACTTTTGCGGAGCCACCAGTAGGATTTCGGAAGCCTCCAGCTGGATTTGGAGATATACGTTCGGGCTGCTTTATTCACTCAGCAAGTAACAGCATAGTCATTTAAGATCCTCTTATACTCAATACAAGCAAAGACAAATAGGGCCCTATTATATTCAGACGCGTGGCTCTGATATAGCCAGAAGAAGTAATTCCTGTGGGAAATGGCGCCCAAGCAGGCAGGAGAGAACCAGGGTGACGAATGAGATTTAGGATTCTGGAAGACTTTCTCTGGCAGCAGGTCTCTGCACTATGCACACAAACCGTAGAACTCAGTCGTGGCTGTCGTACAAATTTGCGACCGCATCTCCAATTAAACCTGGCTACATAACTTCTCATTATTATTCATTTAACATAAAAAAGATACTGTCCAGAAGTCGTATAGATTATTTTGAAGTCGTCTAGATGCCGTGATTGAAAGCAATGGTGATTTTACTAAAATAAATTACTTTCTAGATATTTCAAGATATTTTCGTGTAGTTTCTCACGCATACTGTATAATGAGAATTAAGCAAATGTATAGGTTTACTATTCATGGAACAAAGAACACTTTTAGAGACTAATTGCAACGACATGATAGTGAGTGAGGCAACAAAAGCAATAATTAAATTTTAATCGATAACGTGTATAAAACAATTTTACAAAGCATTTCTTGCAAAATGTTCATTTTTTTCATTTGACTCACTTACTCAGCTCCAATTGAAACCTCTTTCAAGAAAAGTATTCATGAATTCATATTTTGAACTAGGCCAAGTTTCGTTTAAGGCAACAGTTACTGACTGACCATAGACGGAAACAATTACTGATTTTAAAGAGAGTTTATGAATTATATATGCATTTGAGATCTGAAAGTTTCAAGCAAATCTCAGGATGCCAAAACAGTTAAGGACCATCGATTTATAGAAAGAAAATACATTGAAATGAAAATTAAAAACATAATTATGTTATCTATACCGCTATGCAAAACATTAAATCAATATCAAGAGCCGGGTATAAAAACAATGCAAGAAATATAATAAAAGAAACAAAAAGAAAGAAATAGAAGCAAAGGATGGTTGAGCAAAGTGTATGTTTGTGTTACACAAAAGAAGGTGCATTGCAAAACCATTGAACATTAGCTGGATCTGAAACTGGATTGGCGCCAATCGTAACGGCCAGAGCAATTGGTAATGACTTGTGTATCACGTGTCTTGCTGACTCACAACCGAACTGACATCGGTATTAATTAAAGCTGATCGATATCAGCGGAGAATCGTTAAAACCAACAAGCAACCTGAACATACCAGACCATTACCATGAACAGAATGAACAGAAACATTAATCCTACTGCATCAAGAAACTATGGAATTCCATCTGTACAATCTATGTTTTTGATGCTACATAATTTAAAGTAGACTGTGTTTTTATTTTTAAAACACATATTTCGTTGTTTTTAACACTCTTTTTATATTTCATTTTCGGTTTGTTTGCTATTTAAGGGGAGATTAATAAACAGTATACACATTTGTTAAACATTAAGCGGTACAGTTGTTTTAATTAATTCATCCAATATATATTGGGCGTGTATAATAATAATATACACGCTAAAAAGTCTGCATCCTTCTACCGAGCGTCCATAGCTCAGAAGTAGAGTCACTGACTGACGCCAATTCGGTCGGGTTTCAATCCTGGGTTAAAAAGCAATCGGAGTCTAATCGTACTGATGAGCTGTGATACAGCAAAACAGATCTGCTTGCGGACCTCATTCTCTCCTCCTCTCTCTCACTCTTTCTCTCTCTCTCTCTCTCTCTCTCTATATATATATATATATATATATATATATTGTGTGTGTAAACATGTGTGTATATATATGAGCGTGTATATGTTTTTATATACGTATATGTGTGGGTATGTTTATATATTATATATGGGTGTGTGTGTTATATGCATTTATATGTATATGGAGCAGTGTCCGATTGGCACGCATAGGGTCTTCCAGGAATCACCCATATATACAGGGCAGCTTTACCTCTTTAAGCCACTTGATATAGGCCCGTATGTTAAGTGAGATGCCCATCCCAAAAATGCGTCAATTCTTTTTCTCATCAGATTGATCAGAGTAGAATTTCAGAGTGGCTGTACCTTCATAACTATGATTAAAATGGAATAATGGAATTATTGACAAGATGAAAATGAAAAAAATATATGATATAAACAAGATTCAGGATGTTTAACAAAAGAATATAAAAATGTACACATAAGAAGATATTTAATATATGTTCATGTTAATCCACATTGTACTCCAAAAATGTGTTTGTGCGTTTATAAATATATATCTTCTTCTATGTGCCCTGTCCCTTCAGGACGTGGGCGATCAGGATTTCTACGTCTCCCTATCACTGGAGGTTTTTAGCACGCCTTCCGTTAAATCATGCAATCCTCGTTCCATCATCCACTTTATTTGGTCCTTCAAATATGTTATCCGTTGCTTTTCCCTGTCTCTTTTTTCCTGAATCTGGCGTGTTAGTATCAGGTTCTCCAAGCCCCCATTCCTCATTGCTTGTCAAAGGAAATTTAGCTGTCTCTTCCTGATGCTCAGTATTAATTTCCTTTTTTTCAACAATTTCTAGGCCTTCATAATTGCTCATATGCTCGTTCCATGACATTCGCTGCATCCTTCTGTAAAACCACGTTTCAGTTGCCTCAAGTTATTCCTTCATCTTTAATGATATTGTCCAGCATTCACTGCCATATTGAAGAAGGGACGCCACATAGCAATCCAGTACTCTCTTCTTTGTTTCTAGCGAAATTGTCTTGGTTCTTAATACTTTACTCAACTTCTGGAATACTTCCTTTGCTATGTCAATTCGACATCGGATCTCTGTGTCGACCTTACTGTCTTCTGTCATAACACTTCCCAGGTATCTAAATTTTTGTACCTGCTTGATTCTAGTATCGCTGACGAGTATTTGGCAGATTGGGCTGCCCTTTTTACTGATGACCATGCATTCGGTTTTCTTGCAGTTTATTTATCACTCTGTTAAGCTACCTTCTGTAGGAGGTCTTGTAGTTTCCTTCCTGTGTCTGCTATCAGCACTGTATCATCTGCGTACCTTAGATAGTTAAAATTGTGGCCTCCGGTGACAAATCCAGGCATAATTTCTAGGGTCCTCAAAATATAGTCTCTGTACAAGTTGAACAGATCCGGTGAAAAGACACATCCATGTCTTACGCCCCTTTCTATATTTGTATATCTGCTCAATACATTACCTGTCCGTATACAAGTGGCTTGCTGCCAGTAAAGATTCTTGATTACTCTTAAGTCTTTCCAAAGTATGTCAGGGCTGCCGAGCATCTCCATTAGCTCTTTGTGGCGTATTTTGTTAAACGCCTTCGCATAATCAATAAAGCACAGGTATAGGTTCTTATTCATTTGTATTGCCCTTTCAGAGACCATCCTAATCATAAATATGGCGTTCCTTGTTCCAGTGTATTTGACGAAACCGCACTGTTCATGTCCTATCTCAGGCCTGATCCTTCTTTTCGTTCTCTTCATCAGGATTCGGATGATCAGGTTTGTTATATGGCTCATTAAACTAATTTACCTATAATGTTATGGTATGCGGTGTTGATAGGTAAAAGTGCTCAATATCACAAATAATATAAAAGTTGTCATCGAACAACGACATATTTTCAATCTTGTAGATAATACAAAAAGTGTTGCAAAAACAAACGATTGAGGTAGCTACTTCTGAAAGTAGAGCACGTTTTTAAATGCAAAGTCTTCACGTTTTAACAGTGTTTATGTCAAGAAATAAAACATTAACATTTGAAATATTATTAATAATAAATAAATTACAATTTGACATGTATCTACTGTTTGGTTCGTGAGGATTATGTTCATATTGAGATGGCTTTATTATAAATTGGTAAAATAAAAATCTACAATAATTTTCCATGAAGAGTAGATTTAATTTTCACGATACTCTTAACGACGGCAATAGTGCGTTCATACATTCACGCTCTTTGGACACAGCAATCAGCACTGCATGGTCATGGTCAGCTGAACCACGCAATGCGATGTTCAGTCAAATTTCAGATTAATTTTAAAATTAAGTTGTGATATTATGCATATTAATTCATATGTCTACATGGTCCTTTTGTGTTAAATAATATATATATATATATATATATATACATACATACATACACACACGCACACACACTCACACATATATATATATATATCTGTGTGCGCGCATTCCTATTCTTTTTAAACGTTATATTTTATTTAAAAATTTTAGAATGTTTTATTTTTTAATTTTTAATTTATATTCCTATACTCTCTGTTTCCCTCACTCTATCCCCCCTCTCTCTCTCTATATATATATATATATTCACACACACATATATATATATATATATATATATATATATAGAGAGAGAGAGAGAGAGAGAGAGAGAGTGAAATAGAAAAATAAAAATAAAAAATTACGTATAAAATTGGCGTTTACGTTGTTAGATGCAAGAAGAATAAACGACGTTATATTAAACAGATTTAAAATTTCTCTAGATAACTTGGCCTATACATATAGAGTGATAGTTTTTCTTTTTCATTTTAGATTGTATTCTAAAAATAAACATATTAAATGAATAAACTCCTTCAAATTTTAATATGCTTATTTGTCAATATTCTTTAATTTTCACTGCAAACATTTCCTCTCTTAACCTGATGTATCATCAGAAAAAAACACTGTGAAACATAAGACCCGACGTTTTCGATATTGATTTAACACGTACATTAACTATTCTGACTTCCATGTCATAGTCATGAACTTGCCAGTGGCTGCTCAGTGATGATTTGACATAAAATGCTTTTTTTCTTACGTGGTTCTTACACCTATTACACTTGATGGAATATAACACTCTTATATAGAAAGTTTAATTGAACACTAGTTATCCCACAAAAGATGTTTATTGACTACAATGATTTTTGTACACAGAGTTATATCGGTTATTGGATACTTTTCATTGAATGCTTTGGAGGCAGACTCCATAACAATTTAAAGATTTAAACTGCAAATGTCGTCTAAAAATTAGAAAATGTAGACAGACCTTGTCTGTGTACTGATAGTGTTGTTTTCTTTAAATTTGAAAAATGAGACAGCCAAGGTGAATTAAGAGCCATATTGAGAGATTTGGAAACAATTGCATACTGTCTGCGTACACATATTATCTTAACTTTCATGGATTTCGAAAAGAGAACTACAAGTCTGTTACAAATTTGTCGTCCTCATTTTATTGATGAGATTCTATCCTCTCACTCCATAATGATAACAGTCCAAATACTAAAACCTGAATTTTATTAAATCTTTTTTTAATTTATCTGTCAAGTTCAGGACAGATTTTCCAACTTCACTGGGAATAGATGTACATTCACTTTATTAGTATTTTCATTCTAAATGAATGGACTGGTCCTACCAAAGCCTCATATTCATGCGGTAACTATATAAAAATATTATCCTGTTAATGATTGTGGCATAGAACATAAGAATCCTAATTGTTTTTGGAACCCATTTTTATAAGAATAAACCGCTTAAAGTAACTCCTTTGGTGGCTGCAAAACAGAAATACAGCGTTGATGTTGCGCCTAGCAGAGAAACTTGTACGTGAAATTTCCAAAACAGAAATAGATTAAGCTTAAACCTTATTATGGAACTTAGCAAAATTTACTGAAATCAATCTCAATATCAGACCTGCCTTCTAAAGAAAATCTGAGAAACTCTAAACTGAATTCTTACTGACAGTCATACACATGCCAGATGGAGATGCGTGTTAGTAATCAGCTTGTGCTCTAATATTCACTGCTTTACTGCATCTTTTGAGTCGAACAGAGACATGAGAAACAAGTACTTTACTGATGAATTGTACGTCGCATCGCTTTCTAGGAATTTTAAAAATTCCCAACACTAACAAATATGACTTATTCCAGCAGGATAATCTCAATAGGTCTAAATTGTCCAAGATTAGATTCAAGAACTTTCTGAATGTTTCTGAAGGGTGTGACAACCACATCCTCTTGGAAGTAGTTAAATACAATATTCTTTAGAAAGATCTATTCGAATGTAAGTTCTGTTAGCTAAAACATGTAAAAATAGTTTGGAGAAATATCTAGACAATATGTCATACCATTTCTTTCAAAACCATTTGATCACTTGTGGAAGCGACGCCATATTACATTGCTACATTTTGGCTAAATCTGCAAGACTTTTTGCAGAAACTCACATCTAGGGTTTTTACCTGAATGCTCCGAAATCGAGAAAATCAATTCAGTAGGAATTCATGGGACCAAAATTCCTAAGCTGGATAACCATATTAAAGAAGAATAAATTAGAAATTCGCTAAATGCACAACTCACTGAATTTTGATGAATGTAGCACACGTAATATTAGTCTTATCAGATAAAGTAAACAAACCGAAGCTACAATATACTAAGGACAAAAAGTTATACAATTATATATTGCCAAAAATCGTTGCCTTGTCTGATAATTCTCGATTTCCGATGAGATATTCAGACAGCATCTCCAGTATTTCACATAGCAAATATGAAAGTATAGATCCATCTTGATTTATAAGAAGGCTCTATTGGCGTTATATTTCTAATCATATTGGGAAGATCTCCTTTGCTAACATCTGTACATTTTTGACACTGTCATCGAACAGAAATGAAAATATCTTTAATTCTATTCATTAAAATGTTATTAGTTTTATTTTACATTGAGCATATTTTATTACTACCAGTAGTCCCATCACTATATTATATTTAAAAAGAGAGAAAAAAATAAATATGTTTGAAAAACACCTATTTTGTGAAAAAAGAAATTGTTAAAATACATCAGGTAACATGTCGAACCATTCTTTATTTTTAATTTTCTTTCATTTTAAATTAGACTTTCATACTGTTACTTACAGGAAAATCTTTAAGTAAACATACTAATGTGTTTTCATTTGATTTTTGTTTATACTGAATAGTTACATTTATATAATATAGTTTTTTATGAATTGAATGTTTTCAACTTTATAAAAATTTTGAAATCCAGTTACCACTTCCTGATAGCAAGATTGCTTTAATTCAGAACAAGGCAAAATCAAGTAATATTGTAAGGCATCTCATTAAATCAGCATAATATTTTTGCTGATGAGAAAATCAACAAAGATTTGTAACCTACGCAACCACATGTATTATGTGGCATTCTTTCTATTTAGTATTCAAACATAACCATAATGAATATACTAAATACGGACAAAGGTTTTCGTCATGAAAAAAGCGTACCTATCCATTTGCCCAACGAATTGATTATAAGGTTTAGATGTTTAATAATTTCTCTAATACAATCAATTCTAAACATTATATGACAAATATATTAACAGATTGTAATATTCTCAATGTATTTTCCAGTAAGTTTAAATTGTGTCAAAATCACCAAATTACTTAAATGTTTTCGCTTTACCTGCTGATATAATATCCGCTTATTATCCCAGTAATGTTACTCGTGTAATGTCATTCAATCAGTTCACTTTTTAGTTATTCATATTACGTTTGCATTATTTAGAAAAATGAAAAAAAAATTTTCAAGAAAGAAATTGACGAATAGCAGCAAATAATTTTCGTGTCTTTTCAATGTGACACACACACACACACACACACACACACACACACACACACACACACACACACCTACATATATATATATATATATATATATATATATATATATATCAGGTCAACAAATAAGTTCTGTATTAATGTCAGATGAAATTAAAAACAATTTTTATGTATTTGGATACATTTAAACTAATCAAATTTCATTTCACAGATTAATACTTTGATTACAGCTGTTCCTAAATCAAGCTATCAAAGGAACTTTTAAGGCACGTAATACCTTGTGAATACAAAAAAAGCGGCTCGAAATATTCTCTCAGCTTATGGAAATGTGTGCTTGGTTAAAAGAACTTGCAGACGGTGTTTTGCAAAATTCAGATGTTGAAATTTCAGCCTTGATGTATATTGAACAGGTCATCCAGCTGAAGTCGATGATTAATTTCTTGAGGCAGAAAAAAGCATGCATCATCAGTTGAAACATTGGAAACAAAGCTTAGTTCAAACCATACATCTGTTCATCGTCATCTTCCGCAAACTGTAAGGGCTCCTAAACTTAAAAAAGGAACCTAGTGAATTTTCTGAAAGCAACCGCAAATCCTGAATTTACACCTGCTCCTCACTCTATTCTCGTGCACCCATTTCCCCTTTTTAGATAGACGTATAACTAGTGACAAAATTGGATCATCTATCGTAGTGTAAAATGTCGTAAACAGTGGCTTGGTAAATGGAGAATGGCCAAACCACAACTGAGATAGTTACTTCATGATAAAGTAGCTCTTCACTCTATCTTTTGGGATTGCAGAGAAATAATTCACTTGGAACAATCAATGCTTAAGTACACTGTTAACAGTTAGAACGTTTAAACCAAGCTTTGAAAAAATCACTTTAGTGAATCTAAAATGAATGATGTTGTATCAGGACAATGTACGAACTCACACAGCAAACATCACATCACAAATGATTGAAGAGCTTGGTTGGGAAAAAATTCCTCATTCACCTTACTCTTCCGACCTTGCTCGTTCAGACCACCATGTTTTTCGTAGCTTACGAAATCATTTGCAGAAAATAACTTTTACAAGCCATGAGAAGAACGAAACTGGCTGTGCAGTATTCTTCACTTCAAAACCAAAAGTGTTGTATCTTAATGGGATTAATCAGTTGGTTATACGAAAAATTTCCAGTGTTTCTCAGTATTCATTTTCTTATACATTCCATGCTAAACATCGGGTTGATAGTTTATGAGAGGTGTCTTCTATCTGTAAACGCTGAAATAAGAAATTTTAAGAGACGGCTTTAAAATAAGTTTCTGAAAATATTTGAACATTTTTATAAATCGGGGCTAGAGCTTTGATGTGACTCGTTTTTTTTCTTTTCTTATTTATATGGAGCTTGGTGTGATTTGATATTTTGTGGTAGTGGTCATGCTTGCAATTGTTTAGTTTTTCTGTTTCTTCCATTGAAATCGTGCCTGATTTCTTTTTAAATTATTTATTTTTATTTTTATTGTTTGCATGTAAATGTTGGGTGTAATTCCACTTAATTGATTTTCTGTTTTGTTTGTTCTTGTGATTTAGGCAACCTATTTTTGTTTTACAGACCTCTTTTATTGATTTAACCTTTGTTATATTTGTTGTCATCAAGATTCATTTCAGACCGGAGATGGTTATTTACGTAGAATAGAAAGTTGTGTTATATCAGGTTTGATTTAACTTCGGTTAGAATGTGGGTTGAATCATTCGTGGTGGAACAGTTTAAGGCGAACTATTTCACATCGTGGCTTCTCCTATGTTGAAAGGGGTCACATGTTCAATTCCTGCCGAATGACGCACATTTCTCTTATAAAAATAAATATGCACATACGGTTTCATTAAGAATATTTACTTAAATAGGAGTATCAATTAAAATTAAGGTTCAGACATTTAAATTAAATATGTCGGTTGTTAAAACCGCTTTGTTAATCTTTGGGACTTTTTGTAACATATATATGCATGCGTTTATATATGCATATATATGTTTATATATATACGCGTCTATATATATATATATATATATATATATGCTTATATATATATATATATATATATATATATATATATATATATATAATCTTTCTCTCTCTCTCAATATATATATATATATATATATATATATATGCGCAAACATTTTTTTTAATTTTAATTTCTATTTTATCAACAATTCAAGAATTCTGTGTCGGAGAAAATAATGCTTCAGACGTTTGGTCGCACAAGTGGTCAAAGTAGATGTTAGCCTATTTATTTCATAGGGTAAAAGAAAAACAAACAGGTTTCTTTAGCCATTCAAGAGTGTACTTTCTTGTTTTTCTCTTAAAAGAATGAACAGTTGTTTGCAAAAAACGATTAAGATTATCATTTAAAAAGGTACAAAATATATAAAGAATATAATGTATATAGCTAAGAAGCTTACAATGATTATACAGTCTATTTGTTTTGTATATGTAAACATTTAGATCTCAAAATAGATGCATAGCTACGTGGTTAAATCCTCCGAACAAATATGACTATTTCACAGGTTCATTAACTTTATTATTATGTATATTCATTAAATTTCCTCGATACATGCGAAAACTGCTGATTAAGTATAAATTATTTATATCTTAACGATGCTATAGACATAGAGTTGGAAGTAAATATATTCAGTGTTATGAAGTTTATGAAATCAGGCTTGTACTAACCATTTATCCCTAAGCTGTGACCAAATTACCTGCAATTTAATATGCTTATGGGGAATTTTGTTTGAAGATATTTGTTATGAGAAACTTTAAATTTAATAGAATATATTCTGAGAATTCAATATATTTTGTACTGGGTTTGACAATAAACTTCATTTCGCATTAGAACCTCTATTTGGGAGATATTGAGGAATATGAACCCACCTCTTAATTGTCGTTGTTCCTAGACCAATCTCGACCATGTTTTGTATTATCTGTTATTGTCCCAATTATGAAAAAATGTGAACGCCTAAACTGGGTTAAATATTACGAAGGTATAAAATACATTTTAATTGTAAAAGAATTCAGCAATACATTTTAATATTGAAAAAAACATATTTTAAACAATCGAACAAAGACTCCTGATGAAATTAAATGCCAGCATTAAATGACTTATAAGGAGTCGATAAATCATCCAAACATAACCAAATATGCTCAGTATATTACCAAAATTATATAGGAAAATAGGTGAATGAAACTTAGATCAAATTATATTATATTATTAGAGTGACAGCCGAACAATTTTGGAGATGAGCAGCAAGTAATTAAACGAATAAGATTTTCAGTTCAAATTATAAATTATAATCAAGTATTCATAAAGTATATATAGATGGACTATTGTGTGTCCTTGCCTATCTGCATACAGGGGTTTTATCCATTGGTAGATAACATGGGAAATGGCTTTTGAGTAAAATGTCATTTCCTACATATATTCCTAAGATATATCTTTAGAATATTTTGTAATATTTGGTGAATAGGTTTTCAGTTTATGTAAGGTGACAATTATTATCAGAAGGTAAATAATATTTTTAACCCAATGCTTAAATCTGAAACTATTTACATAATTTATATTTGAATTAATTGCATCATTGTTTTTGTTATCAAACAGACACAGTTTCGAAATGTAATAAAGCGCAAATTGTAAAGACAGTGGTACACTAGATTATTTCTTTGCTTTGACATTTGTATTAATGAGCTTACCGCATTGATGTATGTAAATTAAATAGATCCAATTAGTTTAAGAATGCGAGATGTTGGTCACGGGAAAAGTGCTGGGAGACATTCAGGACATAGGTGAATATTACTCCATACAAATTCCTTTCTTTTAATATTTTTAATAATTGTTGAGAGGATACTGTATTATGAAAAAAAAACATATATCGAAGTGGCAACGGATCTTTTGAGTTGATCTCGTCATTTTCGTAATACTAGAGCTCAGAAGGATATTAAATATCTAAAAGGTTAGATTTCCCCGCACAAATAGTTTGATTTGCTATGCTATTTAACCCAAAGCTGGAGGATGATGGATTTAGATTTATACAGACCCCTCCAAGGATGCTAACAAGAAATGAAATAAACGGAATTGACTGGAATTAACAGAGAGAGAATTATTTTTACTTGCAATCTGATAACATTTACACAAGACGCGCATCCTCAAACATGAACAGTATTTTCCCTGTCAGATAAACAAACGTGTTTATTTTCCAAATTTCTCGTCAGGCAGTCATGTTAGTGTGTAAATTATGTTGATATGCATACCTTTAGTAAATCGGTCATGGTGTGCATCATGTTGTATTAGAAAAGACCATTTCTGATTTTAATACTTTCTTGAAAGATATACCATACAAATAATGATATTGAATACGCCCTTCTATTTTGTATATCTGTAGAATATCAAATGAGCATATCGATTTGTTGCAATAGTTAGCATATAAATTACTACTAAGTACTGAATTCGATCCTCTGTATTAAAGCTTCTTACGAAGATTTAATAAAAGATGAACCTGTTAATAAACCTGATTGATAAGCGTTTATATTTGTTTATTTTTACTTTATATATATATTCTTATTTCTTATGTCGTGCTGACAAATTTGAATGAAATAATAATTTGCTTTTTTAATCCAACCTCCACTTTTTTTAACTTCCTGGGTATGGATATGTTTTTGGGTTTCTTCCGATATGGATATTTTGTAACATATTTCCATTAATGAAGTTTTGTTTTCGAACGTTGCTGATGAAGCGAGAATTTTCTCGCTGAAATGTACATACAACAAAATGTAACTTGAAATTTTCTACTTTATATATATATATATATATATATATATATTACAGAAAAGTGAAAAGAACACGTAGATTAAAAAACAACTGTTTAAGCATTTACTTTTATAATTAGTGCTTTATACACAGTAGAGCTTAATATTGTAATTTTGTTATTACAATGGTTTAGAAAATATCACTACAGAAAATGTTCATGTTTCAGAAAAAACTGTTCCTCTTCGTATTATATGTTAAAATAAATGGTAAAAACGATTAATCTTTGAAAATATAAGATGAATTGTAATTATTTAGAAAATTACGGAGTGGTATTTGAAGGAAATGCATTTAGGTGTGTTAAAAAGGGTTCAATCAAGATTTATAATTATGCAGCCATGGAAATTATACACTTTTGTTTTATTTGGGTTATCGAAAACTTTTATAAAATTAAATGCTTGAAAAGTAGGCTTTTTTAATCTACGTGTTCTTTCACTTTTCTATAATATCCAGCTTCCACCTTGGCAGATCATTATCTACATTTATTTTTTATTCTTTACACCGACAATGTAAAAAATCACATTTCGGAATCTCTCTCAAAAATATTCTCATCCTAAACAAACAGTAATATTTCGGAAAAGATATCCATAAAACACAGGGTTTAATTAGATGAATGAGATGGACGGGTTATTTCTTCCTTCCTAAGATCCCTTATAATATCCCGAAAGAACCTGAAATTCATGGTATTAAAAGCTAAAAGATGCACCAATAATTAAAAAATATCTGGTTTAGGAAATTATTTGTTTTAAATAATTATCAACATCTCTTTTCATAAAAGACAAAATAAATTCCAAAACTCCTTGACCATGTTATTTCAATAATAATAAAAAACAACATCAAACACAATGTTCGTCAAGTCTGACAAAACTGCAAATTTCTATAAAATTAGCACTAGAAATTGTACAACTGTAATAAAAAAAAACAAAAAAAATTTAATAAAGTAAATAATAACTCACTAAATTTATTTGAAAATATAAATACTACTCGTAAATCTGTTACTGAAATACTCAAAATTAGTGGATAAAATAGTAAACTATGCACTAAGGAAGCTTACATAAATTTAAAAGCGCACAAACCTGATTTAGAGACAAATTTGCCCACTAAACTTATTAGACCAACTAGGTCTAAAATTGAAAATAAATCTGTAAAATTATTCAAGAAGGGAATAATAACGAACGGAAACAGAACCTTTGATTACTCCAGTGGGCAAATACAACTGATGTCATAATTTGCCTTTGCAATATAAACGATAAAAATAACTGTTCTTTAATTCAATTTGGCATAGTTGACAATATTCCGGCAATTTTCAAAGACCTTTTCTCCTTAGCACCGGAATACGCCATATATTATTCAAATTTAACTAAGGATGAATATAATATGATAATTGCCATCAAGACATCCGTTTATTTGCACTATACAATTTCACCGCACATTTTAACATAAACACTCATGATATAAGATTATCTAGTGACGACAGTGTTATGATAATACATAATACATAATTCAGATAAAATAAGGAAACTCATTCACAGAGCATCCAAAAGTTTCAATCTAAAAGCAATTATCAACATTAATTTAAAGGTAGTAAATTTCCTTTGTGTAACACTTGTCTTAGTAAATAATATTTATCAACCATACATAAAACCTAAAGAATATCTATTATACATCAACCCAAAGTCTAATCACCCCCAAGTATAATCAATCATATAACCTCCTCCATAGAATATAGCATTGGTAAAATCTCTTTTAGTGAAGAAATATTTTATAAACATAAAGAGTGTTATAATAATGTCCTAAAAATTAGTGACTTCAAAAACCAAAATATCGAATACATAACAAGTATAACTATAACAGGAAAAATAGAAAGAGAAAAATAATTTGGTATATATCACCTTTCAACAAAATTGTCAAAACCAAGTTAGAGCTAAAGTTTCTCAATTTAATTAAGAAAAGTTTCCTTATTAATACCCCTATAAGCAAAATCATTAATAAAAATATCTTTGGATTAAGATATAGTTGTACAAATAGTCTTAAAAATCATTACAAATTAAAATAATTATATCTTAACACAGCAGATTAATCAAAGTAACAATGACTATCAAAACAATAAAGATAACATTAATACAAACCTATCAAATTGTCGAAATCCTAATAATTGCTACCTGCAAAATAGGAATCAAACTAATTCTATTGTATGTCAATGTAATATAACATCAAATAAAAACACAACTGTTAACAAAGTCTACATTGGACCTACTAAGAACACTTTTAAACAAGGTTGATATATGCACTTAACTTATTTTAAGAACAGCACGTATCGAAGCCAAACATTCCATTCTACGTATTTTTAGATGTTAAGGGGCACAAATATAAACACCAATCTCAAATAGAAAATTCTGGAAAAAACAAGAATCAGTAAGTCGCTCAAAGACATCTGCCGTTTGTGCCTAATTGAAAAGCTGCAGATTTTAAGGTTCCCTAAAGATGTTGAACTATTTATCCGCAGGAAAGAATTTTTCATTAACATATAATTAATCATAAGGTCTTATTTATAACTTGTACTCTAATATAAATTGAAAATTCAAATTAAATTTATTAAATACATGGTACACAAATACTAGCTGGTTTTCTCAACTACATTATACATTGGTATACTAGAATTATTAAGTTCAAATTCAAATTGAAATTTTTCAGCCCCTTAAAATCTTTTTTTAAATAATAATAATTGGAGGGTTTCATTGATAACTTATGCTTCCAGTGTAACTTTACATTATTTTAACAAACTAAAAGGATCCACATAATATTACATTTCTTTTTAATCTAAAGTATACTTTAGTACACCATAATTATTAAAATCCTAAGCCTACAAATAAAAGTACAATGAATTTCAGCTTGTAAAGCATTAATACCTACCATTTCAATAATCAATGAGACCACAATATATTTTACACTGACAAAATAATTCTTTTAATTAAAAAAATTATATTTATTTTATAACTTTTGCTTTATTATAACTTAAATTTGATAATTATTTTACAAATAAAAACCCACACAATACTAAATTAGGTTTTCTTAGCTACAATATACTTAAATATACCTTAATTATGTAATAGTAATTATAGCATAAAACATTCAGCCCTTTCCATTGTGAAGTAATTAAAAATAAATCAAACTTGATGAATATAAAATAGTCTTCAAAATACCCAAAGTATTATCTAAAAGCATTTGACAAAACAAATACCATGGAAAACTTGACCATACACTTAGTCTTTACAAAGGAAAATTGTAAGGGTACAAGAAAAAGCGTATTAAATATAACATACACACTATTAATTATCCTCTATATTCCACAAATACGCGTGCATGCAGACACAAACAAGGTATATATATATATATATATATATATATATAATTTACCTGTTTGAACAATAAGATATAGTGTACAATAATAGTGTGCTTAATTTATTTTTCCATAGAAAGTTAGCTTTATAAGAACTTTTACCTCCATCATAAATTTGAATTTCTTCCACATGTTTTTGTCCATGTCTTAAATTTATAAGCGCTTATACATTACTGTTCTCTTTAGTTGATCTTTTTAAAATGCATTAATCATTTTCTTTAAAATGTGAATCTGTTATTTAATTTTTAAAATGTGAATCTGAATCCGTACATTATATTTTCGTGTGAATATTAATATAGATTTACCCACATCCGCTTTAACAAAAACTTGATAAAATACAGTGGCACAATGTTGCATAGGGATGCATTTTTTTTTCCACAGAGGTAAATACATTATTTATGCTCATGTGTGTACTGAAATATTAGTAAAATAAACTCAAAAGGATTATTGATGGTTAGAATTTAACGCATCTCGAGCGAAAATTTTATCGGTTGCTCATAAAGATAGGCCAGGGTTTATAAATAATCTTAAACAAAAATAACAAACGCACACACTTTAGATCCCACATATTTGAAAATTGTTATATATCCTCAGAGATAGACGAAAATATTATTAGTAAAAATTTATTTTAAATTAACTTGAATTTTCTTATCTGATTTCTACTGTTTCCTTTGTCGACTGGCTTTAGTACAGGATCAAGTTTTCATTTTTAACCATTTTTCATTTATAAATTTATTGTGAAGGACTTGTACAATAACTTCAATAATAATATGATTTTAACAATAGTCACAAAATTGTTATAACTGAAAATACTATATTAATAGCCTTATTTATTACTAGGAACATTGGGTCACTGTATCGTACCAGGAGTACCTCGTGCATATATACAAATCAACCATCCGCCCATGCATTGAATACTTTTGTCATACTTGTTCTCGTGCCCAGGCTATTCATCTCGGGAGTCTCCAGAAGAGAATCTGGATTGTAATCGATTCCAACCTGGCAGCTTGACTCTAGTCACTTTCTCATCGAAGGGATGTGGCATCCCTATGTCTCTTCTACAAATATGTTCATAGTTTTTGTTCTGCTGCTCCCTCTACAAGAATTTACTCGAGCAACCAGACTGGCAACAAAGCCGAGCGCACTTATATTCAAAACAATCAAATATAGCCGCCACTTCTACACTCTCAGCTTTGTTTCTCGCATTTCCCGACTGTGGAACTTCTTTTCGTATACTTGCTTCACTGATAGCTAAAATCTCCAAGAGTTTAAATGCAACGTCAATCGCCATCTCTTATTTCCACGACTCCAATACTTCTATTATCCTTCCGCAACAACCTCTAAATCTCGTTCATCCCTTTTTTACTCTGCTCTCACGCAAATCTTTTCACACAAGTATTCCCATCGTTCTCTTGCCCATTATATGACACCAGGTTAACCTGTTCCTCTGCAATTACTTTTTGTCTTCACTCTCCTCCTACGTAACCCTTCACATCCTCCGCTTATATACCAACTAGCGCACCTGAGGCGGTACTGTCTTGATTAGAGTGAAATGAGTAAAGAAATGCATATTTGTCGAATTGTTTCATTGTAGTATCATATATATCCGAATGATTTCAATGTTACAGCATGTTTTCCAAACTCAACGACAGTTTCTGTATTTAATATCGTACTGGTCAGCAGTCTTCTGGCATTCATTTGGTTTCTAAAAAGAAAGCATAATTTATATTCTTCTGTCGATTTTATGACTCCAACAGTCTTGAACCTATTTTAGAATCTCTTCACATCTTCAGAAAAGTATTTACATTTGTCTTATTTACATACACATTTATTTTACTCTCAGTAAGCTTCTTGTGAGAATTCAAATGTTGATGAATTGTTTCCCTCGTCAATATACAATTTTCTTTTGTTGACGCTTTGATGGAAATTTCAAACTAACAAGAGTATGTTATTTTTCTTATTCTAAGTATAACTAAGCAATTTCCTTCATCCCTGTGACCATTTTATCTTAGTATTGTCGAATTTATCTTAGTATTGTCGAATTTTTTCGACAATCTTACCTTGAATGATTTCATGTACTAATGTGTTATTGTATTTTCTAGTCGTATTTAGTATTTTATCTAATTCTGTCTATTGTTTTCTTCATATTGTTTTTACTCAACCTTGTGTTTCCCTGTCATTGATTCTATCACATTCCTTTTATTGTTGAATCATGCCATTTAATTTCCTGTTTTAGTTTCTTAATTGCAAGCAATTCTCCGAGTTATTCTATTCAAACTTACTTATGTCATTATTCTTAATCTTCCTATTTTTGAATTTTCTATTTTGGGTTCAAATTCCAGTTGAATTCATTGCATTCACTTATGAGCAAATACCTTTGGGAAAGGTATTAATCCGCTACTAGCGTCCAGTTATGGGGTAAATAACAGGACAGACTGGGTTCTATAGCCTCGGCTGGCAACCAATCTACCGCAGAAAGCAATGGCAAACTACTGCGGGATAATCTTCTGCCCAGGCAGTCATATCTCGTTCGAAACATGATCGTCCAAGCGTGTTTCACGTATGGCACTTAACTGAGTGATTGAATGGTAACTTTAATAGAAGAAATATATGGCATTCGTTGATGAAAAAGTTTACGTTACTTTATGTTGCAATATATAAAATGTTTGTTAACGAGCTTTTTATGACTTTTCACTCTTTCTGGTATTTATGGGAATTTAATTCGAAGCCTTTAAGCAATATTTTATGTAAATTAATTCAACATCTTACCTATAGATTCATTTATCCTTTTATGCGAGTCATTATTGTTATAAATATTTTAATGTTTCTGAAAGTGTCTGCTTATGATCTGCTTCATTTCTTGGTTGCTCTGTTGACAATTGCTTCATTACTTTTCTTCACTTTTAACCATTTTCATAAATGAAATAACCACCAACTCAAATGTTCATTGCTGTAGTAGCATGAATCTGTAATAACATTTTGCGTTTATTAACGAAATTTTCTTTTTCGGATGCTCATTATTATATTCTGCTTTTTGCTTTTTTGATTAGTGTTAATAGCTTTAATTTCAATAGCAATATAGTATAAAGACAGTTTACTTGGTAATTTTGACTTTGAAGATTCTACTATTTTCTTAAGAAAAACTTCTCTAAAAAGAACATTCCAACAGGGAATTGAGCATGTACCTTTTATGTAGTTCGGAATCATAGAGTTTATTTTGTTAAGGTTGTGGTTTAGTCTCAATAGCTAACTTGTAATTAGTCGGAGGTAAAATTTTCCGTCGATCTTCAGAAATATATGCAAGAGTCGACCAAAGAAGTTAATGTTCGCTTCTTTCTATATATATTTTCTCCATGTGTATGCTCATACGTAGGATTTGTTTACAATGTTGCTTATCAGGATATGATTACACCGCTCAGGTCTAATCGCTCCACGGTCACTCATTTACTCCTGAAACACAAAGAAATATGAAAGCGGGTGTGTATAGCTAAGTGTTTGTTTGAATAGACGAATATTTCTAGATGTGCGATTTCAGAACCCTACATTAATTTGAAATTTGTTGGAATAAACTATAAATATAATTTTTTTCCAAGCTCTTAAGATTTAGAAATTTGTACATGAATTTTATTTCATGGATTTTTACTTTCACTTTACCGTGAGTCAATGTCATGTCTACAAATTTGGAGTTTTTAAAGTATTATATTTTTTTTCAAACTTGTTTCTTTTATTAAGAATATACATGAATCTTTTGAAGGTTTTCTCAGTGGATTTTTTGGAAAATGTTTTTTTAAATTGATTTAATTTCAAAATAGCAATAGAATATAAAGAAAATACAATAAAATCAAATCCTCGCTTTAGATCATTTCTTTGTGTACTTTTGTTTTAGTGTAGTTGTATATTAACTGAATTACATTATATATAATTCTCTAAAAGTTAGACCATTGTGTTTTATTTACTTACCTGTGCCATTAATACTTATTTGTCAGCTGACGATACTATGTCATAATTATTCTAATCTTACTACTATTTAATATGAAGGTATATTTTATTTTATATTTCATTCAAAAACATTATCATAATCTTATAATAATTGTATTTCGTCGTTCGGAAAGAAAATGTTTGTCATAGTAATTGGTATAAAATTATTTGATAGATTTATAATTTCTAAAAAGAAATTAAAACTGTGTAACATATTACAAGTAATTTATGGACGTTCACATTATTAACAACATTTGAATGTGATTTATATATAGTCGCATTTTTGTAATCGTTTCAGATTGTTTCTTACTTCATTGTAGTAAAATCTAATATTTCAGTTTGTTTTATTTTATGGCATCTACTTTAGCACGAGAGATTCAGAATGAAAGCCTAGCTTCTTATAATTAGCACCAATCATATATTTTCTCAGATTTATATTCAGCTTCAACATAGCCATCAGAAATACTTTGTTTTAGTCTGTTTTTAGTTTTTAGAACGCGTATTTTTGAGAAGCCGGCTGATTTATTTTTATTAACCCTCTAGGGCCATTCGTATCATATTTGATACAGTATTTCCCTATAAGGAAACATTTGGTATTTCCCTATAAGGAAACATTTGGTATTCATTGACTGAGCAGTCAGTTCTGCTTTCATTTGAAATTTATAAAATATTTCTCTTAAAAAATTTTTCAGGAAAACATTTCTTTCAAGGTTTGTTTTCATACTGTATCAAATATGATACGAATGGCCCTAGAGGGTTAACATGCAATGGAGATCAGAACAACTTTCTTTCATTATCAAGTTGAACCCGCATATCAAGATTAATATGGGATAACATATCCACTCAAAATTATACATTGAAAATGATATAATAATAGAAAGCATATTTTATATATTGAAACGGTAACCGTAGTTTTAATGTATTTCCTAGAAAATGCAAAATCTTCTCATAATGACATTTTCTATTTAGCTTTATATTTTAATAAACTTTTAAATATACTGAATATTTGGATATAGGGGAATTAATCCATTGATGTATGGTATTGTTGAATATGAGAATATTATTCATTTTGTATAATATTTTCACCCCGAGCAACCTTTGATTGTAGAGTGTTACATAGAGAAAAAACAGGGTATAGAAGATGCCAAAGAAAGGATGTGTGATTGATGACATTTGGGGAGATGGATGGGATTTATGGTGGTAAAAATGGCATTTGAAGTTACATTTACACTTTTGAAATTCGTAGCTGTTTGGGAAGCAATTATTCAGAAGAGAGTTGTACAGGTGTAAAGTGTTAGAACAATACTTTTGGTGTAAGAAGGTAGTTACAATTTACTACTTTATCTGGACAATATTGGGAACCTGATGCCAATATAATAGTACGACTAAATCCATGTTATAATGGAACCAACGAAATAAGCTTGTCAAAGCAGAAGTCGTCAAAATATTTGTAGAGAAGCCGCATTCAGTCATGAGAAAGTGACTGAATACGAACTGCCACGTCAGGGTCATCTGCGTTGCAGATCTTTGGGATTTTATCATCAACCTCAACATGAAGTGAATGGGCACCCGATCAGCTATAGCAACAATATTCAGTGAATTGACGAATGGTAGGTTTTTAAATAGGCAAAATGAATTATGACAAGAATGTTTTCTTGACCGACAGAGTGATTCAAACTACTAGCAGCAGATGCAGCTATAAATTTGATATAGTCGTTTCGCTTATGGTTGGTTGAGAGCGTGAGTCCAAGGAGGCTCACTGTGTTGCTTTCTAGGTAACTAGCGCCCTCCATACTGATGGAAGTTTCTGTTTGATGGTTAAACAACAGTAGCTCTGTTTTGAAAGCATTGCAATTCACGAGCAATTTCCTGTCATGTAACGAGTAATTTTCACGAGCAGCAGCGAGGTTTACTTTGTCAGCCTTGACAGATTTCCCATTGAGATGGGAGTAAATCGTGGTGTTATCTGCATAGATTCCTGGTTGAGAATTCATTACATCAGGAAAATCATTGATGAAGATCAGAAAAAAGCCTCTGTTCGAGGGTAGACCTTTGATTGAATCGCATACTTGTACGTATGCTTTTAGAAGCTTTGTCATTCCAAATCAACTTTAATTTCACGACTTGATATGACCGATCGGATTAAATCTAACAATTTTCTAGAAATATCGAAAGCTTTGTATCTTGCACAGAAAGTCAATTTATCAAACCCTGTCGAACGCTTACGAGATATCAAGACCAACAGGAGATTTGTATGTATATTTAGTAATAGCACACCAGCTACAGACCTGGCTAAACGGATAGTCGGTTGTAAAATGTGAGATGAACTATTTCTATATTGAGAATAACCAAGAAGACTTTACAAAAAATCGGTGAGAAGTTAATAACGTTATAACTATTGAAGTCAAAGATTTGCCTAGTGTTTTAAATATAGGAACTACAAATGAACACTTCCAATACGCAGGAAGCAAGAATCAGTGAGAGACTCTCTTGAGCGTATTTTTAGAACGATAAATAAGAATCCATTCTCTCCGCTTGCCTGATGGGTTAGATTAACGTTGTAGCCATGGGCTCTATGTTGTGTCCTACGGTTGCTAATATTTTTGTTAGTTTTTAAGAGGAGAAATTACTTAAATGATTCATTGTGTTTCATTTTGTATCATCGCTATGTTGAGGATACAATTTTTATAATAAAGATGAAGCTGAGGCAATATCTCTCCTCCTTTAATAATGTCTATCCTTCTTTGAGGTCTACTATTGAGAAAGATTACTTCTAAACTTGCTTTCTTGATGTATTAATGCCTCGAACACTAACATCTTTTTCTACCTCAGTGTATAGAATGTTTACTTTTTTCTAGTTTATAGCAACGTTGCGACACTTTTTGACCCTCAAAGTGCAAAATAAAGCTCATAAAATCATTAACGCATAGGGCATTGATGATCAGTTTTGAAGTGTTCCTTTATATTGAAAACAATTTTATAAAGAAAACTTTGTGCTATAGCGGATATCCACCCACTGTTTTCAATGCGATTATTTGTAACAAGATCGCTGAGTTCAGAAATATTTAGCCAGTAGTTATTGAAAACGACCGTGAATTGGAGAAAAGGCTGGCAACCTAAATAGGCAAATTTCTTCTGATATGCAGAAACGTTATTTTTCTGCCAAGAAGCGTGTTGCATTTGATAGTAAAACTCATTTAGCTTGAGGTTGTAAGGAAGTTTTTCCCTTCATCAAAGAAATTCTGTAATTTACAAATATAACTGTGGCTGGGTGTCAGATACAAAGGTAGAATGAAACAACATATTCCACTGAATACACGAACCATACATAGCAAGTAAATGAATTTGTATTGTTCCTCAATTTGTGAACATTTGTGAAATAGGAAGTGTGCCATGAGAGTTAATGCGAACTGGTTTCCGTATTGGCCAATATATATTCACTTTTTATTTGAAGGTGCTGGAGTTTGTTTACGTCAGGTCTTGCAGAACTTCGCTGTGTAAAAAAGAGGATGTTTGTTGGGCCTTGCTGTGATCAGTATTTAGCAGTTCATTCCCCCTTTCCCATCATTGATCATTTCATTTTTCATTCTACATTAAATTCTCCCAATTAAAAATTTTGACGAGCGAGAGCGAAACCGGTTGTTTCTTTTTTCATATTTAATCCTCATTATAACCTGTAACATAAAAGTTATAACTTATAATGCAATATATAAATATTACTCAGTTGATCCTCAGTTCTATGTGGAGAATCGGGTGTGGGTGCTTCAGTCAAGTAAAGTGTGGAGTTTAAAAAGGATTTTTGAGCAAAGCAATTAGCCTGGACCGCTGGAGATTTGAGGAACTCAAATTGTTTGAACAGAGGAGGGATTAAGTGTTTTCTGTTGTGTAGCACGCTTTTGGAAATCTACCAGTAGTCTTTACCTCCAAGATCGCGAGATGCCATACACTGCTTCATTCTATTAGCAAACAACAGCTTAGCATAATTTACAAACATTACAAGCGGAGAGAAAGGCTTTTATTACAGCCATATGTGTCACTCCCGTAACGTTGGAAGAATTTATTCCTGTTGGTAATGGCAGCCGAGCAAGTATTACAAATCCAAGATGAATGAGGTTTAAGTTGAAATTTTATGGTGTGGATGAAAAATCAATGCCGGCTTTCACTCGGGACGACACCTCAAAGGCGAAATCTTTCAGAGGAATACTAAAACATTTGTTCCAAGTTTCATCACGAAGAAAACAGCAGCTAGATTCCTAGTCTGCCTTTTATGAAGATATTGGCAAGATATTCTGCTAGTAAAAGGTTCCTGGATAGAAGGGGTGGAAAGAGATATTAAGAAACAACACAGAATGATCAGCGTTGCCAAGACGGCAGAGCTGTGTGGCATGGTAAGAATCAGAGATATAAGTAAAGAAAATATCTAGAAGGGAAATGTGTCCTTCAGGGTTAGTGAGGAAACGCGTAGGAAAATCCGTCACTGGCGTGAGAGACTGAGAGATAGAGAAGTTCAGAGTGTGGATGTCAGCAATATTAGCGACAGAGTTTTTTAACCACTTGGCATCATGGCCATCAAAACAAATATATTAGCAAAAAGGGGAAAGGAAATAGCTGTATCTATATTATCTGAAATAATATTTATCATAGAAAAGTAAGGAGAAGGACAACGGTAGAGAAAGAAATAACTAAATGATTTTACGAGAGAAAGACGGAGACACATCAGATTGGACAAGAGATTCCTGAGAATTTATCTAAGCAGAAGGAGATCATAGCGAACAGACACTATCAGGTCTACCATGGGGATAATAGAATTCTTTCTAAATAAAATCGTCATACTCACGGATAACCTTTCGCGTATTACAGTCAAAAGATGTCAGAAATGAGCTGTAGCGTTTACACACGCACCCCCCCCATATATATATATATATATATATATATATATATAGACTCCGACTGACACCAAATCGGTCGAGTTTCGATCCCGGCCAGAAGCAAATGGATTTGTCTAGCCACACTGATGAGCTGTGATACAGCGAAATGGGCTTGTATGTGGATGAATGATATATTATGATCTCATTACGATTGACCACTCTGGAGAAGAAAATTTTAAAAACAATTTCCACTTCGGCTATAATGCGTGACTCTTCAGAAATGAATTGAGTTCTCTCGGTGACTGGCGTCTGTATACACTGCTTGCATACAAGACGTTAAAATTTCCCTTCTCTGACCCCATGCGCCGATGGCTTAGGGATTAGAGACTCCGACTGACACCAAATCGTTCGAGTTTCGATCCCGGCCAGAAGTAATTGGATATGTTTAGCCACACTGATGAGCTCTGATATAGCGAAACGTGCTTGTATGTGGGTGACTTTATATATATATATATATATATATATATTAGTACTGTATCATATATCTTTAAATACAATCTTTTCAAGTCTTCCATATAATTCTTTAAAAATAATTAAATCCTTACAATGAATGAATTAACCTAACGTTCCCTAACGATGATCATTATGACACATCTATAGCAAATTGATGGAACAATTACTTATTCTTATCACACACAAAAATAATAACTCCCTTATGTCCCGAGCTGTATTATTCAATTTATTCGTGCGAGAAACTTCATATTGCCACGTGGTAATTCAGCGCTAATCACGCTTATCTTGTTTTGTTAAAAACTTTCGCCGTTAGTCGACACATAAAAGGATCGCCCAGTGATGTTTCTCCAGCTATCCCTCATGGTCAATCAGCGAAATTGAGGAAGAGCCATAAATGTTGTGTCCAGTATAAGTTGAACTTGAGGACAATAGTGCTTTTCATAACAAACAATTCTTTTTACTTCTCCGTCAATTTTGCCTGTCAGCGTGAGACATGTATGTAAAAAGTTGTACAAGAATTGAACGAAAATGTTAACGACGCAGACGTGGTTATCGTTGCATCTATAATTAACTGTGCCATCCTGTTGTCATCATGTGTCGCTGATCCAATTGTCTGGTGATTAGCTGTCTTGCTGTCAGTGGCACAAATACTAGCACCACGTTTTATATTAGATGGCATCTTGTCAAGTCTTAGAGGTAATTTCTTCCCTTTCATAGGAATCCCACATTTCATTCAAGTAAGCATCTTCTGTTTTCTCCTTTCATTATTGGTTTATTTCATTTTGTATCTTCTCGAATTTATTCAGGCATTATTCGTTCTCACGTTTGTCAATTTTGTTATTTAGTACATGTTATTTATGCACTATCACCTATATTCAAATTTAATTATTCACTCTAATTTTACAATTAAGCTAGATTTCCTATTATCTCCTTCCTGATATATTATATTTCGTAATAAGTTTGCAATAGATATTTCCTCTGTATTTAGATCATTTTTAAAGTATACTGCTACAATAATTCTTCCACTTTCAATTGCTTTCCATGTGCGGTTTATATATATATATATATATATATATATATATATATATATAGTGTATCGAGGCAGAAAATAATTTTCTAAACATATACTGTTAAATATAAGAGACAATGAATGTCTATTATGTTTAGTCATCAGCCGTTCTAAACGTGCTATTTTGGCTTTAATTTCAGTTGTAAATAAAGAGAAAAATTCTCCAACATTTGGATAATTCTTTATAAATTTGGTTCTAAGCTTTCACATGAGCCATCTTCATAATATATAATAGACATTATATTTATTAAATTTAATAAATATCCTATTATATATATATATATATATATATATATAGAGAGAGAGAGAGAGAGAGAGAGATAGATATAAAACTCAAAACATTTCCATATGCCTTATTCCAAGAAAAAATATTCATTAATTTTTAATCCTAATTAAATTACTTTTATTCGTTTACAGAAAATACTCTTGTGCTGAGTCGTCTCAGTCCTGTGTTGCAATGGTGGTGTTGAGTTGTCCCTTTCGAAGAGTAGTATATGCCTGTTGTTAGATAAGAACAACTATGACTACCGCTTTCCAATTCTGTATTTGACAGAGAAAATATCAAAAGAAAATTCTTTCAGAAGAGTGTATTGGTATGTGAAATGCATCTAATAAATAACTATTCAATAACCATGTAATTTAATCGCTTTTGAAGATGGTTGCAGAAGACTACACCTTGTCATTAGAGACCTCGAAAAAAATTCTTCTCTACATATTGCGCATAATAATAAGCACTTTCTTGTCTCTGGTCGTTGGATCTGACAAGGTAATTTAATTTACTGCCCCGTTAATCCCCAAAGGCCCCGAATGGATTTCCTTACACACAGTTTTGTCGATTATTCCAACATGAAAACGCTGAATCTAATACACATCTGTAAAATACATTGTAAACATTTTTTTTTACTTTGTTCTATTATTTCCACTTACGTTTCGTATACATCTAAATAGCACTCCTATACACAGGCATAAATATGGGGGGTTTGTATGTGTGTAAGGGATGATATAAAAATCTATATAAGATATTGAAAGTGCTAAAGTTAGCGAAAACTATTGGGCAAAACTCTAATCGGTGACTGTTATACTTCTTCCTCACCCACTTTGTATGAGAACCTATGGATAAAATACACGTGAGAAAGTAATTTTCTAGAACAAAAACCTTTATATTTTGACATCCAACTGCATAATATTTATCTATTATATCACTTCAAATATTAGTCAATATTAAAAAGATGTGGAAGCACATGGTTTGATTGTCAGCATTTAACAATACTTACATTTTTTGTGGGCAGACATGGACTAGAATAGGATAATCACGAAAATATAATTTAAATTAAATAAGGAAAAGTACGCACCATTTTTGTACGAGTAAAAAAAAATATATAATTTTACTTTGACAACTATGTTTAGTTTATCATTGTGAATTCCTCGGCAAATGTTAAAAGTAATGAGATTTATTTTTTAAGATAATGCAGGAGCAGCACAAAACATAAAAAAGTTTTACATTTTTCGTTTGAATAAAATTACGGCTATTATATGTGTGAAATATTCAGCATGTCTACAATCATTAAAAATATTTTGCTCCTACTTTTAGAATAAAAATATTGCAGCGACCACATATAAATATCAAAATTATAATTAACGTAATGATATCATAAGTTGAATTTATTGAATCTGGTAAGGAATCATATCAAAATCGTGACAACAAGAATATTTTCACCATGCATAATTTGCATTTTCTGATATGACAGAAAAATGACAATTGAGATGACAATTTTCATATAGTGTTTCTCTTAATGTATATTTGTTTGAAAAGTTAAGTACATATATCTATATTCCAGAGATGAGGTATTATTACTATTTACATTGTTCAGAATGTTGTGGCCATGCTTATTTTCATATTCCTGTTGTTTTGGTTTTGTTCAGTCGGGTGAAATATCTATCTGAAACATTTTTATAGTTCACGGGGTAGATTGTCCTAGTTCGCATTTTTCTGGATATCTCATTGTCAGGCAATGTAATTGTAACTCAACTTTGCAAGTTTTTGTTCATCTCTACTGTGCAGTAGTATAAGGTATTGAACTCTCACCTTCTTTGGCTCAAATCTCAGGATAACTTCAAACAACATTTTCATTCATTTTGTCACGGGACCTTGTGGGACATCAGTGTATGGTTTTATTATCAGAACCCATATTACAATTAAACTCGACAAAGACATGAATGCAATATGGGAACCGTTAATACAGAGTCGTAGATAAAAACAATAACAAAAAATGTAATATGTGCTCTAGTAAAAAAGGTTAGTGAGGTGTTTATAAGCTCGAAAATTCACACACTGATTTCTAGAAGAGGTGAACAAAAAGCTGGAGAGTTGAGTTACTAAAGAGAATTAAATGAAAATGAAATATCTAGAAAAGGCATGGCACGTGGAAATTGAACAATCTATCCCTGTGGATTAAATAAAGGTTTCGGTTTTAAATTCTCAAGTATATCATATGAAGAAAGCCGGAGCGTACAACGACCAATACGACAAGAAAGATGATGACAACAGTCCAGACAATGTAAATAGTGTTAATTATTTTGTTAAATTTTCGAGGCATTCTGTGATTGAAGTCTCTAAGGGAGAATGTAAACGAGGAACTGTTTCTATTGTAATGACGCCTATTTGTTTTGCACATGTATTACACAAGTCCTGGATAGATAGATATGGAGGACAGAATGTTACACATGGAGTAATTTCTAATTTCTAAGTTACTGAAATATTTTAGTGGATGTTCAAAATTCAGTGACTGACCTACTCCTACACTGATTTCCACTCAAGGCTAAATAATGCATTCTACTATACAAAACAACAATTGCACTGTTATATTAAATAAAGTAACAATACAGAATTTTTTCCGCTTTTTCTTAACACGGATGATGACTCTGAAATATTCCATATCTTACTTTCGTCTCAGCTGAAACGCATCACACCTATTTGTAATTGTGACCATATTCATATCTTCCTCACTGTAAATATTAAGCAATCATCGGTGCATGTCAATGGGTAAAATTTATTTCTATATGAAGAAATACAGTAAGTTTTAGTTTGTATAATTTCCATCTAATATTATTTGTCCATAAAGACGCAGAGCAGTTAACAGCAAAACAGCTAAAACACATTAATCACATTCGTGAAATTTGAACCTATACTGCCTTACTACGATAAACTGCATGCGACATCCAACATAATAATACAAAATAAAAACATAAATTTTGCAGCGACATCCCCACGTTAAAAATTTTACAATCGTCTGCATAGTGCTATTAAATAGATGCCCTGTCTGGTGGAAATTAATAATAACGTACAGTTTTTAGGAATTTTTTATATATTTTTGGGAGATTGTAAACACCAAATTTTGCTAACTATTTGCGTGTGTCCTATTCCAAACCAAAAATGCTGCTTTTCAAGCACTTTTCTTTTCGTTTTGAGAGTCTGCATGCACCAATTTTTACTAACTATAATTGCACTTGTGCTTCTCACACACGATTAAAACCAGAGTTTCCCAGTAGAAAATGCTAGTTTTCAAAGAGTTTTCTTGTTTTTGAGAGTTCTCTTCCAGTATATCTGTCTCTTTGCGTATATACTCAAGATATATGATGGTATTAAATGTGTTGTCAAAATGATATTTTAGATTTAATATACTCGTATAGAAGTAATAAGCATTTTAACAGTTTACATTTGTGTTTTAATAACCAAATTTTCTTCCTGAAGAAATATAGATTTAACAACTGAACACCTCACCTAAATCGACGAATGCAGTATTTTCAGTACAAATGTTAGGTTAAAATGCATTGAATTTGGAACAACACACATGTTTGACATAAATAAAGTGAAAGATGTCCGTTTCGTGTGTTTTTATCCTATACTGTTCTTTTCATATTGTCTATGCTTATTTTATATCCGCTTATTTTTATTGAACATATAAACACAGTTCAGAAATTTTAAAGACAAGTATTATAAGCTACAGATTAAGCTGATAGCGATTTAAAAATATTTTAAATTTGCTGATATTTTGAGAGCAATGAAGTATAATTTGTGAAACAAATATGAGTTGTTCCTTCCGGTGTTTTTTCTTCGACACAACTGACATAATTTTATTAATTTTTACTACAATATATGTTATTAAAAACCTACTTTCACAATATCATTAAGAATGACATAACTGCACTGAGTTATGTACGAACACGTGAATGATTAAAACTTAAGAAATATTTCACACGAGCAAATACCGAACAGCTTTCATGTAAATTTAGAATTTGCAGCATAACTCAGTTAAATATTAGAAAACAATCAATGTGTCAATTTAATGGAATTTCTGCAAAAGTATACGAAAATTAATTCAGTGGTGTATTTTGAACGTTTTGACAACTCTATCAAGCCATCAAAATAATAAGACTTAAAAGGGTAAGAGATGTTTTTTTTTTGCTTCGTGACAGCACGAAGACGCAACGTTGTCAACCAACTGAATAAATACTGTGGAATTTGCATTTCACATTTCCTACACCCACTGCATACAGTCAGAATGTCGCATTATTAGACATATGGTTATTCATTAAATTGAAAAAAATTAATAACCAGCGTTGTTTTCATTTATGTTAAATTAAATTGGTCTTAAGACGGTATGAAAAAGTGGGCAGCAATTTTGATAAAATATTGGTACTAAATTGTTACTATTTTGGATAATTAATTATATTTGTAATAAATCCCCTATTTTATATTATCTGAGTTTTATTTTGTAAAACTGAATGGAATTCTAAATCTCAATCTCTCTCTCTATCTTTCTTTCTCTCTCTCTCTCTCTCTCTATATATATATATATATATAATTAGATATTTGTTAGTCGTAATTAAATTTGACCAGCAGACAGATGTATTGAAACATGTTTAATGCACTTATATTGTAGAACTTTTGAATATTTTTCATTTGGAAATTAGTTGTTTCTGTAACCTCAGTTGCAAACTCTGCTATCTTTAGGCGATTTATAATAACTGATTATTCCATTTTTCAAACGTACGAACATGGATAATTTACGACCGCGCAACTGGAATTTTAAAACGACTGAGAATTTTCAAAATTAGGGAAAACATACGTAAGCAACTAACAACACTTTCATCTATGTTTTATAATTCTAGTATGTATTTATAGGTGTGATTACATCTGAACATTCTTTCTGATAATGTTTTTTTTCTTTTTGGAACAACGTAATGGCTAACATCTTTCCTGGAACAATCCTGGCACAACCTGCATAAATCGCCACCGTCGTATGGTTTAGCTATTTTCCCCACTCCAAGTTATATCAGTGTCTTTTGAATTTTTCAATTTTAATTTCCTCACGTGGCTAGCCAGTTTTGTAATTGGCTAGTCCTGTCTAGAATAAGAAAATTGAATTTTTTGTATTTTCTTTGTTCGACAATTACTGAAAGGGCACAAATACTGCTGTCGAATTAAAATTATAAAATATTTTCTTAAAAACAATATTTTAAAAAATAGATTCCTTACTTGTAGTAGCTTTTATTGCTCTTTCCATTGTTGATTGGATTTCCTCCCTAATTATTTTTGTTCGAAATATTGAAAATATCAGCTTTCCGTGTATGGCATTATTTTCCTTTCGAAACATTTGATACCCTTTTCTTTGTTACTGCTCTCGATAGTCCTCAAGCGATGTGGTTTCTGTAATTTCGTATAATTCTTTTTCCGTGACTCTATTGTGCTAGTTCACAATGTTCAAAGTCTGCATCAAGAAAAAGACTTCACTCGATCAAAGTCCATTTTAACCATTGATATTAAAAAAACAGCCAGATGCAGGAAACATTTTAGTTATGTCTGAATGAATTTGGCGCAATACATGAAATTCATATGAAATATTTATGAAGCGAGGCTACATAGAAAGCTTGTCTCCTGTTTTAATGCTAATGATTCGGTTTTATAGCAAGTTTTGGCTTTGTGCCAAATTATTTATAACGCAGCATCTTCTGGAAAGCAGTATCTTTGGGATGTGGTATAGAATGCATAAGAATAATTGTAATGCTTTGTTTGCAGCTGAATGAGATCTTTCTCTTTATTCAAAGATTTTCTTAATCTATGTTATATTTTTATTTTCTTTTGGCTTCAGAGGGCATCGCTAGAGTATCGAATGTCGTTGTTGTAGATTTCAGCAAAGCAAATAGTTTTTACCAGCGGGTAAGTACTAGTAATTTGCGTGCTCACCTTAAACCTTTGGAGTGAAATCATCCGGAGTGTATTCTTTCACAAAAACAAAACCAATTATTGCATTGGTTCCAGGATTAATTCGCTCTCTTCTGTTTTTGTGGGGGAGGATACTCATCAGTGCAATGTATCTGTAGTATAACTACAATCATTTCCGTTGCCATTCTATCTAAAGAAAGGAATATCGTATACCAGTATAACGACACCCATAATTCCTGTGCTTATCAAACTCATTTGCAAACGTGTAGACAATTTTGGAAGATATAAACTAGATGTGTCTACCTCTGAACAGTAAGATTACGACAAACACATATTTTTCAACGTAAATCTTCAGTATTGTGATAGGAAAGGGTGTTTCATAGGATATAATTCAAAATAACTGCGACCGTATGCATGTAAGGACATGCGTTTGTATAGAAAAAGAAAATGTACAAAGTATTATTATATGCAAGAAATATATCGGACATATTCCTCATTTTGGAACAAGATCTTTTCATGTTTGACAGACGTGCCACATATATTTTGCAGTTTGACTTTCACTTTTTGAAACTTATTGTACTTAGTGCAGATATCGATCAGGCATCGAAAACAACAGCAAAAATTACATTCAGCTAACATAAAAATATTAGTAGCTAATGAAAAATTCTATGTCGCACTCAATGCAGGAAATTATTTAAAATTCTCAAAGACATTCATATACAAGAGAAACAATTCGCATTAAATCAAGTATATTACATTATATAAATGTTTCTTTCAAAGTGTGTACAAAATAGTTTATACGCGTAAAAAAATTACTATGAATTAATATTTGATGCACTATTATCTGGCGTTAACAGTTTCCGTTAAATTGTATTACACACCGTTATTTAGGCGATCAACGTATGTTTGCTAGAATTCGAATTCTAGCATCACCAAAATATGTTAATATCATCTGTATATACGCAAGTATCATATTAACTTTAAATAACATTACTTTAAACAAATTACATCATTATTTATTGGGTAGGTTTTCGTCTGCTGTAGTTAATAAATATGAAAATACTTATGGATTTGTAACAAGAAAATTAAATATTTAGAGACAAATGCAACTGAAACAACTCTTGTATTTAAACTCGAAAAAATAAAATAGCTATCATTACACTTTCGTAGAGAGGAAAATATGATTAGTTGTATAAGCACGTGCGTTACTTTTTAAGATTAGTTCCGTCGAATAATTGATCATTTAGGACGGATATATGCGTTGTGGTGCAATAAAATGTAATTTCGGAGAGACGAATTCGAGTAACAGAAGAATTCTTTGATTTCACCTATGCGCAAGTACCTTTGGGACAAGTTTTAATCCCACTTTTTTCCCCTCCAGCTATGTGTTGAATAACAGGACAGATTTGATTCTCTTACCTTGGCTGACAAAAGGTCTAGCGAAGAAAGAAATTGCAAACCTGCTGCGAGAAGTCTTTCTGTTTAGTTAGCCATTGATCGAAAGAGACATAATCGCGCAAGCGTATATCAAGCATGACAATTAACTAACTAAATAAAGGACGATTATTGGAAAAAAGTTTGATAGATTCAAGCTATGTACTAATCATTATGCGTCCTTTTTCGCCTTACTTGGTTATTCTTATATCTTGAATGCATTGCAAAATTAAGATTTCACAAACTGCGTATGTTAAACATAGAAAAGACAGATACGCACGATATATATCTATCGCTATCTAGATACCGAATATACTTGCTTATTATGTGACATTTGAAGACTTAATTTTGAAGCTATTTTTAAGAGTCACATCATACACTCGACATAAATTTAGCGTACGTATTGCTGGCCCTGGATACGCTCTTGACCAAATTATACATACATTTACTGTAGTCAAATATAAAGCACTATTTGGAAAAAACAAGATTTTGATAAAACTGATGTTTTATTAACTGTATCCAATAATAATTCATGTAATATTTAAATCTTAGTATCGTATTTTAAGATACGAACATAGTGAATATAGATGTTTTCCATTTAATAAACGATGTTTAGCTGATCAAGATAACCAATTATGCTTTCAAAATCGGCACACTGGGGTAAACTACAGACGGAAAGATGGATGTTCTGAAAATTTGGGCTTTAATTGACTGTCCCCAATCATATTGTATGCATTTTCACATTACTATTCTATTATAAATTCCAAACACAGTGATCATGTACAACTGACACTGCTTATTAGGTTTCCAAGATTAGTAGACTAACCCACAATAATTTCTAAATTAGTTGATTTAAATCAAATGTTCGAGTTTCAAATCCATCCAATCTTAGAATATACGATTCATATATTGGATAACTTACCAGATCCTGAAACTAGGATATCTAAGTATAGGTAAACGTCACTTTTTGTCTATAGCAGGCTATGTTACAAGTAAAGATTGTTCCACAGAAAACTAAATACTTAATAATAATATTATGACTTTGAATAAGTTCTCACTGTTTTAAAACAGATGGCTGTTCCCAGCACTGTGTGCATTTAGTTTCAGATGGTAAGGCATCTATAAGTAAGCACTATAAATATTCTCGAAATTCAGTGTTATATCATCTCGCCGAAGTGTAAGCAAATTGTTTTTTATAACGGTAAACATATCGGATTTCGTGCCAAATGAAGTGTATTTTACGAGTAATTTTATTGCACTACTTTATTAAATAAATATACAGTTGAACCACACAATGTTCATGTTGATACTTATGCTCTGTTGGAAAAAAACATTCAGAGATTGGTTTAGAAGCTTCAGAAATAATGATTTAGATGTGGATGATACAGAACTTTTTTCGCATCTACAAAGTTTAAAAACAAAGAATTAGAGGTGTTACTGCATAAAGTTTCATATCAGGTGCAAGGTAAACTTGCAGAATCATTATTATTCAATTGCAAGATTACGACAAACACATGTTTGTCCACGTAACACAAAGAAGCCCGAAGACATCAAACGCCGTCTTGTCAAGTGTCAACAGTTGATACAACCGCAGAAAGGTTAAGGTTTTTTTGCATTGTATCGTGACTAGCAAATACAAGTAGATACAGCTAGATAACACTAAGCGTAAAAGATCGTTGGGTAACCACAGCCAGTCATCAACATATGCGATAAAACTGAATACACATAGTGTGAAGCTTCTGCTTTGCATTTAGTGAGATCAGCTGAGTGTAGTTTAATTTGACCTGCCCAAAATGATCGAAACTATCATGGAAGGTTGCTATTTATAAATATAGATGCGATTTAGACTAAAATTCAATAGAACAACTGCTATAGGATGACAGGCAAGACAACGTGATTTAGCAACATAACGCTACGTCATAGGTTAAAAAACGATTGAAAGCCTACTTGGAAACGCTCAAATTGGAAGTCTTACACCACTCACCGTATTTACCAGACATTGCCTAGTTCGATTATCATATGTTCCGAGCAATAGCACATAGCCTGGCTGAGAAGAACTTTCATTCATATGTAGATGATGAACAATGATTCGACTCGTGGTTACTCTAAAATTACGTGTCTTTTTTCTGACGTGGAATTCAAATACTGCCAGAAAGATGGGAAAACTTAGTATCTGGCGATGGACTACACATGTAGTGGCATGTTTCTTAGTAATGTTTGTAAATAACACATTCATCTTCATGAGAATCATCGAGAACTTATTCAATGTATTAATTTATTTTCAAGTTTATGATCATTTTTTCAAGTTTATGATAATTTTATTTTCAAGTTTATGATCATTTATCAAGATATAGAATGTTGTAATTAAACAGTTCCACTAAGTATCAGAGGGATAACATATATATTATATTTTCAATTTTTTCTCTTTTTGCATAGATTTAATCAGTTAACTTCCGAAATAAACCTGTTAATTAATTGCGACACCTTCTTAATAAAAATAGATTTTTTTTTAAACTGTCTAGTTGTAATATCTATCATTGTACCATACTGAATTTTCTTCATAGTGCTGAAAACAGTTTTTAAATGGTATAAATAAATAAAAAATTTCGTAAAGATTATCAAGACTATTTATACTCGGAAATTCTCTTTTTTCAGACTTTGTTGATACAGAATTTTGCAAAATGATTAGAATGTTTTCTAACTGTATTATAAAACTGCATTTTGTGTAGTCAATTAGAATAACAAAATTATCCCATTTTAATTAAGTATAGCGAAAAGAAATCTAATAGAAATACTTGATTTAATTAGAAAATATTAGTATAAACTAAAGATTCTACTGGACGCTAAGTGTTTAAATAATATTTCCTGAAATACATCTCTTCATATTTTTGTGTAAAAAAGGTATGTATGCTACCAGACTTATTCACTCTCAACAGCTAGGTGACTTTGAGAAACGTATAAGTCTTATCCGGGGTTCTTATTGTCAGTCAAAAACTTAGTATAAATTATGAAGATGATATGATATGATATTGCAGAGGCAAAAGACGGAGGAAGGAAATAAATATCAATTGTCTGAGGACAGAATGTGTGGTTGTCAAGAAGTGGAACAATTCCAGGAGCGAACTTCGATTTAGAGATACCAAAATAATGTTAGTACGAAAGTCGAAATATGTAGGAATGGTTTTAACAGAAGGAGGTATATAAGAGACCCAAATCTGAAGGTGCATTGGATTAGAGAAAACTAAAAATTAAGCAATTCATTAAAGAACAAGAAAATTTCCTGATAAAATATATGAAATGTGTTTAAACATGTATGATATCAGCCTTCCTGTACGACAGAAAGCTGAACAATTTGCACTCCATAATTTTTGGAAATAGATCAACAGGTTTAATATATTTCAAGAGTGTACTGCAATACAGCTGGCATCGCTTTTGTGCTAAAGCGGATCCAACGTTATAAAGAAAGTAATGAATTTTACGTAATATTTTGCGACCATACATATGCATTTATTTATCAATTTTTAAGTATGTGCTTTACCTAAGAAAATAATCTCATCCAAATAGAATAAGTATATATTGAATCAGTCAAATGCGCAATATGACAATAGCAAGAGATATTTAGCTAGGCTATATACAAGTGCCTTGCGAACTGTTTCCAGTATTCTTCAGCATAATGTTGAAATATTTTTGAGCGGAAAAGTCTCGCTAAGGAATGATTATCACACTGAAGAAACAGAAACCTATTCAACTGTAATTCACTTCAAACTTACATAAAACATCATTAAAATTTTTCAGGAAAAAACATTTTTGAAAACACTCGCTGTCAAATACTTTTGTCAGTACGATAAAGAATTAATTGCATCAAGATTTAAACTAACAAATCTAGCGGTATATATTCGGAACAGCGTATAAAAAGTAATCTAATCAAAACGGAAATTTCTTTGAGGTAGGTATACGTGTCATCGTCAAGCGAAAAGTCTCAAATGACATAAAAAACAGTTTCTATAAAACCTTCTTATTGCTTGCCTTATACGTGCAATACGATAAGCACTTCGATCAATGTTGCCTTCCAACCATGTGAACAGCGCACGTAAGTGATTTCCCTGCCATTAAACTTCTTCACTCATTCATATTCACAACTGTTGAATATATGCATTAAAAGCTAGCCAACTTGGAAAGTAGGGAAATCATCGTTTTACAAAACAAGCCTTTTGGAAGAAGAGATCTTTAATCGATGGAAAACGGGCTTGGTTGAAGTGATAACAACACCTTCAAGTGAACCTTCATTTTTCGTTGATACAACTATCAATAAGTAATTGAATTACTCAATTTCTCAGCCTATTCTTTTTATGATTATTTTGGTGGATTTTCAACGGAGTAATCATAAAAAAAGCGTGAGAAGAACGGCTATTTAGTGTATATTGCTACCCACTTTGACTTTAACGATACAAATCTTCTAATTCTGAAATCTTTGTTAAACTAGGCCAAGATTACACAATATATCTATAAACAAATAGCTATTTTTGCTGCGCCTATGTTATATATTTGTACGTAAAGAATGTGGGTATATATTACGTCATTACGCACAAAGTTATTTATGTCCGTATAAATTCTGTTAAAGATTCATACCTGTCATTCTCTTTTTGCTGAAGATGTTTGCATTTTTGATTAACGACCACACCAAATAATCACCTCACTCACAATATTAGTCGAGCAGCCGAAAAATATAACAAACTGTCAAAGCATTTCCAACAATCTCAACTTGTCATTTCTATCTGTTTTAATTTTTTACAAATATATGCTAAAGATATCAAGATGCAGTCAATAATGAATACAAGGATGGGATTTGTTAACAAATATTTCTATCGAGTCTTGAGAGATATTAAACAAAAATAAAATGAAATAATCTAGTGAAATAAGAACGAGGGAAATGTTGAATTAGGTTAATGACATGCATTAAAAGCAGAAATTGTATATGAATTAACACGGGTAGACGTAAGAATTTCTGGGTTTTCAAGATAAGCTATGAAAGAATTTAAGTTTCTTCCTTCGTGATTTAATGCATGTTTTTAATTTATCACTATATTAGCAATATAAATCTTTTTTGCGAGTTCTGTGGTTGTTTTCAGATGATAAATATATCGAAATATTTCTTAATCTAAATAACAATACATTGATACATTTAGAAGATATTTCTATTTTGTATGGTTACAGTTAGTTTTTCCACCCACCTGTTAACCTGTTTGTTCCTTTTCAGTGATTAGTCTATATTTACCTTTGCGTTGACCATTATAGGTTTCTTAATAGCACGAGATTTTACATACATGTTAAATATTTACAGATGATGTGTAATGTTACATACCATTAAATATAGAATTGATATTAGGAATAGTTTTTTTGTATTGATCATATATCATTGATCATTATATATATATATATATATATATATATATATATATATAAGTAAATTGCTGATACCCACTGAGGTGTAGACGAACAGGTCTACCTGCAAAACGCTGGAGCTGGAATGCTATGACGGGATGCAGTCAGTTGAATAACAACCTTTTACTTATATTATTGTCTATATTTCTGAGATAAAGTAATATTTACACTATTTACATTATTCGGACATTATTGCTGCCATGCTTACAACATTTCGGCCTTTTTACGCCCCAGCCTTCTTCAGCTGCAAGGTATGTCGAACTAAACCCTTTATTACTATCACTGCCTCCTAAGGGGGTATATTTTCATTATCATTTTACCCCAAGTAAGACAACACTGTCATTGCTGCGCATGGGGATTACATAAGAGGGGGGTGATGACAAAGAGGAACAAGATCCAGTGGATGTCAGTAAATGGGTTGAGAAGATTGGTGTGAAGAAAGCTGCGTGAGAGTTGAGTGGAAAAGGAAAATAGCATGATATAAGGGTTTTCATGGAAAATAATTTGAGTCAAGGAAATTAGAGATGGCAATTAAAATGTCATTTAAATTCTTGTAGATTGGAGCTTTCAGGGAGAATTTATATGGAAGGAATTTCCACAGGCGGAAGTGCGAGAAAAGAATATATTAGAATAGAAGCTGAATTAATAGATAGAGAGCGCCACTAGAAACTACATAAATTTTTAGAAATTAGCGCATATTCTAGGCTACAAAAATCTACGAATCCTACCAAGTATAGAAATGAACACAATATGGGAACCAGTAATACGGAATGCTAGAGAAAATCATTAGTGCCAAAGATTGCAAAGATATGAGCTCTGGTAAAATAATAAATTCAAAGTAAATCATTTACATAAAAATACGGCACTATGATCTCTGGTACAAAATGCTTACTAATGTTTATAAGTAGCAGAAATTCATATGCTGTTGTCCTCAAGGACACATGACCCAGTGGATATAGATATTGGTTGGTTCCAGTGACTTGACCCAAATAGTTATGTTTTCAATACCAGTCTACAATGAACAAATAACTAAAAGAGTTAAGTTAAAAGGAGATAACTCATGCCTTCCAGAATTGGGTTGGCAAATAGAAAGAAATCGTAATAAATGGTTCGGTTTCGAAATTCCTAGCGTAGATTGGCTGAAACATTCCAAACATTACAGCAAACATGAGTAAAACAGTCCGAATAATATAGTGTTTTACAATATTTCTCGTATATACTCATATAAAAGGCAACTTAATGTAGAGCTCATACACTAATTTTTGCACGAATTTTAACCTCTTTTGAAAAAAACATGTATAGTGCAGCAGGAAAGAGAAAATGTATGATATTTGACGTCTTCAAAAATGTCCTTTGTTGAGTGAGAATCCACTGTTTTTTAACGGAAAAACTGCTCGTACATACTTGCACGAGTGATTTCGATACTCTGACTGGCACTTATATTTGGCCTTTTGCCATTCATAAGTAACGCTTAGAAAATCACCATAAATACTTGCACTATACTCGAGAATATACGATATAAACCCAATTGATCTGTTCAATGGAGTTGCAATTCATAAGATTTAAATCCCTCTGTGACATGTTTAGATACCATATCAAGTCCTAAATCAAGTAGCAAAACGTATACGATTAATGATTATACTTATATTACAAACGTACATAAGAAAAACAGAAAGATAAAGATTATTAGAACACATTAAAACCAATTTTCATCAGTCATTTTAAAGAAAATATAACGTAGTATTCTCAATGGGAAAGACAGGTGGAAAAGAGAGATTCAGGCCTTGTTATGATGTCAGCACGAAGAATCAGAAAAATCAATCTCAGAAATAGTGATTTTTCTCGAGAATACATCATTATATTAAAATTTATCTTTGATAAACTGGCCCTTTCGAAATTTTCTTTTATTCTCACTAGTAACTTTTACACTGCTAGGCGACATATTTCATATATACAGATGAATTTTGCAATTTTATTCTACATGTTTTCCCGGTTATTTCCTATGAAGAAATACTAAATCTCAGAAAAATCACTGGATGTAAGATTTCCAAACTTACTTGCATAACATAGAGAATACATTTTTCCTTAACGTCTCGTGATAAATTTACTGTCATTTTGAATTTTTGTTGAAACAGCTGTTTGTTTATTTTAATCAGAAAATATTTTGTCCCTATGTTTATTATAATTTTATTTTCCTTTCTTGTACTAAAGAACTGGATAATCCTGTTAAATCCATGAAACTATTTCCGCACCCCAGGTGAGATATTTAGGTTAAGTTAATCTAGTTTATACATTTGTAAAATCTTGTGCATATTAATAGCAGTAAAGGATGATTATCTTAATGAATACATTCTGTCAAATGTAAATACAGAGATTTCCATCACACACTCATACGACAATCAACTGCAAAAATCTATAACACGTTATCTTGACGGAACAATATTTGTCCTCACATGTGACACTCTCCCCAGAACATACCTTGATGATGGTGTTGTTAATGTAAGTGTGTATCTAGCTATAAGCATAGGTAATTAAAGATTTGATGCAGGTAATCTATTCCAAACAGTTTGCACCCGCACTTAAGCCATCGTTTATCACATATGACACTGTGTACACCATGTGGCCTTGTCACAGCTTGCATTGTTCTATATTTACCTAAGCGAGACTGATGGAACTGCCCAGAATCTGTTTGCTGGAATCTTATTTGACCACTGCGGACATCACCGAAACCCCGGTTTTACAATATATGTGCAGCTGTGTCGGAAATGACAATCCAGTGTTTCAACGGCCCAATATACGATCCTTGTTAAAGTAACTGAAGAAAGGCGCATGTGTTTGTATCCGTGTTATTGCACTTATTTTAACTAATTTATTCACGCTCCTGAAATATATAGTAGAATTATTCAGATAAAACTAGTATGTACTTTATCGACGTCAAAATCGATATCCTCTTTTTGCGTAATGTAACTTTAACAAAACCATGTCTCCATTTCTTATAGTATATCGTATTTTCCATTACTAATTTGTTTTTTTTAAGTGGAAATATTCATTAAAGGATTAAACCATTATGTAAATTAAAAGAAAGTGTAATATTCTTCGTTCTTTTTCGGAATATAATTATTTGAGATTAAACATTTTTAAATTTAATTTAATACTTAACTAAAAATAACACTGATATTCTATTTTGACGGTATATTTACTCAAATTGCACAAAAAAATCTCGATATACTAAAGTGTAAATTTATTATATATAATGGTAGTTGGCTTTAACCATGTCCTCAAAGAAGACTTCGGTGTCCTTGTTTATTTTGTTTATTTTAGTGAATGATGCAATAATCTTTGCCTTCAGTTTATCTTTGCTGTTGCATGCAATTTTGGTTGTCTGTCGCTAAAATGCATTCCCACAATATAATCAAGTGATTTCAGTTGGGACAGTTAGCTAGCCTGATGTAAATGGTGATCATATCGCAAAAGTTCTCTGACAAGAATAACTGGGTTCCCTTCCTTGTGTATCATGATGCACTGTCTTGTTGCCAGGCATAGGTTTTTCCAGAAGCCACCCGCTTCACCTAGAGCAATACTATCTCCTCGAGGCAGGATGTAAGCTTCCATTTTAGGTAGGAGACCGTGTAGAATGATGAATAGAGTTATAACGTCACTATCACTAGTGATCACCCTAAACACCATCGTAATAACCATTAGAATGATCCAGTTCTTTCCAAATATTCTTCACTATACTCACAATGACATGCGAACACTTTTTGTATTGGATTTTCCGACGCGAATACTAAAGAATACAAAATGTATTTCTTGACGGAGTGAATTTAAAAATTTAAAAGTATAAAATGGCGATATTGTCATTATTATTTTGAAATATTTCCTTTATTTTGGAAATCAGACTTAATATTAACTTGTTAATGAACAGTCTGTGGAGCTGGGGAACAACATTGGAGAATTGCATCTCAATCTTAGCAATATGATGTATCGAATAACTTTCGAACAATATCTTCACTTTGATTTAATTTAATACTGAGATTTTGTGCAGTTTCACTTAACGTTTTTCTCTCTGTTTGGTCTTCATTCCTTGTGATTCTTTTCTACATTATATTGCATTTGCATTTATTTATCTCTTTTCCAAATGTATTCTTTCTTTCTTTGTTTATGCTTCATTTTAATTTTGCCCTATCATTACTTGATTTTGTCCTTGTCGATGATTTTCGTTTTGGTTATTATATTCCTGTTTTTTTTTCTTGTGATTTAGTTTCTTGTTTTCTTCGTTAACTTTGATTCCATTTGTTTTTTATTCCATCCTTTCTGTCGATCACTTTCAGTCATGATTAATAATGATATATCTTCTTTCTTTTAATATCTAATCCCATATTTATATATCGATATGCCAACACTTTTTCATTTTTGTTACTATTACTATTACTTTATTCATTACGTTTTAATTACTTTTTTCGTTAAATTTTAATAGCACTTACTTTTTGAGTTTGAGAATTTCTCTGTAATTTTTTTTATTTCCTCACCAATTTTATCACTTTTATGCAGAATTGCTCAATCAGTGAAAACACTTTTCTCTTCTATACAAATTACATTTTGATCATTTTTTTAATATCTTATTTTAATTAAGCCTTATCTTTGTTTTACACTTTTTCATATTTGTTCTTATGAAATACCTCAGTCTGTCGCCTGCGTTCAGTTAATTTATTTATTTTTTTAATAATATTCAATTTTTGCTCTTACCAGTATTTTTGTTTTAAATCTCGTCATCCCGTATAGTTTAGTTTTGCCATATTTATGTATTTTGTCTTTTTTGTTTTACTCGTTCTTTCAATTTATTCCATATATTTTAATTTCAGTATTATCAAATTTGTTTTAATTCGTGATCTGCAGATATCGCAAAATTCGCTACCCTTCATTAATTTTGTCTTTTATTTTTTTTTATGGTCTTATTTTGTTTTTGCCTTTTTCTACTCTGTTTAAGATTTAATCTTGTTCACCACGTTTATTTCTTTTTTTATTATCTTTACACTTTACTAACTTTCCTTTCTTCTAATATTTCGGTTGCATTTGCCGCTCTATTCCATCTTTCTATAATTTACTTTCACCAGTCAACATTGGCTTGGTTTGAAATCGATCAGACTGAGTATAATATAACATTATAATTAAGTCTATTATTACTATAAATTTTGACAATACATCACAATTTATAAAATAAATATTAACTGGCTTAATAGCATATTTTACAATATGAATTTTATCAATTAAAATCTTGTATTTATGATGCAAAAGTGAAGTGAAATGTACCTTAATTAAGTATTGCATTAAACCCTGAGCTATATTGGTTCTTACGTGAAGAGTAATTTAGTTAAAAATGAAATTTTCATTAGACCGACAATTATATGCTCAACAAATAATTATGTTATTACCGTCAAATTAGTTAAATATAAACGTCACTTCTACTCCCATATTTTTTCTCAGACTGTGGAACTCACGACCGTATGCTTACTTTTCTGATAGCTAAAATCTCCAAAGTTTTAAGTGCAACGTCAATTGACATCTTCTATCTTCTTAATTACCCTTTTTTCTTTCATCTTTTCTTTGACATTCCCTGTAACTTTTCCCACTTTTCTCTCACTGTAACCACCTGTCTCACCAGAGACTGTGCTGACTTGCTTAAAGTGAAACGATTATGAAGAAATGTTAATAGTAAAATATGATAATATCAATTTGTAATGTCAAGTGAAAATGAAATTTCCATTATCTTTTCATCATTTTACTTGTTTTCCACAGTTCCTAAATAACTGTCTGTAATAAACGTGAATATTTTAGTCCGTAAAATCATTTACTTTCTTATTAATTTTATAATCAATCTCCAATACACTGATTTTTATATATCTTTCAAAAAATTAATTTTTATACTGACATATTTACTGATAATAATCTTTAATCTAAAGAAGCGCAAATTTCAAGCTGGAAATTCTAAGATGCTATAATTAATTAAGTGCTTTGAAAATAATGATCAGAATATGCAGTTAGGCTGACACAACGGCTATGATCAACGAACAGAATAGCTTAGATTAAGAGTTAGCTTGGCTAGAAGTTTAAAATGATTTTGAATGATAAGACGTCAAAGAATCTATATTATTTTTGTGATTTTATTCATTTCAAATGTACATCAAATTTGGGTCCGAAATGACGTAATATATCTGATCATCATTTGGTAAGTGAAACCTTTTCACATAGATACAATATAAAGTTAAGCATGTTACACATTACCAAGAAATAAAATGATATATCAAAAAGAATTTTTTTAAATTTATTACCATTTAAAATGATTATACATTTTTTTGTATTAGGCACGAATATGTAAACTATTTATGTTTGTAGATAATTATATGAATCGTTCTCGTTCGGTGGGTGAGAGAGATATGCACACATATTGTGTGTGTGTATGTGTGTGTGAGTGTGTCATTGTGTTTCTCATGTTGCAACACTGTAAACGTTGTTTTGTCCCTAATTATCATGACCTCACACCAAATAAGAACATTGGTAATGAATGATTTCTATAACCAGTGTATATACGAAGTGCGATGTGTACATTTTCGGCATTTTTTATTTTCAGTTTCGAGCATGCAGTTAGCTTGCTTTTCATTTTGTCAACTGTATAATACAGTAGGGTCAGTTGTACACAGTCTGTTAGATAAACACCACCATGTCGCAATCAACTCTGACAGAAATTTAGAAATGGCGTGTAGTAATGCTTGGAATTTGCAACAGTCGCTTTAATGCAAGAATTTCAGAGTGTTTGTCTGTCAGTCTGAGAACAGTGAAAATGATTCGAAAAGTGTTGGATGAGTCTAATGGTGATTACGAAGGTTGCGACATTTGGAAAACTCACTTATTTTTGCTGAGAAAAAAGAACACTATTCATTTTGTGAGGACCTCAACTTAACAAGTGGACCTACATGAAGTGGCTTGTGGAAGTAGATCTGACCTGGCTCAAGAGAGTGGATTTCCGGCAACAGGACATTGCACCATGTCATACAAGCAGGAGAAGCCAGTCATGACGGTTAGAAAATATCTGCGATCACATCAACTCTTACAACTGACTTCCTAACTCCGCAGAGTTCAATCCCCTTTTTATTATTTTGTTTTGTAAAAGGAATAAATCTCTTTTTATTTGCAGGTGTTACTTTTACGAGTTAGAGAATTAGGTATTTCGAAGATAGTCATTGTTAAAATGCATCGCTTTTTCTTGTAAAAATGTCTTGAATTGTCAATCTTCATTTTTGGTTTTACAGAGAATAAAATTTAATTACCTTATGGGTTTTTATCTACTGCTTTTCATCTTCAACATTAAATTATTTCAAATAAACTTCTGCAGTTTCTTATTCTTTAAAGGCTGACTCCATATGTCGCGTTTGTAAGTAGATTATCACACACGCAATGTATGTATTGTAATATAACAATCTGGCCCCACCCGAGGAAGGCTGATGCAAGCGGGGGTGTTTCCGGTCGTTGAAAGGAACGGATGTTTGTTTGACCTTATTTCCGGCAGTAGCGGAAATGGCTACAGAGGCAAACAGAACAGGTGTCTCTGAGAATTACGTGGGCGTGCGTGGGCGAGGCAAAACCGGAAGAAAAAGTCCCGGTTTGGAGATTATAAAAAGACCTCGGCGCACGGATTCACCAGACAGACAGACCAGAGTAGCAGTAGAGAGAGAGAGACACAACAGATACGACGACACTCCCGTCAACCCTTAGAAGCGCGCTCTCTTAATTCTCTGTCCCCTATGCTACACGGTTCATCGTCATTAATAAAAATATCACTTTATATATATATATATTTATATACATTTCTGTGTTGGTGTTCGTCGATATAACTGGAACGAGCATTCGCTAGGCACAACAGACGCATAATTGGTGCCTAAGTGACTTGCTGTTTTGAGACAACAAAACAGATAGATACGAGCTGGTTACCACGGCGACGATTGAAAATTCAACGGACTTAAAACTACCAGATAGAAAGAAAAAAAGAAGACGAAAATATATAGCAGCCGCGCGACTATAGACATCAGCCAAGGTAGGTGACTCTTTGATTTGATAGTGTGTGTGTTTTCTGCTCGTGTTTATAAGTCTAGTTAGAAAAAAAAATGCATACTTTTGCCGATCTGACCCTAGAATTGAGAAATGCGGATTGTTCGGTGTCGAACACGTTAAAGGTAGAACGGAGGGGTGCAGGACTACATGTAGAGAGTAGTACGCTTAGCGGAGAGCGCATAGGTTTGGGGTTGACGGGAGGAATAAATATTTACCTATCTGTAAGTATAAAACATCTGAGTTAATGATTTTTTTTTTTTGTTAAATTTTACCATATATGTGAAATGGGTTTACTGGTATGTTGCTTAATTAATCTTACTTTTATTGAGTAAGTGAAATGTAAAATCATGTAAAGGAAGTTCTTCTACTCTTTAAAGTGGATAATTTGATTAACTTGTTGATAACAATGTTTTCGTTGGGTTGTGCAGTGTTAGGTTTTCTTTTTTTTTTGGATTTCTTTTCAATGACTGTACACTACAAAATGATTTACATTTCTATGGTTGTGAATTATGCTTTTGTGCAGGTTCCCATCAATTCAACATCCTCTGTGAATTTTCATTTATGTGACTTGGGAAATATCTTTTGAAGATATATTAATTTCTGAAAACTAGTAAATACCTTGGAACAGATAGATATGGAAAGATTTAGTGAAGGATATGAAGAACTCCCGAAGAAGTTGACGATAGGAGTCAGTGCTGGCATAGTCGGCGTAATAATAATCCTTGGAATAATAGCTAGGAAGCGGATTTTTAAGTGTAAAAGAAGCAACAGTGCTTCGGGAAAGGAAATTGAGTTATCCGTTGTGAATAGTACTCCGGGGTCAACGGGTGTTCAACACTCAAATGTCTCTGCGTTAAACAGAGAGATGTCAATAAATCCGATATGCTTGGATTCGAATCCAGAGGAAGTAGTTCAAGGAATGGAAAACATTGTACAAACTAAGGAAATACGAGTCACGGGTCCATTGTTTTAGACTAAATTAATATAGATGAAACCTCTAATCCTCCACAAGTAAATTGCATGCGGATTAACGTTGGAATCAGGGTAATTTTCTTCATTTTCTATTGAACATTTCTCGGTCAGACTATGAATGATATGTACGGCAGATAATGGCCATTTTTCTGTGTTCAAACATAGTATGTTTGAAATTAAATTAAATTAAATGAAGTTACATGTGTAACAATAAACTCGAGCAGAGGCACGCATGGTGTTGGTCAAAGGTCATTTACTCGATGTCAGTTTGGAAACAGGGGCGCGGTTACCGCCTATAATCATGTGGTTATGCATCGAGGCGTCTACGCTTATGGACAGAGTCGAGAAAGAAAATGAACATTTTTAAGAACTTTGCCCAATTCTGTGAAAATGGATATTAAAAAAAAAAAAGAACAATGAAACATCGAGCTGGTAGAACAATTTTCACGACGGACACGAACATTGTTGGGTTGCCGATGTAGGCTCCCCTATATATTTTTTTGTTGTTTTTTTTGTTTCGGCATGCACATGTTTTGTTGTTTTGGCGTGCACATGTTTTATACAATTGTCGGGCTTGTGTGGCATGGGGAGGAGTGTGAGGGTGTCGCGCTTAAAATGTTCTTAGGTGAACATTTTGGAAAATGGGAGGGCGAGGAATGTAATATAACAATCTGGCCCCACCCGAGGAAGGCTGATGCAAGCGGGGCTGTTTCCGGTCGTTGAAAGGAACGGATGTTTGTTTGACCTTATTTCCGGCAGTAGCGGAAATGGCTACAGAGGCAAACAGAACAGGTGTCTCTGAGAATTACGTGGGCGTGCGTGGGCGAGGCAAAACCGGAAGAAAAAGTCCCGGTTTGGAGATTATAAAAAGACCTCGGCGCACGGATTCACCAGACAGACAGACCAGAGTAGCAGTAGAGAGAGAGACACACACAACAGATACGACGACACTCCCGTCAACCCTTAGAAGCTCGCTCTCTTAATTCTCTGTCCCCTATGCTACACGGTTCATCGTCATTAATAAAAATATCACTTTATATATATATATTTTTATATACATTTCTGTGTTGGTGTTCGTCGATATAACAGGAACGAGCATTCGCTAGGCACAACAGTATCACTATAATTTATTTAAATTTTGTTTTAGATATGTAAACTTTGTTTTAATCTGAACAAGAATATTCGTGCGAAAAATTATACGACCAAAATAGTATTACAATATTATTCAATGACTCTTAAAATATATATTTAAACGAGTTTTAACATAAATAAACTTTGTATACACACACACACACACACACACACACACACACACACATATATATATATATATATATATATATATATATATATATATATATATAAGAATTAACATATATATTTAAATTGGTAAAATAATGAAAATGTTTAAATACATATTAATCAGTACGAGAGATATCAAGTTAGCATTTAGGATATAAATTTCATGAATCAAGGTAAGCACCTTTTGAACTGTTGAGTAAGTATCCCGCGTCGCGTGTTGTCAGTCACTAAATTTTGGCATTCTTATTCACAATTGTAGGATGCTCCTTTTACAATTTTTTGTGCCTGCACACAATTTTCTTACATTGAGCGGCTGCTTGAGACAATTAGGAATAATGAATTAATGACTAACCTGTTTGAAAGACAACCATACAGTAACCAGTAACATTTTACGGTGCAATCGAAATTTTAAATACTTTTAGGTTATTTACTTTAGGTTAACTACTGCCTATGTGACCCTTTACTTTAATTCAGCTATAATTTTACAATTAAAATAAGACAGAGTGTCTCAATCTTAATCTGATTTGATAGACCTTTATATTTCTGTTATCCTCTACAGAGTAGAACAAAGTAAAAACCGTTAAATAATATTTGTTAAACAGATTCTGGTGAAGAGAAGCAGAACACCAAATCTTTTAAACAGAGTCTTATAAACGGCGTAAAGACATACAGTAGACACTTATTCTGATATGAATTCTGAAATAAATTTACATCTATTTAATTACATAAAAATAATGATAGAAGTGAATACAAAATTTTCAAAATATGCTTATTTAAATTGTCCGTTGTGCACCATATAATTTGGCAAAATATTAATTTAATATTTTATATGGCGAAAAATAAAATCTCAATCAAATATTCACTTACTTCGAATGAGAGCATATTCAGAGGAGTCGATAGATGACGGATTTTAGATAATAATACTTTGACGAGATAAATTTTGAATTTTATAAACTTTCAAAACCAGGGTTGCTGCCAAACAAATTCGTAATAAACTTTTACAAATATCTATATAAAAATAATGGTATATGTATCTAAATTCGTATAATGCTTTGTTTTTGTGTGTGTTTTATTCTGTTATATCCTTTTCTTTTTTCTTCACCATCCTTGTATTCGTAGATGGCGCCTTACTATTGAATGCCTAAGCATATATCTCTTTTATTTTGTTTTGCCCCAACAACCCATCGAGGTTTTCTTTTTGAAAGGCAAGTCCTATGTTCGTTGGATAAGTCATACCTGTTAAATAGTCATATATCTGTTCCGTTTTTTATCAGAAAGTTTACATTTTTAGGTTGTAAATGACTTACGATATTGGTTAAACTGTCACGAATTAAATATTTTAAAACCATACATGAAAGCAAAAATTACTTAGGTTTTGTCTATCAATCTTGAGCCTCTTTTTTTATAATTTTTGAAAACTAATTTTTACATAAGTAACTTTTAAAAAAGGCTTTATTGTATATATTCATTCGCATCATTTTTTACCTCACATACATAAAGTCTTACAAATCAAATTTTCTTTCATTTAATGTTTGTCTGTTTAGCTTCATTATAAAAAATATCTATTTTTATAATGTGTTAGCAGTTTTCTTCTTTGAATAACCTTTATTAAACAGTCCCTTTCAAAATAAAGTATAATAAACATGCCTTGTCGGTTGTATTACTTTTTTAAAATTACTGTTTTAATTTGTTAATATAATTTATATTCCTTTTCATGATATAATAATATAAACTTGAGTCATTTACAGATATAAAATTAATGAAGTCAAATCTTATAGAAAATTGTGTGAGCGTCACCGGAATTCATATATTTGAAAAGCTTTTCTGTTTGCTTGTATTAAATAGGAGCACATTAAAAATGCCTTTGCACATAAGTCACACAGATATGAGTATATATATATACACATAATTAAAATAAAAAAAATAGTTGAATCTTATCTGATTGATGTTACTTTCAGCATCCCGAATACAGAAATTCACAGACGGATCTTCCAGGAAACTACTCCTTCCAAATTTTTTGATTATACTTGATGATGTTTTTAACATGCACAATTGGATCAGTGCATTTTTTCATAGTGTGAACGCTGTGTTTCTTCTTTTTCATAATGTACAACGCTGTGATTTTTTGTCATTTCCATCATCTTTTCTCACTTTAGTTTCATTCCTTCTTTTTTTTAACTTTGTTTACTTTCATGTACTCTTTTCTTTCAATTACGGCCATTTTGACTTTTACAATGATATGTATACATTTTACTTACTGTATGTAAGAGATTTGTTTTTTATTAACTACTCGACCTCATTTGATGTGATGAATCCAGTAATATATTTTCCTTGATGAATCACTGATATTTCTGAATGAATATGCAAAAGAAGAGGTAACTCCAGACAGACAGAAATGTTGAATAAAACAGAGGAATGCAAAGAAAAACTAAAAGAATAAAACTAAATGAATGCAAATTTATTAATAGACTAAAAAATACATGCGCTACCTCAGAGATCACAGGTTTTGATAGAATATTAATGATACAATAAAAATACTTAATAAGCGTGAAACTGGTCATGATTTATTGAAGGAATATATTATTTTTGATGCTGTTTGCTTTGAGGCAATTCAATAAATCATTCCATATTCGTTTTCCTTCCTTCTGATGATCGCAGTTACAATTCCGAACGCTGTAGTTTAATTTGGTGAAATTCAGGTCTTGTTCCTATAGAAACGCATTGAAAACATCTTTATTCAAAAAGCATATTGCTAAGGAAATCCGTTATTTAAGCTTATGTAATAATACATTTAAATAAATGATGGTATATTTAAGAGTTGTGACATATTTTATCTCGGCGGATACCTGCATGAATCAATAAATATTCCAACTTTAATATTCCAGGCATACAAGCAAACAGCCTATCGTGTCCACTATTCATTTTGTTTTACTATTGGCTAGAATTTACTGAAAATGCAAACATTCTCTCTTTGTAATTCTATGGAATAATTATTTTTTTAAATATTCAAGTGTAGATATTCGACATTGTCCACGATTATAAGATCATAGTAATCATTTATTAGTCTAGCGTATTTGATATGTTACAATCCACAGGACATCTATTTTAGGCCATGGCTGAATTTTTATTGGTGATGCTTTTGAAGCAAATTGACCACGTTTAAACTATTTCACTTTTTTCAATCTCTTAGTCCATTCTAAGCCTGAAGGAAACAGGATTCTGGAAGCATGGGCAAATTTTTCACTTTATACAGAATTACCACGCGATCCCATAGTTGCTAGCGTCAGATGATACAGTTGTTTATTTTTAGGCTCAAAATGTGCTAACGATAAATCTAATACAAGACAGCTTTTTGTTTCTGGAAAATATTTACACATTCTGTAGACCAAAAAACATTTTGCACCCATTTTTAATGGGGCTCTAATATCATACATTTTGAGACTGTAAATATTGTTATATGTTGATCAAGTCTAAAATCACGTAATGTTTATTGACGTTGTTTGGAGGTGGGGTATTTTTAATAGCTTAGGCTATTTCCAGGCCCGATCTTCTTCTTCCGTTCTCGTCAATTATTTACTCGAAATCTGCTTCTTGAATACTCGCATTTCTCTGAATATAGTTTGAAGCAATCTACATCAATCTTTTGGAACACTACCTAGATATGTATTTTTTGTGCTTTTCGTTGTTTACGATTTTTAGCAAGATATCGTCCAGTATGGTACTCAACTTTAGAAATTACACCGATTTTCTCTAACCGTTCCAGTTCCTTATTTACGAAATCTAAAGCTAAATATGGTACATGCCTTTCTCGTTTGAATACTGATCTTATGATTTCTTTAAGTTTGAACCTGACATAGGTTTTCTTGCACTGTCCGAGACCTTGAGATAACACACGTAGAAATTCCTTTTTCTGCTCAGAAATATTTTTTTCAGTTTCTTTAGACCTTTCCTTGACTAATAAGTTCAGTTTGTTTCAAAATATATTTACTGGTAATTCTCATAAATTGAAAACACGATTTAATCCGTACCATATAAATTCTTTGAACTTGGAAGAACATAGACTTTTGATTTGAAAATCCTCTCCCTAAATGATACGTTGCAGGTAAATTCTCTACTGAAGTATAGCTTTTTCCCCAGACACTTCTCTAGTAAATGTTTTGTTACTGGTCAATGATAAACAACCACTTTTCCTTTCTTTAATATTTGTTCAGTCACAGTATAAATGCCACTTCGACAATAACTTCACCGTTTGACCATTTATTTTCGTATTTACATATTTCTTTTTTCACATTTTTCAGTTTCATTCTTAGGTAAAATATTTACTTTTGATTTAAATTTCTGCGTCTTTTCTGTTTATACTGACAGTACGAGCTCATACGACCGGCATACTCGAAGCTAACCTTATCCTTAAAAATCAGTCCTTTTTAAAATGCAACTCCCAACAGGCGTCAAACTGGGATGTTTTTGTCTTATATTTTGTAAATTTCTTTTCTTTTATCACTTGGACTCAAGACTTGTTCTTTTCTTTGATTCGCATATTGTCTCTTTTTACATTTATCAGCCTCTGGCATTCCACTCTCACCTACTGTAGCGTGATTTTCGAGTCCTGCTCCATAATTGCCGGAATCTTTGATTTGATGTACTTCGCCGCTGTTTATCCCTGAACGAAAATTACACATTTAATCATGTCGACTGAAAGGTCGACTAATTTAAACAATTCATATTGTGAATTTAAATAAATCACAGTTTTTATTCTCTTGTTTTATTATGTTTAAACGCTTATATCGCGTATGAAACAAACTGTCTCTTTCCGCGAACATTCCTGACAATTTTTTTATTGTCTTCTCAAACGAGATTACCTCTGGCCTTTGAAGTAAAATTAGATTTGTGTATTTAGTGTTCTCTCTTTACCTAATTTTTGGACTAACAACGCAATTTTTCCCCTTAGGCCATTGTTCGCACCTTTTTGAAAAATTCTTCTCGTACATACGAAAATAGGCAGGCAAAGTTACTCTATTTTCTGAGACACACTGGAACTTTGAGAACGAATTCGATATCCATTATATGGTAATTTTTGTGGCCTTTTTCTTATGTTGTTTTATAAATGACAGTTTTGCAAAATAGCTTTATGTCTTCTGCTTCTTATTTTTGTGATTGCATCAGTCCATGTTGAATAATTTTGGTGATTTTTCAAATTTTTCTGATTGCTGTAACAAGTGTTGCTGTAATTGCTATTACTGTTGCATTTGCTGCTGTTTTAACTGAAAACTATCGTGCAATGCTTTAGTCAATTTAAGCAGTTATTCCATATTTGTTCAGTAATTTCAGTGAATATTTGATAAAATCTGTAATTAGTACTGTTGTACGTTTTACAAACAGTGTCTTTTGGTCTCTCTCGCTGTGAGTTTGAATCGAATCTCTCGCCGCCACTTTTGTATCATTTAAAGAAGTCATAAACAGACAAGTGAAAGAACAGCAACTCGTGCGTAGATGAAAAAAGACAGGGAATCTGATGGCAGTTTAGTAATTGTCACAGTTATCTCCTTTGCTCACTATATATGGCTGCTAATATAGACAGTCAGTCCACATAGGCGTTAAGAGTGTGAAACATTCTATTACAACAAAAATGTTGTTTAATAAAGTTATATAACTTGTTTTATATTTTAAAGTATCTCTCAATTCAATAGTTATGCTCTTAAATTACGATGTCAGATCTTGAGGCTCACACGAAAATCATACTTGGCGTCCAAATAGGTCAGAACGTGTTTCCATTATCTTTTGTATACACATGTTATCTTTGATCATCAATTAAAATGGCTTCAGTCGAATGACTTCTTCAAATTTAAAAAAGGCAATTCTTCCACAGATATTACAGACTGGTAATACATATGAATAAAACCCTTATGGAATATGGATTTCTTTCTAATCTATATAATGATTCACAGCAGTATTTGTTATCCTCGTGTTACTATTAGTGGATATATTGACTTACAGAAAATAAAACAATTATCATTAAACATTAGTATTCAAGTTTATTTCCTTTGAGGTATTATTAATATAGTATTTGCTTTACTCTTATCCAATATTTTTATTATTAATAAATATGTTTAACATGAACAATTTTTAGGCATGTTCATTATTTCGACTTGATGTGTTTAAAGTGGAAACCATTTTATCGAATCTTAATTTACATGCGTTTTTGTACATGCTTTGCTCAGCTAGTTTTGTAGATCATCAGAGAATTGTTATATGCCAGTAGAATTTAAAATATTTTTATCAAAGTTAAAATGTTACACATATTATGCCTGCATAAAAATATAAGGATACCAATTATCAGTTACATATTTGTTCATATATCAAATTTAAGACGTACCAAAATCAGGAGGCAAGGGAATAAGCATGACAAGATGTTATAGGAAATGTATTAATCTTAGATATGCTTTTCCGCTAAACTAAAGTTCTATCATATTATATTTAAGCATGTAAAATATGTAGTAATAACAAAAAATGTATTACGCTCATCTGCTGAAAATACATAATTATAACGATATTCAAAAAGTCTATCACATTTCAAACAGCCATACTGCCTTTCATGTCATATCGTAATATCATTACTGTATATAAACTGTCTCTTAGGTCATAAATAACAGGTAAACTAATTTAGATGCTGTGTACTTTGTATATTTGAACAAATTTGATTACGTCTCTTTCGATTAAAAAATTAAGTTGATAAAACACTTCTAGATGTTTATAGTTTTTAATCTACTGTAAACGTTGATTATTGCAACCAAGTTTCAACTAGGTACATGCAATATCTTTTAAAGTTACGAATGCTCAAATTTTGTTGAAAGCCTACATTAGCCAAACTTAAAGCTAAACTTTAAAATCTATCTAAATTTAAAGATGCTGACTTTAAAACTCTCATATACAAAGGATTAATATTTGAGATTTATCAATAATTTTGATCGAGAAATACGTGTGAATTCTTTCGTTTTTGTCAGCGAGGTTCATATGATTGATTAAAATTACAGAGAATTCAGTTAAATTTTGTAATGACTATCAAAATAAATTTAGAAATAAATACGCGCCTAGATCTGTTGGAAAAAATATGCATATGTTAGAAAAAGCCTTTAAAAGTAGGTTAAACAATTATTTGATCTATACGAATTAGGCTCGAAAAATGTGTTTCCATGAGAGAAGTTCATGGAGGAATAAAGATATTTTATTCGAAGCTTGACTCAAAAACTTTTCTCGGTGTAAAATAACATAATTAGAAAATATCATTAATTAGACTAAAACAATAACGTTTGTCGAAGTGGTTTGATATTAAATAATTAAATGAAAGGGAAAATAATATTAGTGAAAAGTAAGCATTCAGTCAGTTAAGTGCCATACGTGATACACGCTTGGGCGATCATGTTTCGAAAGCGATATGACTAACTGGGCAGAAGATTATCCCGCAGTAGGTTGCCATTAGCTTTCTGCGGTAGACTGGTTGCCAACCAAGGCTATAGAACCCAATCCTGCTATTTAACCCATAACTGGAAGGAAGAGACGGATTAATACCTTTCCCAAGGGTATTTGCGCGTAAGTGAATACAATGGATTCAGCTGGAATTCGAAATCGGCTCCCTGGTTTCTCCTTCGGAGCCGATATCCACTGTACCACAACGCACATCAAGTAAGCATTGCGATGCCTTAATAGCACGCTCAAAACATGGCGTCCGAAATACTTTCATGCAGATGAATAAATTCAAATTTGAATTAATTGTCCCCCTCTTTCATTTTCTCCCTCACGAACACACACACACACACAATATATATATATATATATATATATATATATATATATATATATATATATATATATATATATTAATTCAGATACTTCAATCCAAGGGAAAAAAGCAGAAAGGTAAATTCCAAAAACCCGATCCTAATTAATTTTAAAAATTTTATTTTAATATTAAAAAATGATACAGGAATTAATTTTGAATTAATCCTTTTTAAATATATATATATATATATATATATATATATATATATATATATATATATATATACATTCTGTTGCATACAGTCGGTCTTTTAGGTGAATGTTTGCAAATCGCTTTGTAGGAATTAGAGTTTATATGCCTTAGCAAGAGTTATTCTATTTCGAACCTCGAAGAGTGATATTATAGAACGGCAAACAAAGAATTGTGCCGCACAAATAAGAGAAACCACGTCTTTTGAGCAATTTTAACAGTAACAACTAAAATGGATATTATATTTAATTCAAAGAAGAAATAATGATATAATCAAGATACAGGCGTTACAAACAAGTTTAAATACAAGATTAGAAGGACAAGAACAGTGTGGTTTCGTTAAAGACACTGGAACAAGGAATGTCATATTTATTATTAGGATGTTCTCTGAAAGGGCAATACAAATGAAGAAGAACTTATACCTGTGCTTTATTGATTATGCGAAGACGTTTGGCAAAATATGCCACAAAGAATTGATGGCGATGCTGGGCAGCCTGAAAATATTTGGGAAAGACTTGAGAGCAAACCGCTTGTATACGGACAGATAATGAATTGAGTAGATATACAAAAATAGAAAGGGGCGTAAGACGAGGATGTGTCTTTTCACCTGATCTGTTCAACTTGTACAGCGAGAATATTTGGGCACCCTATAAGTTATGCCTGGATTCGTAATCGGAGGCCACAATTTAAACAACCTAAGATATGCAAATGATACAGTGCTGATAGTAAACACAGAAAGGAAACTACAAAATCTTCTACAGAAGATAGTTGAAGAAAGTAACAAGAAAGGATTTGAAATAAACTGCAAGAAAACCGAATGCATAGTCATCAGTAAATAGGGCAACCCAATATGCCAAATACAGGTCGGAGATACCAGAATCAAGCAGGTACAAAAATTTAAATAGCTGGGAAGTGTTATAACAGGAGACGGAAAGTGCGACACAGAGATCCAAAGGCGAATTAGCCTGGCGAAGGAAGCATTCCAGAAGTTGTGTAAGGTATTAAGAAAGAGGACAATTTTGCTAGAAACAAGGAAGGGAGTAATGGATTGCTAAGTGCTGTCCGTCCTTCAATATGGCAGCGAATGCTGGACCATATCATCAAAGATGAAGAAAAAACTTGAAGTAACTGAAATGTGGTTCTACAGAAGGATGCTGCGAATATCATGGATCGAGAATGTGAACAATGATCAGGTCTTAGAAATGATCGAACAAAAAGGAAATTAATACTGAGCATCATGTAGGGAAAGGGACATGCAATGAGAAAGTAGGGCTTGGAGAACGTGATATAAAAGACCAGATGATGGAAGAAAGAGACAGGGGAAAGCAACGGATAACTTATTTCAAGGATCTAATCAGGTGGATGATGGAGCGATGGTTGCATGGTGTAACAGGAGAAGGCATGCTCAGAACCACCAGGAATAGGGAAACGTAGAAAGCCCTGATCGTCTGAGTCCTGAAGGGACAGGACACATAGAAGAAGAAATGAGACACCTCCGGTAAAACAAATAAACTAGACAAGACGCATTAAATAAAGAATTTACAGAAAATTCAGAAAAATAGTTCCGAGAAAGCTCTGTTTGCAAACCGGTTCACGGTCTTAAAAGCTAGACAAATTTTACCTTTTCAGTCAGTGTTCGACTCAGACAACACTCCGTCTACAAACAGAGATTTGGCTGAGAAGAAAAACCTGTCTAAGTGCACAATCTCGTGTATGCGGGTTTGGGCAAAATTGATACTTTGACCCGTGTGTTCGCGCTCGGAATCCACCCGCAAAGCCCGACCTTGTGTTACATATCACCTCAGTGACTAAACTTTGGGTAAATAACAAAAGTTCTGAGACTACGTAGGGAAAAACGACAATGTGACCGATCCTGGGGTTTCGAAGGCTTTGTTAATTTTGGCTTTTGTTCCGAGTGTACGAACTCGGCTTTCCAACGTTAAGCCCTGCTCTTGGGTCACATCTTTTCTTAGTGGAGATAATTTGGGTACAAATCCATATGTCCGAGAGAGTTGAGAGATATTTTGAGTCAGCCCGGAGTTTATTAAATCTTGCTCAGAACAATTATAGTTTCACCAAACACGATTTATTTTTTATCACTAACCGATTGGAATTTGTATTTTGTGTTAGAAAACATGTCATATTTTACGTTAAGTTTACCGTTTATATTTTACTTTTTTAGTGAATTTTTTATGTGTATGTTTTTGTGTTTTATTTACCACTTCACAATATTTTTTGCAATAATTGTTACTTTTGATAGTAAAGGGATTCCATTTTTGGGTATCTTTTATTTCAATTTTCAGCTTCTTTTATTTTTCATCCCCGTCCGCAAACAACACATTTTCTTTTTTGCTCAATCTTTTAGATTTTCATTTCCCAAGTGATACTTCTTTTTTTTTTTGGCCTAAATTTAGTTTTTACTCGTCTCTGTCCAGCAGCGAATCAAGTCTAATTTAATATAACTTTTGTTTCCAATTATTATTTATGTTCTTATTCTATTTTCTCATTCGGCCATTTTGAGTATTTGTAAAAATTATTTTTACACGTGTCTCTTTTTAATAATTTTTCGTTTGTTGTATTTGTTTATTTATTTTGTTGGGTTTAATTTTTTTTTACAGTGTACCCTTTTTTAGTTAATTGCATTGTTTTAATAAATTTATTCTTATTTATCACGTAAAACGTTTTCTTTTTTCACCTGGCCTTTTTCCTTCTTTTCAAGAAGTTCGTTTTAATATGTGTAACCTTAATGCAAGACATTTTTTATAACATCTTTGGTCGGTATACTTGTTTTATAGTCTTCGTAAATTTGTTTCTCATTGTTCTGTTTACATATTTATTGATTATTTTGAGAAATTTTCGTTTGAAAATAAAAAAGGAAAATAAAATGAAAAAGTTAAAGTAATAAAAAATGACCAATAATCGTCGGCTTATTAAAAAAGAACTGCTCGGATCAAAAGAAATGTCATCACTAAAAAAATTTAAAAAAACACTTAATCAACAGGGACTACAACAAAGGTAATCATTTAAGACCAAAAGGTTAAAAGAAATGCACGATGGCAAAAAATAACCGACATCAAGAAAAGTTGTTACTAACTGATTCCAGTACAAAAACAGCAGCAAAAGCAATAAGAAAATGTAGTGACAGGGGACTCGATCTTCTTGTTGGAAGTGCTCATTAAAGTGCATAAACAACATGACAGAATTCCTGAGGCAGACCAAGAGCTATACGCATCTTATCTAATTAGATGGCTCTTATTAGACCATCTGAAATTAAAGAAGGTTCAAAACATAATTTTCAGTTTTTGTGTGGCAGTCATCATGCAAATCTACGGAGAAAGAGAATAAGGGTCGTGCCATGTGTCGGCTATTGAGAAGAGATACGGGATTGAATACAGAGCAGACTACTTGAGAGAGTGACAGAAAAGTGCAGATAAAGAGAGAGGGAGAGAGAGAGAGGGAGAGACAAAAGTGAAGAAATTCCTACAAGCTAATTCGGCTTCTTAATGTGCAGTTGATTTTTAATTACTTTGACGCATAATGTTGCATGCAAAGTTTAACTTGAAACTTAAACCCGGGTTCGATGGCTCCACGTCTGTACTGGACAGGGTTGAGAGGGTGGAATTAACCTGTCCTATGTGTGGAGTTAAGCATTTCGTTAGTAATGCAATTAATAGAAGGCGTTCTTGATGTTTACCAGCATTAAACGACAGAGATATGGCTGATGTTGAGTTAAAAAAGGCTATTCTGTACAGTGCCTTTGCGATGGACCCTTATGCAGCGTTCGAACGCTTTACCACCCGGAACTTATTGGCAGGCGAGACAACTGATAGCTACTTTGCGGTACTGAAGAAGCCGGATGTGCTGTTTGGGAGATTTCCTGAAGAGACTTTTGCATTTGTGACCGGATTCCCTATTCGAATGAAGTAACACATGAGAGCGTCTATAAGCATTGAGTCGACGTCGACTGAGCAGCAATTTGAGCGTGCACATTAGGCCCAGAGAAGCCACAATCATTACGGGCTGGACTCACGTCCCAATGTGAAATCCTTTCGTTGTGGGTGGAGTGCAAATGATGGGGTGGGCGCGTACGCTGCTTCCAGTGTGGCGGAATCGGACTGATAGCTTCAAGCCGTCTGAGAAAGGAACCGATAAACTAGATGTCACTGTCGCTCTGTTCCCCGGACAAAGGTAAATGAGGCGCTACAAATTATCCGTGTGCATTTCGATCAAACTCCCTGCTCAGCGCTGCTTGATTGAGGCTGTTTCCGTACCATAGTGAGCGTAAGCTTGTGCCGCAGCTGGAAAAGAAAAAATGTTAAATAACCATCATGAATGGCGATACATAGATGGGCTATGTAATAGTGTTAGTGAAAATTTGCGCAGATTTTGCTGAATCTGCTGAGGCCGACGCGCTGCTGACGCGGAGGGACAGACTGGACTTCGATCTGCTGCTCGAATATGACGCTATTAATGCACTAAATGTTTCCCTCATTACTAGAGCTAGAAGTACGCAATTCCTAAAGACTCCGGTGTGCACCGCACTTCGGATCGATCAGACAGACCTCAAGATCACCGAAGGAATATCTGGACCGCGTCTTGGAGGTGGAGTGGCAATAAGCGCCACCCAAGCCAAGGAATGGCATCGCAGAGTACCCCGTACCCGCGAACGTAAGGGCCGTAATGGCAGTGGTACAACAGAACAAGTCAAAGAAGCATCCAGTCATGGACTACCGTGAACTCAATCAATATATAGATGTTTATACGGCCGTTCCTGATATATATGCTAGGAAGTTGACAGAGTGACACCATAAATGGTCGATGAAAACTTACGACCGTTCCAGACGGTGGTATTTCGCGGCAAATGGTTCTCCATCACGAGATTGTGTTTCGGTATCAATGGGGCACCGCAAATGATAAAGACCATCGTCAGTGCTGTATTCTCACAGAAAGAAAACAGTTGAAAAGGCGACATCGGCGTATCTTGACGACATTTATATAAATGAAGATCACGAACCAGCGACGCACATCCGCACGAAATTGGCAGAGTTTGGCCTAAAATGCAAGGAACCAGAGAGGCTGGAAAACGTAGCTAGCGTGCTTGGCATGGACGTCAGGTGGATGGAGAATGACACCCTGCGATAGAAACGAGGAAATGTGATTCCGGAAATCCCTGGAGTTCTCGCAAGGCAGACGTTCTTTCCCCTGTGCAAAAAATCTTGTGGGCACCTGCCAGTGTGTGGCTGGCTTTGCGTAACACTAGATCTAATAAAACGCAGGGCGAATTCGGTTACCACAGGATCGAATGATTAAACAAGTGATATTTTTCTCACCCGAATGAATGCAGAAAGTGTAGAGAGAGAGATCAACACGCGATGACTCAGTCCGAGGAGAGTGCTGCGTCAACGAGGAAGATATTAAACGTATTTGTCGACACCAGTTCATTACTTGTTTAAGGCCCGCAAACGACGTCCGGCACATCAGCCTAGCTTACTTAAATGCCGTGTTGAAGGTCATTAATCTAGCATTACACTGTTAATAAAAAAAGTTGCACCTGCATACCGTCTCCTTTGCGTCTATCACTGGGTTTCCAACACGCTGACAGGGAAAGCAAGAATACATACCAATGGAACAAGGGAGATGCTCATAGCGCGAGGGTTATTGACCTTAGTCTAGAGAGAGTATAACCTGATAGTCAGCGTAATATTGGTCGCGTCAGACTGCAACCTTGCCGACAAGCTTACACGTGTGACCCGAAATAGGTACAATGCCATATAGATGGTTGCCAGCCCGTTGGTCAAACATGCACTGCTAGAGAGAACTCGACGTGCCAGCAGCAGGTTAAATAACATTCATCTACATAGCGAACATCAAGGTATCAAGAGAACACGGAATTTCGTGAAACTTGTTGACCAAACAGTGGCCAAACCTGTGGTCAAGCAAATCATCAAGCACTGTCAGGTCTACCCGTCTATTGACACAGCACTTTTCTTTCAAGTGACGCATGGGAAAGGGTGGGAATGGATATCACCCATTATAGTAATAACCACTATCTTACCCTCATCGACTGTGGAACCTCCCTGTTTGCAGTTTGGCGACCACTTGCACAGCAAGATTAAGAAAGCATTATTCGACAACTATCGTCGCTTTCTTACAAGCGAAGCGCACCAGATGAGAATTTGGCCGATAGCAACCCCGCTTTTTACAGCCAGCACGTCAAAGAGTTTCTGTGTGAATGATGGGGTCAGACTGTGGCTGCATTATGCATACGCTCCTTCAAGCAACGACATTGCAGAAAAAAGCCACTGCAGCATAAATATAATTGCCGCCAGAAAGAATTGCCCCAATTGCAGAAACAGCGTACTGGTACAACGTAACGCCAAAGCACTGCGTGTCCCCGCTAACCGCACCTGCTAAAGTCATCTACAAGTACTAGGGTCGGATAAAATGGATCGACGTTGTTCATTCACCAGATGACGAGATGGTGGGCGGGTCATATGCTGTCAGAGATCCTCTCTGGGTGAAACCGTTAGGCAGTCGGTGTGCCACTAGATTCAATTGGGGTCGAGTACCTGATATGGTCAGTCAGCAATCTGTCCTGTGATGAGTCGTCTAGTGGTGAATTAATAATGGGTAGCACCCTTGGTCCGCTCGAAAATATAATCGCGAACTCGTAGGAGGATTCGGAGACTGAAACTGAGGTGCACGTCCCAGTACAAAGGAGCACACGAACCAAAAGGCCACCCCTGCCCTGTCTCATGAGTGATCAGATCAGGAGAGATTGTAGCAGCTATCACACAAATCTACGACGAAAGACAGAAAGGGTCGTGCCGTGTGTTGTCCATCGGATAGATGACACGGATTGAGACTAGAGCTGACCACGTGAGAGAGAGAGAGAGAGAGAGAAAGAGAGAGAGAGAGAGAGAGAAATGTTGTTATATATTGACATTGGATTACGTGCGGATAAAGAGAGACGTCTCAGACACAAAGAAGGAGAAATTCTTACCCTTTGAAATTGTCGTAATCAAAATTATCCATGGCTTTAAACCCCAAAGAGTCATTAGAGGCAATTGATATTTCATTTTAGACGTGTTGTTGCTACACCTGTAGTACCGCTTTCATCTTGACAACTAGAGATAAGACATCATCATGAGCACTGTATATGAGTGCAGACGGAAAACCAAAATATCAGTTAATATTATGTCCTTCCTCGTTTAGGGAAGTAGATCCAGCTTGCAGGCCGTTCGCGCTAGATGTTACTCTAAAGGATAAGTGTTTTCATCTCATTGGGTTTTATACGTCTAATAAAATTGTTGCGCGGATTGATTTGTTTCGGTAAATTGAGCCATTTTTTCGATATCTTGGCGTCTAGTTTTATCAGGTGATTGGAATGAGAAGCTATTTCGGACTTTATTGACATGTTCAATCTTGTCGATAACTATCGTTATGAGCACCCACTGGAGATGAGTGTACTCTTGGACTAATAAATGGCAGCTCGGTTGCAGTGGTGTATTCTACTTACTTTGATTAGTTCTAGTTAAGGGAATCGATCTGGAACTTTTAACTTGTCCAAGTTTCAAATCTACTGTTTACATTGGATCTTAGGCTTGTCCAGGTTTGTGAAGCTGGTTAGCCGGAGATAAATTTCAAACTGTAGTAGAAGTTTCTAACTCAGCCTTTCATCAGGAGTGTGATTTAGTTACAACGCAAAAACAAAAGTGGGGATAGGATAGGTATTTTCTGTCCTTTGACAATGTTGAATACAATTGTAGATTTTAGCAAAGATTTTATTCAGCCGTTTGCAAATTGTCTTGTCTAGACTGATCGGCTCTAAGCAGATTTGTGCTGTGAAGGGTAGGACTATTGAGAACAAATTACATTTGCTACTCATGATCATCGAGTATGTCAGTAGCAAGGTTTCACTGATCAAATTAGTTTAGCCCAAAGCATCTGACAGGCTTGACTAACGTTTGCTGGATGCTGTCCTTTCTTCCGCTGGTTTCGGATCAAACTTTCATACGTATCCCATATTCGTGTGGAAGTTAATGAAGTTCTGACGGAGCATTACATGTTGTTCCGCTTCATTCATGAAAGTTTTCTGTTTTTGATTCTGCTTTATGTTCTTGCATTGGTGCTGTTTTTTATAAGTAAATGATGAATCCTCCTCTACGTGGAAGCTCCATATCTGGTGCCACTACCTCGGCCAGTTACACCGTTTATGCTGATGACATTTCGGTTCTTCTGTCAAGAAGAGCAAGCATATAATATTATAACTGGCCACGAATAATTGAAACATATTCCAAGTAGGAAAAATGCATATTTGCTGCGGGAAATGTAACACTGACGACGAGAAATTAAAACAACATTTTTTTATTTTCTTATTTTTTGGTTTTGCGTAAGGAGAAAAATAAAGGTATTCTTAAATATGAAGGAATTATTATCCCAAGTCATATACCAGCAACAACAACAGATAAACTCCAGAAATAACAAAAAACACTTCATTAAAAATAATTCAGAAGTCAATGGAACATTTTCCAATTTCTTTTACTCTCGGTTGCCAAATTAAATGATGGGATTAACTTTTATGCTTATTTTAGAATATACGAGCGCATTTACAGAGAACAGTGCTACGACTGGGGAAATAAGAAAAACATACATTTTTGAGAAAGTTAGCACGACTAGAACATGAAAAATACTGTAATTTTTTACTACCGAGAAAACGAAGTAAATTTGCTTTGAAGAAGCACTAAATATTCTGACTAAAATCTTTAGCAAGAGAAGTTCATTATTTAATACTCGATGAAAATGTATGAATCTAAACTAAAATGAAGATTTTGATACACATGCTGAAATCGTTAATAAAGTGTGCTGTAAGTTTCAAATTAAACTAGTTGATTCCGGATATTATATATATATATATATATATGTAAATGCAGAAGTACGTGTTAGAATCCAAAAAAACTGAACAGAAATAAAAGGAATATTACAAGAAATATCAAAGGATTTTAGAGAATTTTAAATCTCTGATGTGAAATGCAAGAAGAAATTGATATGTAGGAAGAAAATGTCGACATCAACACGTGTGGTCGAACTTAGACCTTCAGTCAAAAACGTAACCGTTGAGGATTAATGCTGCAGGAATCACATTATCGTAAATATTTACAATATAAAAAAAAACTTACAGAACATTTTGAGTGTATTCTGTGAGTGCATCATTCCGGTGTTGTGCATCATTGAAGAGATTGTTATCTGAGTGAATTACATGTGAGAATTATTCCGAGAGCATTTTGGGGTATTATTCAAATGATTCGTTTAGTACATCAACCTTACGTGAAGATACTTAAATATTATAACCCGATGATAGTTATTAAAATTTCCCTTCAGAATAACGTTAGGACATCTAACGTTATGAAAGTGACGACCAAGTTGAGATTCGAAGTCAAGCTGGGAAAAAGAAGAAAAAATACGTATCCTACTCGTAGTAATGAAAATATTCAGCGTAATGCAACAAAAAGAACAAAATATGCGTAAGAAGCAACGGCTAGAACTACAGTTACAACGAGAAAAGGACCAAAATGAATGTTTTTTGAATTTGTGTTTAAAAAGACGGCGGGGGAAAATGTCTGACTGTTTTACTTCAAACGCTATTGCAAATTCCATTAGCGACTTCCTATACAATCCGTAGGAAGGAATAACTTTTCCAACGTATTACAAAAGATACGAAGTGATTTTTAAAAATGATTATTCGCATAGGAATATCGAAAAGAGAATCCGACTATTATTGAGATAATTATCACCTGCTGAACATAAAAAGTACATTTTGCCAAAACAACCAGGCGAGATAAATTTTGAGGAAAATGTAAGGATATTATGATAATTTTCTGAGATATAACCTCATTATTTGTTGCACGGTGAAGCTGTTTAAATCTCGTAAAGTGTTCCGATGACGATTTTGTCACATACGCAGGAGCGGTCAACCGGCAATGTGAGAAATTTGAATTAAATGAGTTAACTTCCAACTCATTTGAATGTTTGATATTCGTTCAGGGCTTAACTTCAAATAAGAATGTGAAAATATGATCTAAGATTCGGACTAAACTCAAAATGGATTTAAATTAACTCTCTACAAATAGCAAAACAGTCTCAGCGCATGGGGATCTGAAACTTGATACCTCAAGGAGTGAGAAGAGAGATACCTCACAAATATAACGTTTGAACGTTTAAACAAAAAAGAAGACGTTGAAAAAGAGTTTACTTCCAGCGAAACAGCGAAAATAAAAATACAATTAAATATCAAATACCTTCTACGGTTGAGGAGGTAAGCATTTTAAAAATGATTCTTTAGAAACAAAAAGGGGTAATAATGTGGAAGATTAGGACATAATAATACTTACTACAAATCCAAAAATTGAAGGAGAAACGAAAAGAATGTCAATACATTGAGTAAAGCCGACAAGCAGAAGAAGTAAATTAGTAAGACTTTGAAGGAAACATCTTCAAAGAGAAAATTTGTTTTTGCTTTTACTTTTAACCATACATAAATAAAGTATAATTGGTTATTGCATCCGATACTATTATAATAAACGGAAAGTCTTGGAGAAAACTGTATAGACCTATTTTATTAACTTTGAGAGAATTTGGTCGTACTGTTTCAAGGAAGTGCGCCTGTAACATTTCTTTTGTTCACCTGTAATAATTTTTTGTCGTATTTATGTTAAAACATGAATTAATTTGGAACAAATGATATTTTCTTGTTTAAACTTTGGAACCTTCTGCTCAATTTGTTCTACAATCAAGTACATATTGTCACCGGCAACGAAAACATTCATAAATGAATTTAAAAGAAATCTAAATGAATTTTATTTCAGAAGAAGTTGGCAGGTGCACAAAAGTAAAGGCGAATTTTGAAGTTAAAGAAAATGAGAACCAATATTTAGGCCAAAAATATGTACTTTTTGCGCTATTAAATTCAATCACTGAGAAATTGGAAAGGGGAAAATATTAGGGGTCATTTTCAAAATAAACGAATGGATATAGACGTAAGTTTACAGAAAAATGAATATTAAAAGCCGTGCAAATCCTGACTTTTCAACGAGGCTTCATAAAAGCTTACAAAATTATAATCACCCGTTACCAAAACCGAAAAAAAAGTTCGCTAAAATAAAATGTTTTTCTAAGTTGGACTTATTGGACGCAAACCAACAAATACTGGTAACAGAAGTCTACGAAATTACTATCTATCAACACTCATAAAGGTCTATATAAATTCAACTGACTTCCTTTCGGGAAAACTAGTTCAGAACATCTTTAACAAATACTCGCTGGTGTAGATTGCGCACAAGCATATTTGGATGACTTACTGATTAAAAACAAACCAGACCTCAACATGCCGAAGAAGTAAAAATAGTTTCGAAAGGATGAAAAAATACCCGTTCAAAACTAATGAAACAAAATGTGAGCTAATTATGTCCAGAATAAAATATCTGAGACAAATTATTGACGAAAAGACCAGATCCTGCAAATCAAGCACAATTAAAGAAATGTCCGCTTTGACCAATTTAGCAAATTTGCAAGCATTTTTAGACCTTGCAAACTTCCAGTATATATATACGTCAAATATGCATGAGTTAACAGCACATTTAAATGCCTTGTTGACAAAGACGCTAAATAGATTTGGACAGATGAATGCCAAAGTGCGTTTAAAAAGTTTAAAATTTCGAAATACCTGACTCACTGATGCATTTTGATCCCAAATTAACATTGTTGTTGCATCAGATGCAAGTGATTTTTTAATTTAAATATCATTGCAAAACTTCATGCTTAATGAATTCAACGTTGGTCATCCGGGTGTTTCATTTATGAGATGAATCATTACTGGCCAAATATAAATAAAGACATAGAAATTTTGTTAAATCACGCAGAGATTGTGCTTTGGCAGCGAAGTCTCCACCGATTAAGTTTCACCATTGGCCGGTGATAGATATTCTATAGTCCCGATTACATTTAAATTTTGCTAGACCATTGAATAGAACATATTACTTGGTGGTGGTCAACGTTTATAACAAGTAGCCTGAAATACTGAAATGCAGAAGTCTAGCTAGCGCGTTAGCAATAAATGTTTTGCACGAAATACTTGCATGGTATGGCGTATCTGATTCATTGGACAACGCGTCGAAGTTCACATCTAGTCAATTTAAGTTAATTCTGCAAGTCCTTACAAATACAACATATTACTACGCCCCCGTATCTTTCAAGATCAAACAGACAAGCGGAACTCATTGGTGACACGTTAAAATGATCTTTTAAAATCAGATATAGAAATGTCGGATGAGAAAGTGTTTCATAAATTTCTGAGTATTTACGCTGAATCCTAACACTAGATCTGAAATGCAACCGGCTGAATTGATATTCACCAGAAAAATTAAGTCTCTGTGTGATTTAACAAAATTTCTATATCTTTATTTATATTTGGCCAGTAATGATTCATCTCATAAATGAAACACCTGGATGACCAACGTTGAATTCATTAATTCAACGAAGAATTGGACAGACTTGAACAGTTAACATTTAAAATGGGCATTACCAGCAGTTCATGCAAAACAAAATATCGGGCTTTTGTTAATTTTCGACTGAGTTAAATAAATGTCACATAATTACCATATACCTACTGCAGAAGAACATTTTGCAAAAATAAAAGTCGGAAAACTTTTTTCGAACATGGAACTTTCTGAGGCTTAATCTCAAATACAATTTGAAGAGGAATGTTCAGGGTTAATAACAAAATATATATTTTTTTTAATCATTTCACTCCGAGCAAGGCGGAAACGCCACTGATGTGCAGGGGGCTACATAAATGTAAAAAGATTAATTAGAAAAGAGTGAGGAGTACAAACTAGTTAGAAAGGAACAATAGAAAGCTGAGAAAGCAGGTGCGATGACAGATACATAGGTGGAGAGAAAGGGAAGGTTATACGGGGGTGGAGAGAGAGCTAGAGTCCAGTGGTTAGTAGATGAGTACTGACTTTGCATTTAAATTTCTGGAGGTTATAGCCGTCAGTAAAGCAAGAATACGGGAGCGAGTTCCACAGGCGGGAAGTCCGAGAGAAGAAGCTGCAGGAGTAGAATTGTAGTCTGCATTTGGCTAACCTAACTGTGAATGGGTGGGACCCAGTCGCCAGTCTGGTTGCACGAGTAAACACCTGTTGAGGAGGCATCAGTGACTTAAGTTCGTCTGAGCAGAAGCCATGAAAGTATTTATAGCACAGACAAAGGGAGGGCACATTTCGACAATGGGGAAGTGGCTGCAGTCGAGCCGCCAGATCAGTACCTATCACATTACAGACTCTCCTTTGGAGCCTGTCAAGAACACTGAGGAGAACGGCAGGGACACCTGACCATAAATGGCAGCAGTACTCCATATACGGACGGATGGTTGACTTGTATATATGCAGGATGGATTCAGGTGGAAAAAACATCCTGGATCGATATAGAGACCTAACCTTCTTAGCAGTAGATTTTGCTATCGATTAAATATAGTGTTTCCATTTGAGGTCTGAGGACAGGGTAAGTCCGAGGAGGCGTAGTGTATTACTCTCCAGGAGAATCGCTTGGTCCATGCTTATGGGAGGCAGGAGAGGTTGCCTGTAATGCTTGACAGACAACAGCTTGGTCTTAGATGAATTGAAATTGACAAATCATTTCTTGCCCCAGTTCACCACAGAGTGAAGATCCCGTTCAAGGTCAGCAGCGAGATTATGTCTGTCTGCCACGACAGGTTTCTTACTGGTGCGGGAGTGTATTGTAGTGTTATCTGCGTAGATGCCTACTTGGGACTTGATCTCATCTGGGAGGTCGTTGATGAAAATAAGGAAGAGCGTCGGGCCCAGGATAGAGCCCTGTGGGACACCAGCATTCGTGCTGTAGGACGAAGAGGCACGCCCATTCAGAACGACCTTCATTTTGCGGTTATTTAAGAAAGATTGGATTAGGTCAAGCAGGCGACCGGTAATACCATAACCGTCGCAGAGGAAATCGCGAAAGGCATCCCACATCAGCGTTTTGGTAGAGGTAGGATGTCCTATAGGTAGGGGGCTCCTGGGGGGAGTAAGATTGGAAAGAAATATGAGAGAGACTACAGCGTGTTCGGAGTTGCCGAGAGGGCAAAGCTGCGAGACTTGACAGGCGTCAGGCGCAAAGGTGAAACATATATCTAGCAGTGAGGAATGACCCGAGGGAGTGCTTGGGAAGCGAGTGGGGAAGTCCACCACTTACTTCTTTCAAGATATATGTGGCTACAAGTATATTTCAAGAAGCTTTGTGGATTGTGATTTCTCAGTTGTGTATCTAGATGATTACAGTATATCTCAGGAAGAAAATAGTATGTAAAAATATTTTTTATACGTGAGTATGGATTAAAAATCTTATAAGAAAATTATGTTTTTTTTCCGAAAATCTAGTACCTAGGACAAATTATTGACAACAATATCTTCAACCAGATCCGTTAAAGACAAGTGCATTTAAGAATACGCCATCACCAACAAACATTACTGCACGAAAAGAATTTATAAGACTAGAAATTTTTATCAAATTTACATAACTATTAAGCAGAATTTGGGTGCTCTAATTAAAAACTTTCTTAAAAAAGCGTAAAGTAAAACAGGACTGACCATTTGTCAAAAGGCGTTTGAAGCAATCAAGAAAATACTAACGCAAGACTTATCATTAGCTCACTAGTATCCGAAAGCAGAGATCGCATTGGGTTCAGTTGCGAGTGACTAAATTACAGGAGTGGTGATTCTAAATAAATATAATGACGGTGACATAAAACCGTCACACATGTTTCACGTACGCTAATATTGAAAGAAAAAAACGAAACAAAACACTACAACACAATCAAAGAAAGATATTAGCAATAATACTTGCTGTGAAAACTTTCACAAATTTATACATGGAATGAGTTTTTATTTACAGGAAGGCCACAAACCTCTATTATCAATTTATATTTCGGAAAAAAATCCTACATAGTTACAGTGGATATGTTACATGATCTGTTTGCAAGATATAGAATTCTTCTTTGCATAAAGATTAGTAATATCTAGTAAATAAGCAGTGAATTAAATAGCCTTATCCGAAATTATAACAATTTCGGATGAGGGTATTTAATTCACTGCTTATAAATGTAGAGAGTTTTGTAAAATATTCTCAATGACTATTTTTACTTATGTCCCAAGGCAAAACGGACGAGCTGAATATTTTGTGTGTAGTTTAAAATTTTTTTTTTAAAAAAAGCAAGTAATGAAAAACTGAGTAAAGAAGCACTACGAAAATTATTGAAAGTACACTAGACAACCTCGAATCTCAATACATTGACAGGCATGTCACCGGTAGAATTAATGTTCCCGAGAAAAAAAAATCGCTGTTTAACAAATTGTTACCTATCAAAAAAAAATAAGAACGGATAACAAAAAAGACACAAGATGTTACAAATTTTTCTTATTTTTCAGAGGATATAAAAATGAAAACAGAAATATGGGAACACGGAGTAATAAATTCACCAATGCTAAATAATTTGTATTAAAGATATAAAACATGGGAAACCAAACGTCAATGGAATCAGTTAACGGAAACATTTACTGAAGAAAGGCCACAATAAAAGAACCAATGCAAATTCTGTATGATATATTTGACCAACAGTAGTCTGCAAGCATGGTGGCATCCCAACGATCTTGATAGCGAACATACAAGTCGCTGATGTCTTGGTGGAAAACGGGCAAGATGATTGTGCGAAAATGTAACTTGATGCTCATATTTGCACTCAGTTGATGGAGACTTATGGGTAATGTTTCAGCAAGCTGTTTATGTTTCCCACGGAGAATTTTACTACATTTGTAAACGCCGTCCAGGCACTCAATTCTGCAGCATTCATAACGTTACAGAAATTTCCATCATTCCTTAATTTTTGAATCTGGGATTCATCCAAACTTCCAGCTTTTAATTTCTCTGTGGTTAAGACTGAAAATTTCATGCAAATGTATTTGAAACAGTCGCTATCTTTCTCAAGAGCCTTCACAAACTGTTTCATGAGGCCCAGCTTTATGTGAAGAGGAGGAAACAAAATTTGGGTACGCTCCACCAAAAAAGAAGCCAGAACATTGAGAGAGTCAGGAATCAGTTCACTGCGCACAGGCCAATCTTTTTTTATCCAGTTCTTGACTTTTATCCCACAAACGCAACAAGGAAGGAAATTTTGTGTAGCCACCTTGTAGCCCGAGGAGAAACCCAACCATTTTCAAATTGACACAGATGATACATTGGTGCTGTCTATTTGAGATTTTTTCCAGAACAAATTTGATTCAATGATATTTTTCTTTGAGGGTCTTTGAATGACCTAGAGGAACTGATCCATATAAGTTGCCATTGTGAAGAAGAACACATTTTAAACTTCTTGTGGAACTGTCTATAAAACGGCGCCAATCTTGATGATCATACTGTTGGACACCAGGCTAGCAACGTCGTTTCAAAATATTATATCGTTTTCCTGAGTGAAATATGGAAAGAATAAAATATGGCGTTTTCTATCGAAGGTTATGAGAGTTCCAGGCTGAAGTAGATTTTTGTCTTTGAGTCTTGAAGCTAAAAGATCAGGAGATTCTTTGGAATGGTTGAGATCTCTAGTCAAATCATTAAGTTCTCCTTGAGAAAAAAGCTGTGGTAGTGAAGAAGGAGGAAAACCGACATCTGGAACAGTGGCTTCGCTACTGTCATTGGACAAACCAGAGGCTTGATCTTCTTCAGAACCAGGCAATTCCAATTCGGGCAAGCCTTTAAACACTGGAACAGGAATTCCATTGCAGTGTGGAATAGGCCTAATTGCAGACTTGAGGTTTGGATAAACCAACGAATTCCTGTTCTTCCTGTTGATTCCCTTCGTTTTGACTGCACAGAAGTAGCAGTCATCGAAATGGGTTTTCAGTTCACGTCAGACCATTGGAATACCAAAGCGGAGTAACTTTCTATCCTTTTTTGTCCACTATCAAAGATGCTCAACACATTGCTGGCATACAATATGGGGTGCCCATGCCTTATCTTGATCACCCACCATTACTTTGAAGTAAGCAAAATAAGCACACTTCAAAAATTCACTTACTCTTTGCCTGTTGAATTGCAACGTATATTCCTCGCATATATAGCAAAACATATTTGGATTGTTTAAACAACGTCGCCAAGGAGAGAATGTAGCCATGCTAAAATTTTGCTCCAAATATCTGCAACAAAAGTGAAATAATACAGCTTAATTATTTCCTGTCTGACTTATAAATGAATTCCTAATATTAAGAGAATAAAATTTACTTTAACCCAGAAATCAACAAAAGAGAATGTGAAAACAATAACAACAAACGAGGGTAGGAAATTGAAGGAGTTAAAGAAATCGAAAGACTGAATAAGTACTTAAAGAAATGACAAAGTAAACAAACACATTGTCCAGAAAAAGAAATGAATATAACATACCGTTGATGCCGGGGATGGGAGCGGATAAAGAAGAAAGAGGAGTGCTGTGTCGCAAATGGTTGCAAAAAAGAAGTAAAGACCATCCGGAAGAGGAAATTAGGAAGAAAGTAACTTTTTAGTTAAGAGTAACTTAAAGGGAGATAATGGGTTCAAAACAGGTGAACAGAACACCTAATTTTAGGGAATAAAGACGTGACCTGATGAGAAAAACTTAATCTGATTTTCGGAATCAGCATCCCCAAATTAGTGTAAATCACCTTAGAAACATTGGGCACCAAAAAAAGTGTTAGCCAGTGTTATCATTCAGGTAAACTAAATCACATGAAATTTTAAATGTTTATTTGAATGTTTTGTTCAGCGAATTCAATAGTACTACCAATATAAACTTTTATATTACCGGGTTTTCAGTAGAAGAGAAAGTACATTGATGAACTATTTATTCTGTAAGGCACCTGACCTGTTTTCCAAAGGACACTGTATATGCTATACATATGCTTCTACAATTTTATTTATTACTGGCTAATATATTATTTTCAGTTTTGGATGAATGTTATTTTCAGATTTTTAAATTCTCTGTATATTAACATTCAAATTTCATGTATTTTTAAAATGGGGGAATATCTCATGAACATAAGGGCATCATCCATGTATAATCAAATATATTATGTATTTATATCATTATGGGCTGTAAAATTATATACCAAAATAAGATAACCATGTTTGAAGACACTGGATCTCGACAAAATCCAAGTTATGATTTGCAATGTAATTTGTCCCAATTTGTCTACTCACCTTCAGCCACATTCCCACCGTACATTCTTCAATTATTTTAAAGGCTTCTGCTCTGATGTGCTTTTTTCCCTTGTGTCTTGCCAGCATTAGTTTTCTCCCGAAACTAGATTGGCAACTAGGTTCTACATTTTTACCATCAAAATAGGCTAATATAACATCCACTTCTTTAGTAGTTTATTTCTTCGCACTTGCCGCCTGTTTAGCTCCCTTTCGCATGCTTGATTCCCTGATAGCTACAGTCTACAAAAGTTTAAATGCTACTTCGTCATCTTCTATCTCCTTGACAACCACCTATCTCTCTCTCTCTCTCTTTCTCTCTCTCTCTCTCTCACACACACACACACACTCTTTTTTGAACATTCCTCGTACCGTTTATATTCTTTTTTCTGACTTCCCTCTCCTTTCACTGTAACACTCGGTGCACAAGCTGCTGTACTTCCTTTTTTAATAATCTGACCAGATGAATATATATTCGAATGATTTGTAAGAGAAATCATCAAGAGAAATTTATTAATTGGTAGCATAGACACAAATATGAAATGAATCACACACATCTATATTTTACAATATGTAAATATACATATGTATTCGATTCTACAGCGACAAACATGACTTTTACAGTTTATTAGTATCTTTCTTATTGTTTAATTCATTTAACAGAAAAGTCCAAAATATTTATTAATTCAAATATTAAATAAATATTAAACCTTTCATCGAATTTTGTAAACTAGGTCCCTCTATCATTCATAAAAATTAATTGTATGATGTTAAAAGTTCTCAAACTTAATAAAAACAAAGTTTTATCGTTAAAAATGTTCATCTTATTATTAAAGGAAAAGATCAGCGTATTTTTTCATTCTTATGTTTCATTTAATGATTTCTAAGAACTTAAAAGTTTTTGTTTAAAAATTGGTTTCTCTTTTGTCAGCGAGTCGTCTAATTTTAAAAAGAAACAACATTATTGCCGGTGAAAAACACATTAATTTTGAAATACTTGCTAAAATCAAATATTGGTTGGATTTTGATGAAACTTTAAGGACTTATTCATAAATGACTTTTTTTCATAAAATCACAGTAAAAAAATTTTTTAACTATTTTACTCCCACTCCAGATGATTTTCTAAAATATCTAGAAAATAACGAGACATCGGGAACTATTTCATTAATTAAATGCAAGAATCATTTAGAAATGTTAATCAATATTTTCTTTTAAATAGACCCATATTCAAAAAACTTTTTTTTTCATAATCGTGGTTGCCCCAAGCATGGCATTAAACTGCCACTGTTGTGCAGCAGGTTACCTAGGAGGAATGCTATGAGAAGGAATGAGAGGTTGCAGGGGGTGTCAGGAAGAGAGTAGGAGAAGGAAAAGAATACTGATGAGAGTAGGGTGGACGAAGAAAAAGCATGAGAGAGAGGGAGGATGCAATTTAGTGAGACAGGAGATGGCTATTGATTTCACATTTAAATTCTTGGAGATTATAGCTGTCGGGAAAGCAATTATGCGGAAAGTAATTCCACAGTCTGGAAGTGCGAGAAAAGAAGCTGGTGGAGTATAATGTGCGTTTACAGTTTATTGGTTTCACAGTAAAAGGGTGCGACCTAGTTTCTAATCTTGTGGCTCGAAAAAATTCATATATAGAAGGTACCAGTGAGTTATGTTCATCGAAGCAGAAGCTGAGAAAGTATTTGTAAAAGAGACATAGGGAAGTCACTCTATGTCGGTGAGAAAGCGGCTGTATTCTAGCTGGCAAATTGGGATCGACCACATTACAGATTCTCCGTTGGATTTGGTCGAGGAGACCTAAATGGATAGCAGGAGCACCCGACCAGATATGGCAGCAATATTCAATACACGGGCGGATTTGTATATTTGCATGTTTGTTTCGGACGGAAAAAAAACTCCCTGACCCTACATAGAGAACTGACTTTCTTAGAAGCAGATTTAGCTATGGATTCTATATAATTTTTCCACTTTAGGTCTGATGTGAGAGTTAATCCGAGGAGACGTGGCATTTTACTTTCAGGGAGATAAGCCTGATCCATGTTAATGGGCGAATGGAACGATTGTCTCTGGTGGTTATTAGATAGCAACTTCGTTTTGGAAGCATTAAATTTTACGAGCCATTTTTTACCCCAGTCCACCACGGATTGGAGATTCTTTTCAAGCTCGGCTGCAAGGTTTCTTTTGTCAGCCTCGGTAGATTTTTGATCGAGACGAAAGTAAACCGTAGTGTCGTCAGCATATTATTAAGGTTATTAAGATAAAACCTGAAGTAATTTTACTAATCAGAATTGAAAAGCGTAATACAAATGTTCGAGCCATAAACGTTTTAACATTATTAAATTATGTTTTATGTGTATGCCGATAAAACGTATTTTATTTTATGGGTAGCTGTAATTGATACATCATTAAAAGGTCATTTATTTCAAAGGTTGCATTCCTTACTAGAAAAGAAACTCTTTTTTTTTTCGGCAGGGTAAAATTCTTTTATTTTGCTTCCGTGTTTCTTGTGTAAGTTTCAACATTTAACCGGCTTTGTAAATTACCCCTTCAAAATTTAGTGTAAGTTTTATATTTTTAATTCTTAATTTCTTTATTTTGTTAAAAAAATAATTGTGAAATTCGAAATTTTCGAAAGTATCTAATAAAGAATAGGAAAAAGATATTAAATATTAATAAATGCCAAAACATTTCATAAATTATTGAGCTACCTCAGTCATTTATATACATAGAATGGATATGTGTGTCTGTATTTCTCTGTGTCTACGTATCTCTATTCTAACAAAACCTTCTATTCTGAAACCCTTGATTCTATTTCAGCCAATATTAGATCACTTGTAGATCATGACCTGAAACTTTGATGTATGTAAATAGTTTCAATCGATTTACAGGGTACGGTAGAGATGACAGAAAAGCTTCGAATTTACGAACTTTATATAAATTGTTCGGTAAATAATTGCAATAAATAATCTCAGAAATACAGAACGATATCAATATATTCCAGTGACAATATTGATGGTAATTTTCTAAGCGGAGCTTGGAAGTGGTACAAAGGAAAAATATGGAGCACACAGTGAAGACCAAACTTATTACTCAATCGTATAATTTATGGAGATAAATCTACTATTACACAACTTCGAACTTCCCAAAATGATTTTCTAAAAGTAGATTAGATGTGACACAAAGCCCAAAATGAGGAACACTTAGTAAGAAATGAGCTCAATGGCAGTAGTGAAGAACAACACCGAATAAACCGGTGGTATTGAATTGAGAGCATTTAATATTGTTTTAGGTTATTTCTCAGACATGACAATCATTAGTTGCTTTCAAGTTATTACTCTGCATTTCAGGAATATTTTCAGTCATTCCAGTGAGGATGGATACTATTGCTACATTTATGTTCTAAATATATTTTCCTACTCAGAGTCGCTTTACTGTCTACTTAAAAACTGGTATCCGTAAATTTATCATTTTCGTATTTGTTTGTAATTTACTGTCAATAGGTCACGTTTTCGTTCAGACATAAATTACAATCTATACAATTCGTTATGCGCTAGAACTCTTGTTATTGCAGTCCACACAAACACCAGGTTTGTAGAATTAAAAACAAACGATAGTGATTTTAAAGAAATTATAGAATGCTATATAAATTCATTGCCTATGAATTTACCTGTGAAAAAAGAAAATTAGTATCGGGAACATGCCATACACAATATTTATGCATCTGTTGCGTAGAAAAATTTACTACAGTAAACCTTGTTGAAAGAACTTCCGACGAAAGATTAACTTTTCTGACATTTTCGCATGCTTCATATGCATAGTACGAAGCATTTTTTGTTTGATATTTTTCCATTAAACAAATAGTCGCAATATATAAAATAGACTGATGTTTGAAAACATTCTTATGAAATGTTTTAATGCCTTGGTTCAAAATAGCCAATAAGAAGGGAAGCCGTAGTCAAAGACTAATGAGAGAAAACAAAGAAGTTGTTTATCAGCTACTCATATATAAAATCACTTGAGTAAATCAGCTATTACTCAAATCCTACTATCTTGTGAGTACCTTCCATATTTATAATTAGGAGCAATCCATTGTTACACTATTATGTTAGAATAGAATGGGAGCTGAGTCCTATTGTATAATACAATTAAAAAAATGAATTAAGAACATATGAAAGCAGATTGGTTAAAGATAAATGGAGAATTTTTCAATATTATTTCTCGTCAACATATAGGTGATCATAGATTTTCAGAACATTTCTTTCAATGACTATTTGAAACATTTAATGAAGTTGTGACGTCTTACTTTCTTTCACAGTTTATTCCTATAGCTTCTAGTTTATAGCTACTACACGAGGATAAAGAGTCAAATATCTAGAGGCAAGAGCCGAGTTGAATTCTAAAATGAGAAAATCAATCTGGCCGGGCAGGTTAAAACAGATTTCAATTACCAGGTAGATGATTATTAATCTAACCTAGATTCTTTGCGTATTCTTAACTAAATTTCATAAGGAATTATAAGAAAAAATATTGAAGCCCTTCACCACTATATAGCAAGAATGGGAAGATGATAACAAAAAAACAAATATGGAGATGATGCGTTGGTTTGAAAATTTAATAACTTAGAATGCTATGAACCAAAATTAGTAAAATTGTTTGTTCATTCTTTATAAAGTTAGCCAAAGGCATTAACTGTTCCTCTAAAACATGCGCATTATATAATGGTTAATGTAACAGTTTGGTAGAGCAAATTTTCAGAAATGTCTAAAATTATATAGAAGCAAAAATTGAGAATTCTTCTTTTCTATTAAACCTATCTAAACAAAAGTATTATGTTTAGTGTTTGTAATTTAATTATCAGCGCTATAATAAATAAAATTATTAAATTTGCTCACATTATTTTCAAAGTAACATTTTTGCTAATGAATAATAATATTCTTTTCAAAGATACAAATCAATGTGAAATTTAATGCCTAAATATAAGTTGGCTGCATATATTCGTTTGTTTTTCTTCTGTTCAGCGAATGATATGAAAGAATAAGCTTTTGTAGCATCTTTTTCTGAGTAAACCTTGTCCTCCTGTGAAACTGTTACCTAATGTTATTGAAGTGATATTTCAGATTAGTAACTAATTTGCGATATCATGCCAAGAAGAAAATTATGTACAGGCTCAACATCTTCTGTTTGCTTTTAATCAAAGTCACGAAAAGGCAAAATCTACTTGAAGCATTTGTGATATGTACAGAAATATCTTCATTTGCCATAGAATGGCACAAATATATATATCCGATTTCAAGGAGGGAAAGTTAGAACTGATATATTCTGTCTCTGCTGCTGCTGGAAACAACAATCGTCTTGACCAATAAATGAGAAACACTAGAACTCATATACATGTAAAATATTAACTTATATCGTTATTCTTCTTCTAGATTACTTGTGCAGATGAGGTCGGTATCCGGGAAGAATCAGGCGCAAGCATAATTTCTCTAACTGTCTTCTACTGCGTCTCGGTTCCGTTTTGCCTTTGGAAACCCCCATCTTATATAAGCTGAAATTTATCATATTCCATTTAATTAGGTCATGTAAGACTAGACACAGCTGCGAATCATTTTCTTCTATTATTGCCTTTTATGGTATTGTTTTTTTTTTAATTTAATTTTGTTTTTCAATGTTTCTGGCACAATCATATTTCTGTCGGGTCACCGATATACATTTCATTCGTTTCATGCCAGATGACTTTGATGTAAACACATTTTAATTCTCAATGTTTATACTACAACCTTTCACCGAAATCATATTTTTGTGTGTTACAGAAATATACTACAGAAAACATAGTTCGCGGTTGATCGTCCTGTTCAGTTCAATGATATGCGCTGATTAAAAAAAAACGCCAACACTCACTTGGTAACTGGCTAAGAATATGAGATGCTCTCATGTTTCTGTCATTTTTCCCTTAATGTTTTGGTCATAGGTGGTATGAATATAAACCTTTTTAATTTGTTCGATAATATAATTTAACTTTAATTATATAAAAACTTCAGTATAGCCCGACGTTGCTCGGGTGTAATAAAAGCTTTAAAACTAATCCATGGTCCTGGATCAGACTCTTTGGGCGTTAGCACGAAAGGCTAAAAAGCAATAGTTGTTTCCAGTTAAAGCGAAACCTTAGGCTGAAAAAAATGAATTGATGTAAGTGAAATTTTGATTTTCTGGTATCAATATCAAATAAGTTTTTCCGTCGTAAACTGAATTTTAAAGCTAAATAAGTCCTCTGAGTAAATGGTTTCATAGCTGAGACTAAGAACTACAATTATACCTACGTAGAGCCATACTCGAACCAGAAACTAAAATAAAAAGGCTGAAAAAATACAGACATACAGGCAGATAAAGAGACACACACACAAACATATTTCCTTTTATATATATATATATATATATATATATATATATATATATATATATATATTCGATTTTCTGCACTATTGCAAGAACTGCAACCTTGAAACTTCTGAATATCGTTTCTCATGACTTTGTCTATGAGTGTATCAAATTTGATTATAATCGGACTACTCCTTCTATAACCCGATTTTTTCGATTATCGATTTTCGATATTTATCGGGGGTACCTCGATCTAGCTAAGATCACTCGCAGACACTTATAGTAGAACTGTGTAAATTTTCAAGAAAATCGGTTCACCCGTTTCAGAGTCTATAGATAATGGGCACACACACACACAGACAAATTTCCATTTATAAATAAGTTTAGATGTGTAAATCACTTCTAATAATTTTGCGCAACTTTGTTTTGCTTCGCACACCTGAGCTATAAATATTACAATTATTTATGAGATTAAAATTTTGATTTAATGTAAGGAACAAGTATTTTAACCATACTAATTTCATATATGTAAATATAACTATTCTTGTAAAATCAGATACATCTTAAATTTTCTACGATATATAGTATGTGTAACTACAAGATGGGTACTTGTATCATAGGTTTAATGATTTACATTAAAGAATAATTCTGAAAAATAATTAACGTATTAAGACCAACGGAAAAGACACATTTAAAGTAAGGTTTGTTCTAACATCCACTGAAGAATTCTAAATCATCAATGTGTTATCGTTATTAGTTGTCTTCATCTCTGAATACATCAGATATTGTAACATATAATGACGCATAAAAGTGAACACGTTTTATTTTTATTATACTGCTGTTGTTATTTTTTCTATTATCATTGTTTTATTATTATTATTTGTTATTAGAGTTATTGAGGGATTTTGTCGCTTTAAGCAGTTTGAATTTAAGTAATATTGATTAATATTAGTGGAAAATGATTTTTCCGAATATTTAAACGGTTGCCTTATTTGTTTATTCTGGTTTCAGATACGCAGTTGCCGCTGTGTTAATAAAAACGAGATAATCGATATTTTTAATTAAAAAGAATTGATCTAAACATTTACACATTCCGACAAGGAAAGAGTAACGTCTAAACAAAAAATATGCAAGTAGAACTACTCAGTGTTTATAGACAGTCTCATGCACAAATTAAGCATATAAATCAACATCTACTTGCTTCATATATATATAAATATATATATATATATATATATATATATATATATATATATATAGGGAGAGATAGCTAGATAGATAGCTAGCTAGATAGATAGATAGATAGATAGATAGATAGATAGATAGATAGATAGATAATGTGTGTATGTGAACAAACTTCGAGTAATAGATACTCCCAATAAGCATACTGTTTGACCCAATCGTGTTTTGTTTAGCAAAAGGTTGGTTGATAGAAAAACCCAACTTATGACATTTAATGATATTTAGACAATATGAGCTATATAATCTCTTAAAAAGTAATTATCTGACACTTTCAAGTGAATGTAGTAATTATAATATTTTCAGATAAAATTTCTTATCGATGTCTTTATAGAAGCAGCAATTGCAGTCAGTCAAGAGAAATATAAACGATTTGAATATTCGTTCTTTAATGAAATAATGATACGAGGAGGGAAGCGAATTCAATCAGTTTACTTCTCTTCCCCTCTACCCCTCTCTCTTTCAGGTAAATAACAACATATCTGTGAAATTAACACACAAACACAACGATTATATATATATATATATATATATATATATATATATATATATATATATAACGTGTGCATCTGTGTTTTGGAATATTAGTGTTTTCATGGGTGAGCTAGGGCATAAAGCAATACATATGCATGTAGGTTTATATATATATACCCGTATATATAAGCTTATCGGCGAATATGAATGTACGTACCCTTGTTCGTTGTTTTGCTCTCATACACGTCTCAGTAACCTTAATTTCATTCTCCTCCATAACTCTACACAAATGATTAGCTGCAACCACCAACGAAGACCAGCAAAGGTTAATGTGTTGGATGCGATTGTCTTGCCATCATGGCTCTTAATCTTAAATCTACCAACGGCAACTACAACCCCCTACCGCCATTTTGCAAACGGCCATATTGAGCTCTAGCCGATTTCAGTCTGACACCTTTCTCTGACACCAACTCACCGATGAAGCTGCACTTAACAGCATATTTTCACCGACCATCTTATTCAGTGACAACATTCAAGACTGATCACGCCTTTATCCTTTAACAGGAACCAAAATGCCCTCTGGCACGTTTTGCCTATCCTTCCAACTGACCATTTCGTTCAGGCTATAAATCTGGAAGTGACGAGATCAGATGTTCTGAAATCGTCCTTGCCACATATTGTCCAGCTCGGACAAACATGAGTCCGCACTTCTTACTGACCTACGACCCCGTAAACTAAGGCTATATCGTACACAAAACCTCACCACTTTCTCAATAATCATTGCTAGGTTAACATCAACATTATTGCTTCTTTCAGCGCTGGTTACACAATGATCCAATCTAAAATACTTTCTCCCTAAATACGATCGATCATGTACAAGAAAACAATGTTTACCTTTTATTTTAGTTCTTGCAAGTTTCATTAGTAACTTTGTCTATTATAGTAGTTATATTACTCAGATTATATATACATTTCTTAAGAAAATGTTAAATATGCATTAACTTTTTAAGTTTTACTTAAAAAATTATGATAAAACTTTGGGATCACCATGAGGAGAACATTTCACCGAAAACAAAATTTCATTTTTTTTCATACACCACCCTAACAAAAATGATAATGTACATCGAATTTGAAATGTATATTAACGAGGCAATTGTCATTTTCTTTTTGTTTTTTAACATTGCTGAAATAAATTCTAGATTAATAACCGTTTTAGTATGTGTTAAGATTTCCTCTCTTCTCTCTTTCTCTCTCTCTCTCTCTCTCTCTCTCTCTCTCTCTCTCTTGAAGAAAATATGTATTATGGTTAATTATTTATATATAGTGATGTTTAATTAGATGCATTTTTGAACATTTTTTACGAGGTTCATATTTTTTTACTGCATAAATTACAAATTTTATAGTATTTTCATTTGGTTTCCCTGCTTCCTTTTATTGTCTCAATGTTTTATTGTTTCTGTCTTGCGGTCTCCGTAAGTGAAATATCGATCTATGCAATGATCAAGTACTTTGAATAGATATATTTTTTCAAAATATGGGGGATTAATTTTATATATCTATACATCGGAATATCTCGTTATTTTTCTCCATTTTTCCATCGTTACTGTATGTCCGCACTGTTCAGTCAATAAAATTGAAGTTAAGTATTATAATACTAAATACACTGAGGAACGTTTTAATCAACCCTGTATTTCAAAAACTTTATCAGATGAATGGGAGGATGTCTTCTCGGCTTATTATATACTAGCAATATAGCCCAGTGTTGCTAGTGGATTTTAGTGGTTATGTAGAAATGGTAAAGTCAAATGCTTATTCAAAATGATCCAGTATGAAGTTGGCGTGACGCGTAATTAAAAAAAATTCGAAGTATTTTACCAGTAAAAAAGACAATGATGTATATACAATTGTACGAACGAGGTCAGTAATCATATTAGATGACGTTATGACGCAAAAAAAATAGATACATTGTCCCTGCAACGTTGGAAGAGATGGCACCTTGTTGAAAACGTAAAAATTGTTATGGCATAACGCAGAGTTATTTGGACCACACATTTTCCGTTTGTTTTTGTCGTACGCTGTGTGTCAATTGAAAATTCTTTCGCCTGACAAGGCATCAGACCTTGATCTGCCAGTGGCTCGATGTTGGTTGATTTTGAATGAAGCGTCTTAGAGAAATGCATATAAGTGCGCAAAAGTCTACCCAAATTAAGTTTGCCACTAGTTTTTCACGAATCCTGTACATTGATTCGAAAAACAACACATCAAATGATCGTACCTTTATCTATAATTTACCCGATTTTGGATGAATTAACATAAGGTGTCTCGAAGGAGAAAAGTTTGTAAATTCTAAGCGTTTCGGTGATTTCTGTTGTACCCTATAAATTGATTGTTTTTGCGGACATGAAAGGTTCGTATTATGATCGACCCAATTTAGACTGAAATCCCAATTGTTTTTGAGTATTAGGGACCGTTAGAATGGAGACACACAAGCACACACACACACATATAGATATACGTATCCATTTTTTGTATTTAGATTTCGAGAAAAACTATAATTGGGAAGAAATCACAGCTGTACATTTAAATTTTCAAGATACACAGGAAAAGAAATATAAGTAGAAATGGTAAATTTATCCGACTATGCAGCCTTAACATTGGAAGCACATTGAAGTATGAAAAAGATAAGAAAGTTAATGTTTGTTAAACGTTAAGTTCTTGCCATTCAATTACATTCCCCACGCTAAATTTGGCAATAGCAATCAATTTTTATGGAACCATTGAAATAAAAATCTCGAAAGATTATTATTATTCTGATGCTGAATCAGAATCAGTTTGTTTTAGAGTAAAAACGACAAATTTCTAAAAATATTTTAATGAGTCGAGATTTGGATTTATGCTTACATTAAAAATATAGATAGAATCACGAAACTAATTTTTTGTACCGTTCTTATATTGTTTTTTACCTTATTTAACATTTAGTATTATTTCCAATGTTCCTTGTGATTTAATCAAAATATTCAGAATGTTAAAGTGTTATTCAATATATATATATAAAACGACACTGTAATTTAATTATACAATTTTAATTCAAATAAAACCTCGACTTTATTTATCTATGGCCATTATTGAATAAATTAGCTTGGATTGTACAATACACCGATCATTTACTATAAACGTGTCAGATTTTTTTAACACTACTATTTTTGACGACGTTAAATTGTAAGAATATAATTATCGATTCATCGATGTACAATCATGAATGTTAAAAACGCTTTCAGTTTAAAATGTCTTCATTATAATAGTTTTGTTTGATTAGTTTCATTGCAAAAGTTTTAAAATATTTGCCACCCCGTTTAAACTGTAAACTGTCAATTGTTTCTCAGGTTTATCTTTCTAGGCTTTTTTATATTTTATTTTTCTTCAAGAACTACTTATTCTATAAAAAGCCTAGAAAGAGAAACCTGAGAAACAATTGACAGTTTACAGTTTAAACGGGGTGGTAAATATTGTTTAAAATATATAAATAGGGTGTCTTATTCAAATACGAGTATCCACTAATAATAATGTTTGAAGTATTGGAATTTTCATATTAAAAATAAAGTCGATTTATTCGTTAGAAATTATTTGCTTATGTTCAGAGTACTAAACTAAGCTGATTAGTTTTTTGAGAAAAATATTTTAGTGAGAAAATGGTGCTATCTTTGAAATACAAACGAGAGCCATTCTGTATCGTGACGCTTTTTCGTAGCCGAGAAGTAAAGCAAACTGGATAAAGAAGTGCCTTCTGCTACTAATAAGGAGGTTGATAGTTTGTTTTGTTCCTGCTGGATAGAATATTTTCTTTATTAAGAATTATCGAGTGCGCAAACCGATAGACGTAACTCACATTGTCAAAATTAAAAATGTGTTATCTCTCAAAAATACGATGATACACGATAATAACATGTGAAGTAATAAACCGATCTTGTTCAATATAATGTACATTAATTTTTGTGTGAGTATATATATATATATATGGACACACACACACACACACATACACACACATATATATATATGTATGCATCACGATCATTTTTCTTCACACATTAGGTATTGGCAACTTATGAATGAGGAAATGGCTTATCAGGCCAATGTTCACTGCTAGTTTTCTGCTGCACTGTGAGCAGGGAATGTCTTTTTGGAAAGCGGAGCTTAACCTTACCTTCCGGCGTTGTCGCATTTGCTGCAGTTTTTGAATGCGTTGTGATTCAAAGTCTGCTACGTCTTTTTTTGACTAAGGCGTACTAGTAAGAGCTGTCTTGTGCAGGTTCTTCTCAAGAGGCAGAGCGGATATTGCAGTGTTTAAAACAGGTTTTAAGGGTATCCTTTAATCGCTTCTTATGACCACCATGAGACATCTTCCATTTCTTGAGCTCTTCGAAGAAGAGATTCTTATGAATGTGGTTGTCTTCTCAGCATGTACAACGCCAGTCTATTGAAGCTGAAAGCCCATCAGCGTTTGCATGGATGCTCTACATCTGTGCTTGCTCGAGTACCTACGTATCTAGAACATTGTTCTGCCATTTGATGTGGAGCATCAATCTCAGGTATCTCATATGAAAGGTGTTCAGATGTCTGGCGTGACAACTGCAGACGGTTCAGGCTTCAAACGCTTACAAAAGGAAAGGAAGCACCACAGCACGGTAATATTTAGGCTTGGTCTAGAAACGCATTACCCGCCGATCCCAGAGCTGGTCAAGGAGTTTGCCGAAGTCAACGTTGTCGATGGAAATTCTGTAGTCCGCTTTCTCATCGATGTTGGAAGAGCGTGTCCGGGTGCTTTTAAGGTAGACAAACGGGTCAGATACAGCTAATTTCTGTCTGTGGACAGTTACAACTAGCTCCGTGTAGTTGGCTCCTGAAGTTTGCTAGAGAAGGTCCTTAGTTTTCCTGGTAGAAAATGTGAGAGCGAATTCGATACATGTTATGGGGAATAGGTCCCTGCTTTCCTGCATTTCAGACTGTGTATTAGCATTTAAAGCGCAGAAATTGTCAAAGATAAGATTAACGGGTTGGTTTTGGCCCGCTACCTCCTAAAGTTTAAGAGCTTGCTGTCGATCCGGTACCTGAAGTCGATCCCGATGTCATCGTCCTGGAAGGCGTCGCTGAGCATGGTAGAAAACAACATGGTGAAAAAGGTACGCTACAATATTTTACGCCTTGGATACGTGAAAGGGCTCCGTTTTCCTGAACTCTCACACATATGCCTTCGTTGAAATTCTAGACAATTAAGATGAACTAGGCAGGCCATCCGCATTTAGCACTAATCTTCCACAATCACTCTTGGCACTGTCAAAGGCTTTAGTCAAATTTACAATAGTAGTGAAGAGCCATACGTTCTACTCCTGACACTTTTCTTATAGTTGTCGTCCAGGAAAGATCATGACAAATATGCTGCGTCAACTCTTGAAGCCACATTGGCTATTTGGTAAGTGATCTTGCTGGAAATGGATTTTTAGGTGCTTTAACAGCATTATTTCGAGCAAACTTTAAGCAATGGATAGCAAAGAGATGCTACGGGAATTGTTGAATGCTTTCCTCTCCCTTTTCCGCTAAGAGGGGTGAATTGTTTTTTTTTGTTTTTTTTCTGATGGGAGATTTTCTTGGTATTACATAGATTAGAACACCTCCGTACGATTCTCGGTAAGACAGTGTCTACCACAGGCAAAGTTATCAGCAAGGATGTAATCGGCATGACGTAACTTGCTTGATGGTTTTGACTACTTCTCCTTTGGTTGGAGGGTCGGTGAGCGAGTGGTGGCTGGGGACCTGCGGTATTCTGGTGATTGCTTTTTTTGTGATTGTGGACACGTGTTTAAGGACGTCCTGGAAGTGTCCTGCCCACTGCTCCTGGATATTCTTGTCTGTGATCAACGAAGCCCCATCCATCCGCACCGTGGAGTGGGGACGATCCAAATGACGCGTATTTGTTCAAATTATATATATATATATATATATATATATATATATATATATATATATATATAACAAACCTATCAAAAGAACTATCAGAAGAACCTTGGATAAGTCCCGGGAAAGTGAAACAGTTGAAAGAAAGGCTGTATGAGGAGGTCGCAACAGAAAGAGAGATCGTTACTTCAATCTGGGGATAAACAGTCAATAAGAAATGTTCCAACTCAATCAATAAGTGACTTGTCTCGTGACAGAGGAGTATCAGCAATGACAGTCTAAAGGGCAAACAAACAAGACCTGAAAATAAAATCGTACGTTAGACAAGTGAGGCACCTTGTGAACTTTGGACAGAAAGTGAGGAGATTCGAGAGGGCAAAAACTCGACTGAGTAAGCTAAAATTTTTACACGAACAAAAATAATTTCACCGAGAGTGCGTATTCAAACAATCAAAACAGTCGAGTTCTTGTCTCCGATACTCATGAAAAAGAAGAAAGTGCTTTATTAAAGAGCAAAACACCTACGAAAGTAATGGCTCTTGTTTGCGTAGCATCAGATGGCAATAATGCCACTAACGATGTTTAACAATGCCAAAAGACTCACTTGAGCTAGTTACATCCAAGTTTTGGAAAAGATTACACTCTGGATTCTTTCTCAATATCCTGAAGCTGTTCACCAACAAAATCAATAAAGAATTCAAATTCACTTTCCAGCAGGATGGAGCGGCTTGTGACACAAGCGGAATTGCTCAAAGCTTTTCAAGGATGAGTTTGAGGACAGGTTTTGGGATGAGGATACTTGGCTCGATTCTTCACATTTGATTATATTATCTGGAACGAACTGGCTATAAAAGCTTGTAAGAATCCCCACAACACTCTTGAAGCCCTTAAAAATTCCATCAAACAGACATGAGAGCAAGACAGCACGGAATAATTCATCAATAAAATTTGTGGGGCATTCCGAAATAGAGTGTGGGAAGTTATTGCAAAGAAGGGAGCAACTCTTGAAGCCTAACACATTTTGTTTTTGCTATGATCTTTGTGGCATTTATTATGGAAGGAGTAATCTTTAATTTAAGCATTATTGGAATTTTCTAACAGTTGTTTGATATTTTCTGTTATATTACAAGATTTACTAACAATTTTGGTTTAAATAATATTTTCATCATTTATCCTGTTAGACTAATGCTAATTTTGATCATTTCTAACTCTAATATAGAATGAGAGCATTGCAAAACACTGATGTGATTTCTAGAAAGTTCTTCAATTATTTGCCGAAATACAAAAGCTTAAAAAATATATAAAAAAGTGACATTTCTGTTTTTACACCAGGTATATATATATATATATATATATATAATCAAATATTTTTGTTATTAAAAATATTTTACATTCTGTTTCGGAAATTTCTATATTTACAGATTTAATGTTTTATCTAGTCATCAGGCAATGTTCGGTAACGATTTACATTTGAAAACAGAAATCAAATTGTTTGCTTATTAAAAAGTTTATACGAAGTGGGTGGAAACCAAAAACTTAGACCTTATGAGTGTGTCTAAATTAACTTATCAAAATGAAAGTCAAATTTTAAAATTTGAAATATAGATTGATGTAAGGGGAAATGGGCTATATGTGTGTGTGTGTGTGTGTGTGCATGTGTGTGCGCGCGCGATATATATATATATATTTAAGCAGCATATCCTTATATATATATTCACACTCCACTCACGTCTATTGAACAGGTGAATAGGCTCATCCCTTGTTCCCTGTTTAGGATGTGGTTTCCGGTTTTCTTTTTTCCATTCTTCTTTTTTTTTTCAATTGGAGTAGATAGACTAAACTATCGTCCGGTTCACACTCTACCCACGTCTTTTGAACAGGTGAAGAGGTTCATCCCTGGTTCTTTGTTTAGGATATGGTTTACGGCTTTCTTTTATCAATTCTTCTTACTTTGTTCTTTTTTTTGGGGGGGGGCTTTCTTTTTTCCAATCTTTATACTCTTTTCTTTCTTTTTCTCAATTACAGTAGATAGACTATACTATCGCCCTGTTCACACTTCACCCACGTCTTTTGAACAGGTGAAGAGGCTCATCATTGGTTTCCGGCTTTCTCTTTTCCAATCTTTTTACCATTTAGTAGCTCCCTGCGCATCAGTAGCGTTACCGCCTTGCTTGGGGTGATATGATTCAATATATATATATATTGTATGTGTTATGTCTTGAAGACTGTCACAATGTGTTGAATGAAATAAAGGAAGGTCGGGAGGTGTTTGTATGACCTGTTTATTATTATGGATATTTCGAGAATATAATCTCATCATCAGAATGGCAGAGAAATCCAGAGAATGACCGTGCTTTTTAGCTGCCCATCTATGAATGGCTGGCTTTATCCACTGCTGCTGTACGTGTGTGCGTGTATGTATGTGTGCGTGTGTGTGTGTGTGTGCGAGTGTGTATCTGTATGTGTTCTAGTTGATTTTTTATGGTCTAATGGTGTGTGTGTGTGTGTGTGTGCGAGTGTGCGAGTGTGTGTGTGTGTGTGTGTGTGTGAGTGTGCATGCATGTGTATTCAAGTTGGGGTTTTATTGGTCTGAATAGTATTTTTATAGTACTGCTCTCTCTCTCTTTCTCTCTCTCTCTCTCTATATATATATATAGAGAGAGAGAGTGTATGTGTGTAAGAGAGAGAGAGAGAAAGAAAATGTTCGAGCGTAATTTTTCTTATTGCTCCGGTAATAATATAATATATTAAAATTATTTGGCAGTGTTTTTCTTTTGAAATTGTTGCACATTGATATTATGTGAATTATTTGTTGACAGGAAGGCTCAGCGTAACTAACCTAATTTTTGTGTAAAGTGTTTGCTTCTCTCCATTTAAAATGATTAATTAGTGAGAATATGTTGCAACATGAAGGTGGTATATAATTTAGGTATGGATGATTAATTTCGCTATGATAACCGTGTATATTATTGTTATGATGTACGTCCGCATCCTGTGCTGAAACGGCTTAACTGAATCATTGCATATTTTAGTAAAACTGGCTATTAAATAAAAGTATGACAATTGTTTCTACGTTTATACGGAAATGGTTCTCAAAAAATTATTTTTTATTATTTACGACAAGCTGGTTACTGTATCTTGTTTTTGTTTCTCTCTATCGTTTGATCACTCAAATTCTCTCAACATCTTGCTATCTCTTTGTTTCTCAAGTTGACAAATTGGACATTAAATTTTAATTTTATAGTCGAACGTCAATAACTTTTACTCATTTCTCATTCCTTTACCAGTCATATATATATATATATATATATATATATATATATATATATATAGCGTGAAATCCGGTCAGGCGGAAAAACATAACCTGATCTTGAGAGTGATCTACATTCTGTGGTAGAATGGGGTAAGAAGTGGCTTGTAAATTTCACTACGTCTAATACGAAGCTGCGGTCTGTCAGTCATTACAGGCAACCTCTTCTGCCTCCCATAAGCATGGACTAAGCGAGTCTCTCTAAGAGCAATAAACTGTGCTTCCTCGGCTTTACCCTCTCTTCCGATCTCAAATTGAACCATTACATTGAGTCAATAGCTGAATCCACTGCTAGGAAGGTTGGGTAACTGTTTCGGGCCAGGATGTTTTTCCTCCTGAATCTATCTTGCATATGTACAAATCAACCATCCGTCCGTGCATGGAATACTGCTGTCATATATGGTCAGTCGCACCAGCTGTTCATATCAGTGTTCATGACAGCCTCCAAAGGAGAATCGGTAATTTGATAAGTACCGACTTGGCTGCTCGATTCCAACCACTTTCTCACCGACGGGATGTGGCTTCCCTCTGTCTGTTCTATAAATATTTTCATGGCTTCTGCTACTAAGAACTTAAGTCGCTGGTGCCCCTGCTACAGGTGTCTACTTGTGAAACTATACTGGCAACTGTGTTCCACCCATTCACAGTTATATCAACCAAAAGCAGCCGACAATTCTACTCCCTCAGCTTCTTTTCTCGCACTTCCCGCCTGTGGAACTCCCTTCCATATTCTTGCTACAACCTCCAGGAATTTAAATGTAATGTCAATACCCATCTCTTAACCACTTAACATATATATATATATATATATATATATATATATATATATATATATATTATTTTATATGTATTTCTGAGATAAAATGTTATCATTAATTAAATTATTCATATCGCATTCGACCTTTATATTTGTTGGTGTTTCTCAGATCTATATCGCTTTTTTTAACCTGCAAAGAATTCCAATTTTTTTTATTTAATCTACGGGGGTAAACAGTTCTCTATCGACTATACATATCAGAAATATCGTCTATTTTATATTTTTATTTAGTAATGACAGTCAGATATTTCTCGCCATGTTTCATTGCACAACCCATTACAGATACGTTTGCAACTAATTAGCCGACAGGTTAAAGACCCAAGGACCACTACATTACATTATCCTAGTATTAGCATTAGTAAATTTGATGATAGTGTTTGGGATTTCAGTCTCTAGTCAAACAAAATAAGAACTAGATAATATGAGCATTGAAACGAGCTAAAGCATTAGCCTCCAGAATTCCTTGTACATTATCCAGATCGATATACATGTGAAAAAGAATATACACCGGAAGGACAACGCGATAAATGTCGTGATATGGGGAAAATGGGCCGATTTAAATAGTGTCTATATATATCTGTGTGTATATATATATATATATATATATATATATGAAGTTCAATCATTATTAAAGTGAATACTGTAATTTGATATATGATTTTTATTTTACATATAAGTATACTTTATAGCAACAAAATACAAATGTTACATTACAAATGTACCCAGGCATTCGTTTGACTTTCACTCTACATTGTTTTAATATAAGATGCCACAGGAAATATACAATGATTTCTAAAAAGAAATTAGTTTTATTTCTCTCTATAACACCGTCGTGGTCTAATGCTTAGCAAGCTTGTTTCGCAAATACCAGTTACAAATAAGTAGTAAGTTCGATCCTCACTGAGTGTAGCTTAATTTAGGCCTTGTGCCACATCTAAGCGGTGTTTAGAAAATCACCCATAACTATGACCTTTATGATTTGCCAGACAATTACCATATGCCAAGTCTTTTTATAGTGGGACAAGAATATTGTCGCTGTTGAAACGGCTCTATATTTAATAGCTGCTGTGTTGCACCCAGATTCTGATAATTATTTTATCTTGTTTATAATCATTTCATCCAAAGCTAGCAGTACTGCTACTGCTGCGCATGGGGTTGCCTACGAGGTGAGTGATGAGAAAAAGGAACAAGTTACAGGGGTGTCAGTGATTGGTTAAGAGAACGATGAAAACACCGGAGTGACGAGAGCCGCTTGAGAGTAGAGTGGAAAGGGGGAAGAACATGATGCAAGGATGCAAGTCAAGCAGCTAAGAGATGGTAATTGACATTGTATTTAAATTCTTGGAGATCGAAGCTGTCAGGGAAGCAAATTTATGGAAGGGAATTCCACAGGTTGATTATGTAGATTACCCATCGGTGATATTTTAGATAATTGTGTTTCACAACCTTACATCTCTATTTAAAACTATGAATTGTTCCTCCTGGAGAAAAACAAAATTATATCCTATACTTTAATTTTCCTTCTAAAGATTTTTTCCATTTTTCCCAAAGGAAGAAGCTGGGTCGTATATAAAAACGTTTGTGTGAAATGAAATAGATTCTGATAGAACTAGTCTTCTTGCGTACATACATACATATCTTTTCCTAGCATAAGGTATATATAAATATCGAATATAATTTTCCGTTAAAATATGAAAATGCTTTCTCAGCAAGGGAATTTACTCAACATCAAGAGGTCAGTGAATATCTAAACTGAATCTATTCGAGTATTTATGAGCCTTTACTAAAACAAAGTGCTATAGCTGATTATTTTGTTATGGAAAGACAATATAACTTTTTATGAAACTAGAAAAACTCATTCAAATTTTCCTCTTAATTACTGTGAAGGTGAAGCGCGTACAAAGTTAAGGTGTCTGATGAATGTAAAAATATGAAAACAGAGGTCCAAACATTCATAATGTATCTGCAAACGAAAAGTGTGAAACCTAAGGAAAGCATTAGAACATGGTAGAAGCACTTGCTGAGAGATCGTATTCCTAAGCAACTTTCAAAGTGGGTTACGAAATACAAGCAAAGCAGGGACAATACTGAAGTTAACTATCGGTCCTGTCATCTAAACCCTCAACAGCTGATGAACAAGTTGACCGTAAGATTGTGAATAACAGACACTTTATTGTTCAGGAGATAGTCATGTTCTAGTCATAGTGTTTAAACTGAGATGTTGGTGATAAGCATGCTGTCTGTAAGACGGATCCAAGAAATGTTGACACCAGAGAAGAAGCTAAAATTTTAAACATTTGCATGATAATTCTGACACGCTTTCAGTTTTACACAGGGAATTTCCAACACGGATTATAAATCAAAATGAGAACTGGGTTCACTACTTTGATCATAAATCAATGATTCAAAGCAAACCGTAGAAACACAGTGATTCTCCTCACTCGAGGGTGTTCAAACCGGCAGCGCATATTAGTAAAATGATGGTATTTGTTTATTTTTATCCTGAAGGCGTAATGATAGCAGAAAAAATGAAAAATATAAATGAAATATTATTTTGCAGCCAGTGAAAGACAAATGCAGGAATCAACGCGAAAAGTTTAAAGTTGGAGGCAAGTGCACGTTTGCACTAGAAAAACACGCAGGTTCATACTGCTCAGGCTGAAGTATTTGAAGCAGAAAAATGTTGCATTGAATTGCTACCACACACCATTACTTACCAGACTATCTGATTTCTTCCTGTTCCTTAAACTCGAATCTCACCTGCATCGAGACCATTTGATAAACAATATGATCATCTGTCGTGGATCAGTTTTTGAAGAAACAGGATGCAACTTTCTTCCGTGATATGATTGCAGCGCTTAAACATTGTTAGACTAAGTATATTGATTGTAAGGAGATCCATATTAAAAACAGTGAAAAATTGTTTTGCTTCTATAAATTCTTCTGGCTGAGGATTAGAACATTTTGGGTAACCCTATACGAGGGTTATTCAAAACTGACTTATAATACTTACTAAATAAACTGATTATCTAAAATGTTTTTGTAAACTTTATTTATAATTAAACACACACACACACACACACACACACAGACGCACGCACACATATACACAAACAAACAATCGCACATGAATATTCCATTACAAACAATAATTAACACACACACACAGAGGATATAAATCGTATATGTGTTTGTATGTGTGTGAGTGTAAATGCGTCCGTGTACAGGATCCGGGGGGTAAAATGTCGCTAAATATCATTTTAATTTCGCGTATAAGCGTTGTTTGTTTATTTTATTTTTCGATTAAACCTAGTAGTAGGTTCAGTTATGCACCGTCTATGAAGACCTAACCACCATGACGCAATTCACTTGGCGAGAAATTTAGAAACGACTTCGTGGCATTATGCAACAACTTAATTAGTGGGATCATCTAGGAACTATGGACAAAATCCCTAAGCCATTTGGAGGTAGAGATTGAAGCAAATGGCGTTTACATTGAAAAGATTTATGCTTTACTATTTCAAGATATTTTTGTGTAATTTTTGTAAATATATAGGCTGAAATGCGATGTCAGTATTATTTGAAATTTTGCGTTATTTCGACCACATTTCATCCATCTAATCTAATATATATACATATATACATATATACATATATAAAGACCTGCCCTGGACCCGGAGACAGAGTTTAAGCATGAATTGGCCTTGTTCCGGGAAGCTATTATTTAGTTTGGGAAAATATTTCACCCCACCACCTCTCAATTAATTTGTTTTAACTTTAGTAGCTGAAAAGAAAACTGACTCTTTGTTTAGTCTTAAATTACTGATGATTTTCTCTGAAGACGAATCGGTTGAATGGCGACTTCACTACTAATCGTTGTGATACTTTGTATTCAGTTTTACTAATAAAAAATTATCACTTTTTGAAAATATATTATAATTTGGTGTGGTAATGCCAAGTTGTTTAATATTTCTGGGCCACAAATTCATTAAGATCCTCAACAATTCCATTCAGTTGAGAGGTAATTAGAGTTTGTGTTGATATATAGGCAATTTTTTTTTCTGCATGGTTTGTATTTATTGTTCTTAAAGTTGATTGTTCTGTTTAAGAAGTATAATACTTTTAGATGTGTTTTTATGTCAATTGAGAATTTTAGAGTTTTAAAGATTTTTTAATTTGTTTTTTTTATATTGTTCTTATTTTACCGTTGTAGTTTCTTGGAATGATTAGTCTATATTAGATATTTCTGTATAAACCTTTAACTTTTTGGTTGATAATATTTCTTGATAGTGGTGCGTTTTGTAACCGCCCTTTCTCAACCTCGATAACAAAATTTTACGATAAATATATGATATCCAATAAAATTTTTATCAGTCCAATTACTGAAACTAGTGAAATGTGTTTCCTTTACACGGTCATATATTTACTGTTAGGGAAATTTTATAAAACCTTAAACTTTAAACAAGAAATGTCAACATATTAGATGATTTTAGTGAACGCAGGTTATATTTTAAAAGAATAATTTGCGTAGAGCAGTTAATATTAGAGCAAAGTGTAGCGATATTTACTCGAAAGAAAGTGTATTTTATTTAAATAAGAATGGACCAAAATTATAGTTAATGTATTATTTTTAGAAGAGACAGAATTAAAAATAAAAAAGAGTTAGAACACTAAAAAATGAAATAATTTTCTTAAAGTGTTTTGTTAATATAAAGTAAAATATTTTCAAGAAATAGACGTAAGACCATAAAGATAAATTTTAAAAGCAGAAATACTCGATTTTAGAAATGAAGAATAGTAAAAGTAATCATACACAGCAATGTATCAGTGAATAAAGTTTAGGTTTAAACTTATCTATAATTAACTAAAAGGGGTAGAATAATGGATTACGGAAAAAAGCAAACAGATCAAAATAATTTTGATATTTCTAAGAGTGTGAATTATCTTAACAAAGCATTAAGTCGTAATTTCATTATGTTAGTTTATTAAGTTAGATTTATGTGAATTTAACTATGTGAGGATTTCTTGCAAGCAAAGAAAACATAATTCATGTTACGTTATATATGTTCTAGCTTTTGATAATATATTCAATTTTACTGTAAGAATATTATTTGCATTTTTAATTTACCAATAGTATTGGGAGAAATAATTTGACTTACTATTGATTATATTATTAATAGGGAGTTTAGGATAATAGACCCGATGGTATTGTTAGTATTTCCAATAAAATCTTCGTTAAGATTTTGAATTTTTGCAGTGGAGATGATAGCTTGGTATGCTATGGAATTTGTAAACATCTATTTTGCAGAATACATTCGTTTGGGTTACAACAATAGCAAGTATTTAATATTATTGTCGTTATTTATAATAGGTTGGTTATGATTGTTGAGAGTCTTATATTGTTTTAAGATTCTATTGTTGGCTGTTTAATTATCATTTCATTTGTGTTCATATAAATTTTATGAACAATCGTAAGTATATTTTTCTGTTCCACATTATCTAAGTAAAAATGTCTCTCTGATTAAGGAGCTTTGGCTAGTTTTGAAGCTATTAAATCTCTGTAAACTGAAATAATCATCCTCATTTGATAAAACAAATATTTTGTACCTTCTTCTAATTTTGAAAAGTGCGTGTTCACAATAAATCCCCGTTATGGGATCGTTTTAAAAAAACTGTAAAATCTTTAATTTTAAATCGCCTGAAAACACCAGATGGCAGAAACCTGGGTTGCGTAATATAACTCGTTTACAAAAGATTCACGACTTCTACAATATAATTGTATTGAACACTTTTTATTACAATGGTTTTAATTTAAACGTAAACTACACATAAAAATCAAAGTTTATTAAAATAAATCGAAGCCTAATCGTGCTCTGCTCATATTTTTCCAATAGTAATCCTACCTACAAATGGATTGATTTTATTCTGAAGTCACTATATGAACAAATCAGTTTGTGATTTATTCCAGTTAAATCAGTCAAGGTATTTTGAGCACATGTCCCTGGTATATAGACTGATTTTCAACAAGTAGATAAGTTTACATCACAATGTTCTTAGATTTCTGAATCTGTCGGTTTTAACAATATCGGAAAAGTCTATAAGAAATGTGAAAGAAGCCATGTATATATTTTATGAACATAGCTGTTGTTTCTGTACTTTAAATTTAAGAATATACCTCAAGGTTCGTGTTCATATTTAACTATAGAAATTGAATGTAGTTCAAGCGTGTATTAAAGATTATATGAAATAAAATATTTAAATTGCAAGATAAATATGAGTAATGTTGGCACTTCATTGAGAAACAAACATTTGTAAAGAATATATAATTCTGTTAATCTTAATAAGCTACTGAGTTATTCTAATGTATTTTGAAATTTCAAAAGGTTTCCGTTATCCATTCCTTTTTATTATTGATGTTATACGCATATCTATGTGAAAAACAGTTATTGTATAGGTTTTTAATCTTTACTTTGATATATCTTTCTGAGCAAATTTATTTAGACTGCATTAACAGATTTCCAGTTTTCTATCATTTCATTTGATTGAATCTCATTCGGATTATGTATATTATATGCTTTTAAATCATTCCATCTATTTCTCTTTGACATTAAGCTTATTTAGGTATTTGTCTTATTGTACTTTTAGTCATGGTAACCAGACGGTTATACAGTCGGCACGTGGGTATGTTTTACTGAGTACAACTGTATACCTGAATTATAAACATTTATTTAGTTGATGTGGATTTTTGTTTATTTTCAAGGGTTTTAGCATGTCTATATACGTCTTCGGTATTCTTCATGTCAGTTGTTGGCTATTAATTGGTCATTTGCCATGCACCATTTTCTATGAATTGATTAAAATTCTCAGTCAAAATTTTCAAATTTTTTCACAGTCTCTCTCTTTGCCTATTTTGGCATTTAGGTCTCCCATAAAAAAGTTTAACTTCTTGCTATTTTTGCTGTGTGCAGTAAAGAGAAGATTTTATATTCTCCTAATTTTCTGTTTTACGAAACATTAAATGATTTACTAGTAATTCACTCACTGGATTCGCTTTTGTCTACGTCATGTTAAGGAGTTCTACCGTGTGTTTTTTCATTAATTCTACAATCTATCTAATTATATATCACTTCCTATTTTTCAAATTTATGACGAGATGCAAGTATTTCATTATTCATTTAATCTACTTTTTAGTTCCATGTATATCTTTCTTCTGCCAATGTATTTTCTTATGTGTTCCATGATTTTTCTTTCTTGTCAAATTTCATTTTAAGTGTTTGAAGGATATTCTCAGCGATGATTTGTATTTTACGCCTTGCTAATAAATTTATTCACTCTTCTGCATACTTTAACTCGCGTGATCCTTTGATCTAAAAGCATATTTCCTTCTCTTAGTTTCATGCTTTCTCCATCTTCTATATTCGTACTTTGATTCATCTGGCAAGATTGTATTTTGTATATTAGTTTATCAAGTTACAACTGCATTTCATTTAAAAGAATGCCCTTAAATTAAAAAAATATGATTTGCGATCAGTTTTATTTCTCAGTTCTTTTTACAATATCATCGTGTCTTATCTATTCTTTTGGCTTCGGTGACCGCTTCTTTTAGAATTGATATCAAATATAGAATGGGTCAATTTGAAATATCTGATGATATTTTTATACTCTTTACATTTGTCATATTCTTCACATTTAGGCTGTTTTACACTCCTGTCTTCTTCAGACGATATACTTTTGAACTGAACCCTTTATTTCTTCCACTGAGGTAGATTGTTCAATTCAAGGCGCCATTATTCTTTCGACTATATCAGTTTCACTTATTTACTTTAGTAACTCAATTCTTCAAGTTCTTTGTCACCTCTGCTGTGGCCTGATATGGACCTCACAACTCTTTTGGTCATGTCACTGGATTATTTTAAGTATTGGTTATATCTGCTGGGTCATCTGTACTTGTAGAAATCGAAAGTTATTCATATTTTATTATATTTTTACACAATGTTTGCTTTAAATAACATGTAGCATGTCTTGTGTATAGATGCTATGTACAGTAATTAAAAATCAATCTATCAATTTAAAAACAACATTTTACTTTTGACCATAATCTTAAAATATCAACAAAATTGATATAAATTATTGATAACATTTATGGATATTTTCTTCATTAGACCTTTATTTGGAATCTGTTATATCAATTATTTTACCTTTCATTTCTATCTCTCTCTAATCGATATCATTTGATATTTCAAATAAATTTGGAAAGGGCTGGTATAGAAGATTACTGCAAAATCTCTCTAGCTATGGAATTACCAGAAAAGTCTTCTCATGTATTAAGTCTTTTATAATGAATACTTCAATGCAGGTAGTTTTTAACGTCCGTCCTCCAAGGCCAAAACGAAAAATGCAGGCGCCCCTTACTTAAGATGATACTCCGAGAATGCATTAGTGCTATCTTTTATGGGCAAAAGTTACCCCGCCTTCAATCTTCATTCACGCCGATTTCATAAAGCGTATATTCTTATTGTGCAATGAATTATTATTGAACCTACAAAAGAAGAAACGTCGCAAGCTTTTCATTATTCTATCGTTATTTCCATGGAATGTTGTTGTACGAACTGCATTCTTTAGTTATAATAGTTCTAACCATTAAGGTTAAAATTTACCATTCTACACACATTTTAGCAGACCAGCTTTACTTTCTTTGTGTTATGTTGTTGAGATATGTCTTCTACTCGAGCAAACCTTCCTCAAAACCGTACCTTTGTGAAACCGACTTCCAAGAGCATGCTTTCCCGATTACTACAATCGTAAGCTGTTCAAATCTGGGGTTAGACGTTATCTTTTCCCATATTTTCTAAAAGCTCTGCATTTTATTTTGTAATATTTTATCTCGAATGGCTCTTCATAATTGTACAATGTGAATATCATTGTAAAAATGATGAATCCTATTCTAATTGATTGTTCCTATTCAATATTATACGTATTTTTAAATTAGAGTTCAATACTATTTTAAATCCCATAATATTTCGGCATTACAGTGTGGATTATACTTACTTTTGATGAGGTTTGTACTAATCACTGACGTTTGTACCTGTGAATTATTCTTCTCGAGAATCGGGTGTAATCCGGAGATAATCAGAGAATGTTTACGACATAAATTATATCTAATACGATGTGCTTAAGGTGCCAGCTAAAATTTTAAGGTAAATACATGTAAAGTAGAGATCATTTTCAGAATAGAATCTAAAATTAGTTTTAGTTTTTTGTTTCATTTCTATCAAAATCATACGAATATATTCTCTAGACACATATTTAAATCTGTCCAGATTATTACACTTTTTATTTGAATATAATAGCGGTTATAATTATTTATATATGCAAAACATTTCCTAGTCCTCATAAAAATTGTATAATTGGGAATAGAATTTCAATAAACTATAAACAATAAACAATATTACTTTACTGTATTACATTACAATTTTTCATTTTTATACGATACTCTATTTGTTTATTGCTAGTTATTATTTATTCAATTAATTTAAATATAATTTAGATAATATAATGCAAAAAAATCATCATCATATTTTGTTGCAAGAAGGTGGGCAATAATTATAAGCAATATATTTATAATAGAAACCCTAATAAACGTAATAAGTTTGTTTTATATTAAAGAAAATGGAAGATCACAAAACTCGTCGTTATTAACCGAAATAAACTCACCAAATCAAAACTAGCTATGAACAAAATAGTGTACCAATCTCAATGCCCAGTACAAACTGTGGATCTTGTTACAAATTGATTACCTATTTCGGACAAACTACCGCCTCCCGAATTAGATGGCATACGAATCACATATCGAATCAAGGTGCAATTTGAAAGTATATTTAAACGTATAAGTTAACAGGAACCTAAGCAACATTCTCATTGATAACACAAAAATCATTTCTAAATCACGTAACTCTCGTAATATTATAAGTAGAGAAGCCGGTTGGATTAAATATTGTTCCACCACTATCAATCTGACACTGTTATTACGTCAACTCAGCTGAAAACTGTCACTTTACCACATGAACTTTACACAGTAAAAAATAAAACTACTATCTTGTACAACACACAGAGAAAAATATACATATTAGCTAAAGAACTTATCAAAAGCGCTCAGAACATCAAAGACTATGAACAAATTTTATATTCTTTAACTACTAAAAAACGTAAAAATGTCATAAAAATAAAAATATGTCAGGAAAACATAATAAAAGATTGATTAAATCATCATTGTCAACTGTATTCATTGAAAGATAATTAAAAGAAAGGTTGCTACCAAAATACTTGTACGCAAGCACACACACACACACACACACATATATATATACATATATATATATATATATATATATATATATATATATATTATGAATACCCACACACACACAAACACACACAGACATATATATATATATATATATATATATATATATATATATATATATTATGAACATTGATTACTTTACTTTGATTAGGAAAATATATTAATTTATGTTATGTGTAATTTCATATGGTTTCTTTAATATTGAACTTTTAAAATGCTTCATTATTCGAAATATTCCCATTGTTTACATTGGTATTTCGATAATATCACCCCTAATAACAATCGTTTCCTTCGTTAAAAACTTCTACATTTTTATCAATGTTATCATCAATATTGCACCCATCAAGTTATTTAAATTGTAACGATTTTCTCGATTGTCAATATCTAGCAGTCTAAAGAAATTTCTTCTGCGACGAGTCCCCTTGAAAACCACTCCTTCAAATATCGATACTGTCTAATGAAACCACCCAACATTCCCCTCATCTCACGCACTTCACTTAGATCTTTTCAACAAATGCCAACAAAATACCGGCCGCATTAAGAGTTCCTGCAAAACCTATTTGACCCACAGACGTCACAGGGACAGACACTCGCCGCATGACATCTCGAGATTTTCACTGCATCCACATCCTGGCAATTTAGCCTCGATTCACATTCAACACTTCAGCAATAGCACGCCGGTGGCACTTGTCACAATCAGTGCCAGCATGAGATTGCTTCTACCATCCCTCCACCTGTTAGACAATTTTGATCATCCCACTCTGTTCTGTACTCACATTCTCATTATAGTCAGACAATCTCAGCTAACATACTACGACAATCTGTTGTTCCTAATGAACATATTCTTCAATTTATTGTTCGATTATTACTTTTTATTTTAGCAAATAAAATGGGACATCTTGAATTTAATGTCATCACTTTTTAGGGAAATATAATTAAACATTTTTCTTGATTGTCATGTGATTTGAATTTTTTTTATTAAAATATTTCCTCATAGTTTTTCATTTATTTAAGCAATTTGCATAAGGGAGAGATGAGGTTTAGAGAAATTTCAGGTGTTATTTAGCTTATACATTATTTGTATCATCATTGACCTTTACATGTGAAGTAAAATTAAATATATTATTTAAAACTTTAAATTAAGTTCTAATTTTATTAGATATATTTACAATTGTTTCTTTCTTCGCAATATATTTCTTATGTAAGTCAGTTATTTTTATATTGTCAATATATATATATATATATATTTTATAGTTACTGATTTTTACTCTTTAATATTATATACATCATATTTGACATCGTTCAAATGAAAATTAATATAAAAATATACAATATATTACTAAATTGTTTGAATTATTTAAAATATTTGAAAATTTTAACCAGATCATGAAAAGAATAAAAAATATTTTTTACAGAAAAAGTCAAAAATCGAAACTGTTATACACCAGGAAGAAATTACTTAAACAAATACCTCCTGAATATGTAAGCAAAGTAAAAGATATATGTAAAGAATTGCGACTGAAGACGTGAAAGGAAACATTACTTTTAGAAAATTGCTCTAAATAGAAAAATCAATTTGGAAAGGAGTGAGTTTTGTGAAACCGATTTTTGAACAGTCATTCTAAGTGAAATTTTGAGCTACGTTGGACAAACATGAGCATGTAATAGACTTTGTGCCTTTCAAGGAAAGGGTTAATCAACATTAAAAAAATAATTTTGAAGAGCTGGAGCAATAGTCGGGGCAATTATTGTTGCCACTAAATAATAGGAACTTTAAAATTGTATGATGATATCAAGATAAATGCAGTGAATCTTTTTAATATCCTAAAGAAATGCTGAATGTATATGAAGGAAAAGTATGTAATTTGTAATATTATAAGTAATTATTGAACAATTAATGAAATTGGCAAAATTAATGCATATTATTATTATAGGTTCTTTGATTCGACCGTTATTTAATTGTATAACTTAAATCAGAGAAGATTTAAGCTAAATTATATATTCATTCATAACAATGTTACTTTGCCAAAATCATTAGTCTCTGATGGTAAAATATTCGAAAAAATATCTGTCAAGTAAGAAAAAGGACTGCGTGTAATGTTAAATTCAAAACAGAAAAATTCAGAAACGGGGTTTATAAAATTCAAATGACATCATAAACCGGTTAAATAAAAATATATATCATCCAGTTAATTGTTATTATGTGTTAATTAATTATAGCCACATCTTATAAACATAGAAATTGATTAAAATTAAATACAATGAATATTATGAACTGAAGAATGTATATTTTCTTGTTTAAATGTAATTATATACTGAAAATAAAAAAAAACATTAAATAAACATATGAACTTGTGTAACGTTCATTTCATATACATTTTGTTGTCACTCAATCTTCACACATTTTCTATTCTGTTAGTATAATCGTCAAAATGTATAAATTAACAAAACCATTAAACAGGATTTTATAATATTGATAATTACGTAATATACCAGGCAAAACACTATTATCGCTTTTTCTCACACACGTAAGAACAGAAGATTATATTTTTTGATACATCATACGAATATCGGTGAATACAATGTTTATGTATTTAAGTGTAAATTATCAGCAACATGTGTACGTTTAGATTCCGGTAAATTAATCCCCATAGGAAACTTCTCAATCTTTAAAAAAAAATGAAATAGCTTCCCGCTCTGCATTGTTCAATACAGCATGATCACTACGAATATGCTCGTCTGGAAATTTAAATCATTTTTGTTGCTTCATAAAAATATCATGAGATCTTTAATTAAGAATTGAACACTTTAAATGTTAATGACATAGAACGATTCGGAGAAAAAAAACTTACAGAAAGATCAGGATTACCTCGAATTTTTCATTTTAATTTAAATAAAAATATGAAACAAGGATTTCAGATTTATGAGATTATTATTGCGATAGACTATGACTGTGGCCAAAACAATAATAAAACATGTTAAGAACTTAGAGAAAATATTCTGGTATATATCTTTTATATCACCAAAATATTGTGTAGATTGAATATTTTGATACAGTGTTTGCGAGATTACAAACATGAATATATAAATTGTTGTCTACATTACACAAACGTGAAAATAACAAACACTGACTTCGCATTTTAACATTTGCACTCATCAAAATTACGCAAACATATATCGCAACACTAAAGGGTAAACTTATTCAATAAAATCGAAATTCGCTTCAACTACGGCCTCCAGAGGTGTTTGGAATCTCCTGAAACTCTTTCAAACGCTTTCATTAAGTTGGTGAATCCTTGCCTTCAGTTAATCTTTGGTGTTACAAGAAGTTTTATTGGTCTCTTGCTTAACTCTGCCCCACACATAATAATCAAAGCAGTTACAGTCTGGAGAGATAAATGGTCAGATGTAATAAGTTATGTGATAACAGAAATTGTTTAATAGCCATGTCTGGTTTCTGATACTTGGGTGACATGTTTTAGAGTCCAGTTCCCAGTGTTAAAATCTTCCATCAGCCACATACCTGGGCCTGGGAAATACTACCTTCTCAAAGCACATGATGTAGAACACTGTGTTGAGTCTGAGGCACTGGGGAAAATTACTAGAGTCATAACGATGCCATTACTAGTGATCATTATAAACACCATCGTAATCCCAATTAGACCCATCCAACTCATTTGAATCCTCTAAACTGAGATATTGACAGACAAAAATTTGAAATCCTCGTGTTGGAGCTTCCTATGTGAATTCTAGGCAGTGTAGCATGTCATTTCCAAATTTTGGGCGGTGTGAATTGTGATATGATGTTCATTTCCTCACAGACGGTGATCCTCATATACTGTGCAATCGTTAAAAGTCAAAAAATGTGTGAAATTAAAAATATAAGATGGCGATAATTTACCAATCACACATTGTATTTTTATATCAGAGTTTATATTAAACATTCATTTTTATTAGTAATTTAACTGCGTATTGTAACATACCGTATTGTCAATTTGTTCACTTATACTTTATATGTTTCTTGAGTTATAAGGGCATTTAAGCGAGCTCTCTTCACTTACAAACAAGAAAAATTCACTAAACATTTAAATAAAATAAATTAATCTTCTATAAGCCGATTTAATTTTCAGAATATTTATAAACTATGACTTAATATTTTCTTCTGTTAGGCATGCATACTAGCGTAATTTACATTTTGGAATAGCAAAAATTGACACTAAAAATTCTTGAATTAAACAAAGTTAAAACCAACATTGCTAAAAAGTACATATACTAACCAGCATAGGGACATCCTTTGCAATTAAAATCTGTCAAGCATTAGTACTAAATTATAGTATTTAAATCAATGCAATTTGTAAAAATTTTAATTGAAGATATATATTAAAAAATTATTAAAAATATTGTCAATCCCTCATATTCCCATGAGAAAAACCATTGAAAAGCCATCTAAAAACAATTCTAAGTAGTCATGTTTATTTAGACATTTTATTTGGATATACAATTCAAAGAAATAGTTTACTACACATTACAAAAAATATTATTTAGGTATTTCTAACAAAGCTTAATGGTAACTTTCACTCCTAATAATGCATATGTTTAAGCCTCCAGTCAAACAATTAGATTTAACAAAATAATCAATAAAAATATTCCACGAGGACAAACTAATATTTAATATTACAAAATGTTTATAATATATTTATTAAATCTTCTATTATTATTTCGTATTGTAATTGTTATTGCTAAGTACAGCATGTAGATATTTTTTATATGTTTCCATTTTTCACGACAAAATTCCTTTAGTTAATATTTTCGGGTACTTTCTTTGAATTCTCCGTTTAAATTCTCTCTATATATTTTCAGTCGGGTTGTGATCTGGAGATTTTGGCCATTTAAGAATGTCTATTCTATTTGAAGTTAATCATGATTTTGTAAGCTTTGCACTGTGTTCAGAATCATCTTACTTGTTGAAATACCTAACTTAGGTTCCAGTCCAGCGAATGTGCATTCTGACGTAAATTTATCTCCAAAATATCCCTATAATATGCTCCAGTCATCATTCCATCTATTATTTTAATACTCACTAAAACTTGGGCACTAAAGCAACACCAGATCACAATTGATCTGCCTCCAGATTTTACTGTTATGAAAGTATTCTTCAGTTATTATTTAGTATAGTAGCCTTCGTATAAGGAGTAATAAGAGGTATGTGTTTAGTAAATATAAATTCAAGTTTCGTATAATTAAAATATATTCCAACGCTTCTAAGGAGAAAGGAAAGGAAATGAAAAATGTAGAACAATAACAATATATTCGCATAACGGAACTTACAATGACAGGAAAGAATCCATAACCGAAAAAAAGGAAATATTATCGTCGAGTTTCGGTTAGATACCATCGACATATCGTTTATTTCTACTGTAGTTAAAAAAAAAACTCCAAAAAATGATTCATGACAAGTATACACAAACGGAAATGAAATCTACATGTAATATACAGTTACAAACACAATCACCGGAAAAATATTGCAGAACAGAATAAATTGCGAATAGATGGTTGAGAATTGTGTACACAATAAATTCAAATGTTCAGAGTATTTTTACTGAAATATCTCTTCAAGAATTGTAGGAATGCATCCTCGTAGCAACTTTCAAAATGAAATATCCTTCAGTCTGTAAATTAGAGCTTATCCTTGCGATATTAGAAATTAAATCATCTTACAACATTTTTGTTGCATTTCCTATAATACTGTGGCAGGAGATTATGTATGCGCAGTGGTGCATATGCTAGCTTCGAAAAGCATGCACATTTGGTGCACTAAGATAGAAATGCTCTACGTTTATATTCTGCATCTGTTCTTTTTATAGCACCTGCGTAATTTCAGGTTTTGTGCACTTGACTTGCTTGATTTGCTTTGACATGATTCGAAATACCGTTTATTTAATAATGCGATGAGATATGACTGAAAATCCGTTTCATTTCCAATTCAGACAGCTGAAGAGCAAAATAAAAATAGTTTAAGGTTTATAAAGAAAAAGCAAAAATGGAAGAAGAATAAATAAGACGAATAAGTAAGGAGTGAGAGATTAAAAGCGTTAGCTTTTGGATAATCTTAATATAAATATGATATAAATTAATATGGAAATGTATTTGAAAGAGTGACTTTATATAAAATGATCACTGAACGTCTTTGAAGCCGTCAACATGGCAATGAAATATGTTAGAAGAAAACGTGCCAGAAAGAGAAATTGGCAAAAAGAAAAGAAAAAAGCGAAAAAGAAAATAATATTTATATTTTTATAAAAAAATAGACGTAAGAAAATAAATGATTGCCTTAAATTTATTGTAAACAAAACAAAAAAGATTTCAATCACAAATTATAGAATATAGAAGTAACATGTGAATAATAAATAGTAAAAAAATATTAGGAATAATTTCTTGCTGAGGTTTATGAAAAGAAATGCTTTGTTTACAAAACCTAGTAACATGTCCCTGAAAGTACTGATCAATGCTAGCCACTATTTTTTCTTATATTTCTGGCAGTATTTGATATCCACGTTGAAACAAGGACGCGTCTTTTTAGGCTAACAATTAGTCAGTACATTTTTGGCATCTTCCTGAGAATAAAAGGGCTGCTCAGTCAGGCTATATGCCATCGATCAAAACTCTTAATAAACGAACAGAACAAAGACTGATGAATACAGCTAGTTGAGTAGGACCTCCCATTTAAGCGTTTCCAAATAGGTTTAGACTCGTTTTTCAACATTTGGCCTAGGGCTTTCACATTGCAAAATCACTTTGTCGAATCCCTGCTCATAAATACGGCCGTTTTTGCTTCAATACTCTGACCAAACACATCAGTTTTAGTTGATAGGGATCTCCCGTGATGGTTTCAGTCAGTTTGAGCAGCTCAAGATAAATTACACACTGCTGCTCAAACTAAATCTAGAGCAGAAACTTAAAAATATGTATTGCCGAGCTTACCCAACAATCTTCCACACTTACGGTTAACGTAGTGTATCCACTTTTGCATCGTCAGTCAAGTTACGATGCAAAAAAAAAGTTTCTTTCTCTGTCGTTGAATCAGCTGTTTATACTTGACATGACACCGTTCGAGGTCTCTCGGCTTTAACTCGTATTTCACACAATTTCCTTGCTTTTGAATCATTCCTGACGCTTTCAAAAGTTTCAAAACTGTTGTGTGGTCAACGCTTAATAATTCTACAAATGCAGTCTGTGCCTGACATAATTTTTCATGAAGTAATGCCTCTAAATATTCGTCTTCATATTTTTCAGTACAGCAGAGTGTTTTTACATTTAATAGCAAAACCATTATTTTTTAAGCGACTAAACCAATCTCTGCATGTTGTTTCCGACAGAGCATGGTTGCCGTATGTCTCAGTAAGAATTCTGCGTCCTTCAGCTGCAGGTATTTTTCGAATGAATTATTGGAGTAAATATTTCGACAAATACCTTCGATAACTTGCACAGACCTCAACGAATACTCTCTACCTTCAACTCTCTATGGCTGGGGTATATGTATACTCAATTTAGTCCATTATCGTATACGAAAAGAGATCTCACAACAGAAAAATAAATAATGTGATAGAAAGACATATTTCGAAGTGATATTGAAGGAAACTATGTAAGACAACAAACAATTCAAACGTTATTTATAAAATACATTGTAAAATGTGATAATTGGAATATTTTTACTAATATATATAGAATTAGACGAACATCTCTCGGATCTTGTTTGTGATGTGGTGTTGTTCCTTCGTATATTCGAAGAAGGTTGACCAGAATTAAAACAAATGGTACCTCTGTTGAACACTCGTTAAACAGGTATAAGTTGGATAAATTATTTGACTGCTCTATTAGATGCTTACGCTCATTTTGTTCACTTTTGAATGATATTCGTGTTGAAATGGGCTTCTTTGAAGCCCATTTCTTCTATTTCCGTTTCTCCTGATATTTGGTTAGTTACAGATTACGTCTGAAAAAATCTGCCAATGAGAGAAACAGTAAGTATTTAGATTACCTGATTACTAGAAGTTTTGGTTCTGTTAATGGTGATTTGCACCGACATATATTCAATTTTTCAAACATTAGTCTCAGTGGGGTTGAACTTTCTGTTCTCTCGCGTCGCTTAGACATTTGTATCCTCCCTTTTAAGGGTAATAAAGTACAGATCTATTCAGAGTTTGAGTTACTGTATTATCAAATTATTCATCATGTTCCTAGTTCATCTGAAAAGTGTTCTGAGATCAAAGCCAGGTTGTTTGAGTTAGCTACTGAATACCCTTCGCTAGGTTGTGAAAAAGATTATCTCGATTGGCGTGTTATTCATTTCCGAACTATTAAAGCTTTACGTTTGCGGGAAGACATTTATATTACCAAGCCGGATAAAGCTTCTGGTGTCGTCATTTTGAATGGACAGTATTATCTAAACAAAATGCATATTATTTTAGATGATCCTTCTAAGTTTACAGTGATCGGTCCTGCCGATACATTTGATAACACCAGCAAAATAGACGCCAAAACTCAACGTTGGCTGTTGTCTTTGTACAAAGACAATTTGATTTCTAAAGAACTCTACAGAAGATTCAGGCCCGTAGGTTTGCAACGGATGTACGACCTTCCGAAGGTTCATAAGGAAGGAGTCCCACTTAAACCAATTTTGTGTCTGGTGGGCTCCGTACAACATGAGTTAGCAAAGTGGTTGGCGGAAATTCTTCAACCTGTGTCTGACGCGTTGTCCACATGTAATATTTCTGACTCCTTCGGTTTTTCTAGTTTCGATAGAAACTTAAAATTTTTCTCTAGAGACAAATTTATGGTCTCATACGACATAGTTTGTACACAAATATACCGTTACATGAAACTATAAACATTTGTGCTGATATGTTATACAGAGGAAATTTTAGCCCCGTAGTCATTACTGAGGTTTTATTCTTGGAATGTATGCAATTATCAACTGAGGATGTTGAATTTAGTTTTGATGGGACAATGTACGTTCAGACTGATGGAGTTGTGACGGGCAGTCCTTTGGGTCCTGTTCTGGCTAACATTTTTGTGGGTTATTTTGAGCGTTCTTTGTTTGAGAGAGTTGGTAAACCCTTGGTATATTTACGATATGTTGATGACACTTTATCTATATTCAATAACGCCGGAGATGCAAAAAGTTTCCTTTTCCAGTTAAATTCTTTACTTCCTTCCCTTCAATTCACTATGGAGGTAGAGAAGGATGGGTGTCTCCCATTTTTGGATGTCTTTGTTCAGCGCCGGGAGGGGTTTTCGTTACCTCTGTCTTTCGTAAACCTACTTTTACTGGTGTGTATACCAGTTGGAACTCGTTTGTTGCTATGTCCCGTAAGATAAGTCTGATTGAAACTTTGGCTCACTGTGCCCTTAAAATTTGTTCTCCAGATTATTTAAGCAGTAAATTACTTCGCTTGCAAAATATTTTCGAGGATAACGATCACACTTTTCACTACTAATGTAGTGAAACGGGTGATCGAGCGAAAGGTTAGATGTTTCAAAGAACCATTAGTTGAGGGACCTAATCGCTGTTAGTTATATTTCAAACTGCCTTGGCTGGGTAGGAAATGTCAAACTGTAACTGATATGATTTGGGCATGTATTTCGTTCGGGTATTTTCTGTGCAGTTACGTGTTGTTTTTCAGACAAGACCTGTGTTTCCTTCCTTTATTAAAGATAGATTGTCTTATTTTCGTAAAAATTCTGTTGTTTATAGATTTCAATGCCGCTGCTATGCGGTTTGTATAGGAAGATCCAATCTGAAGTTGGAGACGCGGGTTGCACAACACGTCCCCGCAAATATACGTTTGGATGGCCCTCTTAGACCTATAAGTACAACCCAGGCTGTTCTGAAATCAGTCATTGGCCAACACGTGCAAGACAGCCGGGCATGTGCCTCTCTCTATGAGGACAATTGGTTTATTGTTCTGCACAGTACTCGATCGGCCCATCATGTGCGGGTTTTGGAGACTGTTTGCCTAAATCTCCAGCAGCCAATCTTGTGCAGGCAGAAAGAGCGATTCATTACAATTACTGGAGGATTTGTGAGTGTAACAATTTTTCTTTTTTATTCACTCGTGTGAAATTGTATGTTTAAACCCCTTTACGATTTAATATTTACTGATTAAAGTTTGTTTTTAAACGAATTCAATTTTCCCCCCTAGTTTTGTAAGTAATCCTTTGTTTTCATATTTCCTTTATTAGCCATTTGTAATAAAGCCAACGTAAGCCCTTGAAGAGCGTTGGCCGAAAGGTTCCTCGGGTTGGGATAATTATAACGACGTCTATCTTACACACACACACACACACACACACACACACACACACATATATCTATATATATATACTAAAACATATATAAAAGATTAACATGGGAATATCAAATCAGGAAAACACGGGCAACATTTAAGACAGCATTAATAATGAGGAAATAATGTAGTTTATGTAAATTTTATGTAAAACTAAAGAAAAAAGGTTATAAATTAGCTATATCAAAAATGTTGATAAGAAAGAGAAATAGAAAAAACGAGATAAAAATGCATCAATATGTATACGTATAATGATGTATAAAATCTATAACAATGTAGAAAATTGGATATGAATGCATAAGAGCGCGACAGAAATAGAGATTGTTCTATCGGTACAACTGAAAAGTTTAAACATAAAATCGTTTGATACTTATAAAAGAGGTGGAATTAAAACAAAGAAAACCAAATAAAGTTTGAAAATCAACGTCGAAAGGAAGAGAAACAAGAAAGATAAAATAAACGAATAATTCAAAACAGTTTAAATAAAAATATAAAGAAAATAATCAAATCACTGATTACAGTGGAAGGTAAGATGACTGGATTAAATTGAACACAAGAAAATGATGGAATTTCATGTGTTGCCTTCTTACGCCTTATATTTCCTCGAATTACATCTCCTTTCTTGTTGACCGGACGTGAATAGTGTTCGATGCACGAAAGGCTGTTTCGCGTAGCCAGGCGCGTTTGTCTTAAACGGTGGTAAAGAGGGGAATAGAACATTATGTTTGAACTGGCTTAGAAAAGAGGATGAAAGATAATGTTTTTAAGCCTTATGCATCAGTGGATAAAAATATCGCAGTTAAGAACGATACATCAGACAAAACTATAACTTCTAGATATTCATTCATAAAAAGTTGCCTTTTACGGGCATACAATACTCATGTCTAGGCAATTATATAAATGATTAATATGATTATTCAAGTATATATATAATTTAAGAGATTTTAATCTCTATACGTATATCCTTGTTTATATTATTATTTACCTATTTTAATATACTCGTTTAAGTACAAAAGAAAATAACTATTTAATAATTGTGTGTGGTGGATATAGAGACATAAGAATCGGATTCTGGGTATGTAAATAAAATAATCTAAAATTGACAATGTATACCAGTGAATTGGCGCCTTAATCACGTTTAGGCAAAGCTGCGTGTTACGTGAAATATCAACTGAGTCTCTTTTACACTTTGCAGAAATGCTTCAATTATCTGAATCTCTGTTAGGTCTATGTTAACAGCTTCTTCTCTTGCCTGTGGAATTCTTTTCCGGTTCTATGTTCCCCTGCCAAGTTTAATTTTCATACACTTAAATGCAACGTCAATCACTATTTACTGTCCTTCTGATTACTTTTCTCTTGTTTTCGCTATTTAGCGTTATTTTTTTATTTTCTAATTCTAGTAATCCCTTTTGTTTTAGTGGCTTTACGACATTGCTTGGATATGAGCTCTATAAAAAAGGTTTTCTCCTGCAATTTCGTTTGCTCCATCTGTATAAGCAGTTAAATAGACATTATGGAAATAGTCGAAGTATTTTCGTTATAAATGTATTTTGTTTAGTATTTCTGAACATTATTATTATCGAATATAATTGTGAATATGCTGACTCCATGTATAACGTTAACAGCGCTTTTAGCGGATTAATATAACCCTACTGAAAAATACTTCTCTATAGCTCAACCTGTTTCCGGAAATGCATGATTTTTAACCTTTACAATTAATTACCTGTGTATAGTGCGGCCCCCAAATTTTATATAAAAAAAACATCATAAAGCCCGAGTATATAATATATGCATAAGAACAGATGTACTTACAATTAAAAACCTGTCGTACATTACTTGGACTCATGTATAGTATGACCTGTATCTTTATTTACACCTTAAGCACATGATGCTTGCTGAGAAATGCATAAAACGCCGATTCGTGCGTAAAAAGTAGGATAATATATATATATATATATATATATATATATATATATATAAAACACACATACACAAACACATACACACATAGATTCAAATGACAATAATAAAGAAACAGAAAAACACACACACCCAAGAACACAGACACACACATACACACACACACACACACACACACACACACACACATACATACACACCAAATTCAAATGATAACCCCAAACAATAAACAATAAAAAAGAACCAGATGACCCATAAAAATAAATCCAAAAAATAATTCTAAAATAATTCTAAAACATAAAGGCGAAATCAAGGAGCGCTCACACACATGCACACACAGACACAGATACACAAATACACATACACACCAAACAATAAGAGCAGCCAACTGAGAGATGAAAAGACTTGTAAAAAAACAAATGCGCTAGAACATAATTTTTAAGTACTAAAAAGGACCTGGGACACAAATCATTTCATATTGCGATTAGCACTTGATTGATTCATTTATTTATTTGTGTATACATTCATGCAAATGCTGATGTGTGAAAACGCAAACTATTCAACACGCCAACATTTGATTTATTTGGTTTATTTGATTTAATGATCTTACGTTATTTTTTTATTTTTTATATCACTGGTTTAATTTATTTCTTGATTCCTTATTCTTTATCTTTATTTTTATTTTTATTTTTATTTTAATTTTCTACTTACCTATATATAAACAAGAACTCGTCCCTCAGGAACTCGATATATCAAGCCACAAATTTATTTACCTGAAGAGAGTCAATCTCAGATTCATAACACGTTTAGCGTCATAAATACCATTATGCACATTAAAATATCATAATATGTATATCTTTATACAACAATAAATATACTTTTTAAACTAAACGATCACGGCCTCTTACACTTTTTATTCTATATATATATATATATATATATATATTGTAATAGTTGTTACAATGTTTTATATAAGGATAACATCACTAAACAAAAATGTTCATATTTCGGAGCAGAACCGCTCCTCTTCAGGTGATTTGTGGAACTGAAAATAAATGATGAAAACGATTTATTTTTGAGAATGAGAATGTGAAATGCATCTCGTAATGTGACGAGAAATTCTATGGCAACAAAGAAAAGAGTCTCAAAGACGCTCATACCCATGATAACTAAGAAAAAGAGTCGTAAAAACGCTCATATCCCTGTCAACGTAAACAAAAACAAAACCGAAGACGCTATGCGAAATGAAGAATACGGATAATATAGGTAAGGGGCAAAACTATGAGTAAAAATAATTTTCTTTGATAGAATATCGCCTTCTACATTGAAATGACTTCATCCTCCATGTGAACATAAATTTATTTGGATATAAAATAATTGTCTGAGATATTGCTCTCAAAAACTTTATTCCCCAAGTGAACGTTAATTCACCCGGATATGAAACTGTCTGAAATATGATCTCGATAATTTTGTTTTACTTTTATTAAAAAAAAATGTTTAAATTTAAAAACATATTTCCTTTTAGTTATGAATTAAATTGTTTCGTTGTTCTTACGATGCATTGTTTATCAATGGTATTGATGAATCGCTGATATATTTATTTTATTGTATTTTTTCTGTGAACCAAATTTTTGTCTGAATCCTTATTTATATCAATACCACATCCCTGTGCCTATCTGGGTATATAATATCCGTCGAAGAAAAATAATTTATTTTATGACACTGCAGCTGGTGTTATCAGAAAAAATTCTAGTATCCTTCGAAGCTTCGCCCCGCTCGTGACAGTAGTTGTGGGGAATGAAATTTGGTGTGTCTAAACTAGTCCATCAGCTGTTTGTACCCATAGAGATATAAATTTCGCTTAAGAGAGGGGGCAGAATGTTTGAGCTCTGCACAGGTCACTTTTTAATTTTGTCTGGGTAAACTATATAATAGGACCTTAGACTTTTTAAATGGGTAGACGATTTTTATTTGATTGCTATCTATGAGTACTTGCAATAGGAAGTTTAGGTCAGTATTTGGGTTGAATTATTGTAGTATTCTTAGTTATGTTGTGTTTAGAGTAACATTTTAGTATTGCATGGATTTTGTTGTGAATATTATATTAATAAATAGCTTAACCATCCAGCCCATTATCGTAACCCAAATGTGTATCTTTATGTTTACAAACAGCTGATGGACGAGTTTAGATGAAACAAATTCCATACCCTACAACTACCACTTACATACCATATTCTCAAAAATAAACCATTTTCACCATTCATTTTCAGTTCCACATATCACCCGAAGAGAAGCAATTCTGCTCCGAAAAATGAATTTTTTTCTGTAGTAATACTATGCTTTTATAAACCATTGTAACAACTATTATAATATAAAGCTCTACTCTCTATCGAGCAATCTTTACTGGTTTTAAATCTACGTTTTTTCAATTTCTTACAATATATATATATATATATATATATATATATATATATATATAAGCAGAAAATTTTGTCACTTTAAATGAGCAGTTTCATGCGGACTTAGAAGTTTCATAAGGACACTGTTATGATGGTCTCACTCGTAAGGAACTATTATGAAGGTCTGAAACTCGCCAGTTAAATTCAAAATATTATTGTTATTATCAGCGCCCTATCTCCACCCAATATTGAGTATAAAATCATTTAGAAATAAACAACCTAGTTATTAAAATTAACACAACCAAAAAATATATATCTCTTTTTCTCTCTTTCTCTCTCTCTCTCTATATATATATAATTAAGTGTGCAGTTAAATATATTTACTTTTTGATTATTATGAAAAATGTAAAAATATTTCCAAATATGCTGCAAAATTTGATTTTTATGTGCAACAGTGACACTCGTTTTCTCATATATGCCAGAGATAATGCGTGTTATCTTAATCTATGGATTAAAACATTAATTCATAACTGGTGTTTGTACAGACTTTTGAATAACAGCTTGTGTCTTTGCAAAAGACGAAAACTGAGATGTCACGCAACAGACATTCCTAATGTATTTACCATTTGTGAGATTATTTTACGCCAACCTCATGAATTTTCGCAATTTTACGAAATCGAAGCGTCAAAGCAAAGATTATAAAACTTCAGGTATATGTATGTCTTCCTACCGAGACAAGAACATATAAAGGTGATTATATATGTGTGTATATAGATATACACATCAAAATGTGTGTGGTTGGACGGGTGAGTATCAGGCTGGTAAATTTTTATTTCAACAATTGAAATACCCAGAGTGTCGTAAAATCTACGTAACAGGGCCGAAGTTGGAAGATATAAAAAAGATAACCGTATTAGGGACAAGTAAAACCACAAATAATGGCGGCTGTTACACGAATATCGTTGGCCAAAGGGCACGATAAAACTGAGCAAGGTCGCCATAAGAGATCGGTAATCTAATAATCATTCTCGATTGTGAAGGCAACAAAGAAAAAGTTGAGAAAGACGTGGAAAGAAAGAATTAAATGTGCGATCATATCCACTGAAAATTATTCAAACCGTATGACATTTTAGAATTCAAATTGTACATCTGACTTAGTAATTTAGCGAATTAATTTTGCATTCGAGGTTTGTGTTGGTCGTCGTGAAAATTCTTTACCAGTCTCACCTCTTTGTACGATGGCAGGTTTATGCCTTTTAACCAAACGTTATCGGATTTTGTAGCAAGAAATGCAACTGGCGGTCGATCCAATATCTTTAAGAATGGCCGTTTAAATTTGCAATTCACTGTCGTTTGTATTCATACGCTGTGAGTCATTTCTTGCATCATTCTTAAACTCAGAGACAGGGCTGAATTAACCTGTCGTACGCTTGATCGATATGAAGAGGCGCTTGTTATAGTATGAGAACAAAATCGGAAAGAAATCTATATGATTGGAGAAACGTAAATTGAAAGCCACAAAAACTGACAGAAATAGCATATTTATCTTGCTTAATTTCGATTTATTATTCTTACTGTTGAAGATGTTGCATATAGTATTGTTAGTTTTGGTAATCTGAAGATTAATATTATAAATCTTCTGTAAGAAAACAAGCTAAATAACTAAAAGTGCCTCTCTTCTTTGTAGAAGTATGCCTTAATGTTTATTAAGATAATGCGATGGAATATAATGATTCTTTAACTTGGACATCTATATCTTTTTATATTTTTAAAATCCTGGGATAGTTCTCTTACACAGTCGAATGGCTATCTAAAAAGCCTGTTCTCCAAAGAACGTATATATACTATATACATTGATTGGACTATTGTGCTCATCTTTACTATGCTATTAACAACATTTCGGTCTTTATACACCCCTTTATATACCCAGCTTGTTCAGGTGATATACGTCGGAATTTATAACTGAGCACTTTAATTTGTCTATTTCTAGTTCAACGTGCCATGCTTTACCTTATTATTTCAGTTTCAGTTATTTTCCTCTAATAACTGAACACACTCATTTTTTGTTTACATCTGCTGTGGCCAAGCATTAAACTCACAACTGTTTGGGTCATGTAACTGGATTATTTCAACCAACGCTTTTATCCACTTATTCATATGTACTTGCGGAACAAGTAATCTAGTGAAATTATTTCCATTTGTGCACATTGAATCCCAATAAATATTCAGGGCATAGAGTCTCAATGTGTAAACGACCATTGATTGTGACTGATAACATTTTAGGGTCTGTTCGGTGATGATGAAACGTTACTCTTTTGGTTTTGAAGGTACTGAATGTTACCAGGCCGTTCTTCCCACGTTGAACCCTCTGAGCGTGGTCAGGAAAAGATCAAATGCCAGGTTTTTAGAGGATCATCTATGCACTGTTATATTGGCTTCATTAATATCCACAAAGATATGAGCATGTCATTAAGTACATCGTTAATAGAAAGCAGGAAGAATGTAGTACAGAGAAAAGAGCCTCAGCGGAACCTCGGATTTGATCGCATGTGCTTCCGATGACTAGCCTTTAACAAGGATCTTTACATATATGTGATGATACTTGATAACTGAGAAAACCTTTACAGGGATTCTATACCGGGAGATTTTGTGTTACAATTACCTGTTGCACACATATTCAGAGAAATTTGGTATATTTTAATCCTTCGTTTTCGTTATGAATTAATTTCTGCAGAACGCCAAAAAACGTAAGAATACCCAGTGTGGCCAGCTATTTAACCCACAGATGAAAGAAAGTAAATTCTTACAAGTCAAATATCATTTGTGTGTAGACAGTTTGAACTTGAATTAATTTCTTTGATTGCATTTTTCAGAGCGTACACTGTTATGCTAGCCGCATACCAATATTAGATACACTGAATCCAGCACATAATACCTGGGAAGATATAAACATTCCCGAATCTGTTTGAAATAAGAATGGAGAAATCGAAACTTTGATACTTCATGTCTTGGTTTGTTGGAGATGTTGGTACGACTAAGGTAAATGATACGGATTCAAAATGTAAGCGTTTATATTTCCTCAGTAATAACATACAGTTCTGGGGGAAGACATAAATAATAACAATTGTATACTTGGAACCATGCCAGAAAACAAGAATCAAGATTAGATGTATTAGATATTGGAAGAAGAAATGTGTCAGATCACAGCGGGATTGGATTCTGCGAGATTATTTAGAAAATTGCGAAGAGTTAAGGAGATTTGCTTTCCAGTGATAATCGCAGAAAAGCAAAGATGTATATAAAATTAAGTAAAATAAGATTTTTTATTAATGTTCGTTATATTCAGAATTTTTACAATTACCTATACATAATTTGTATCTCACCTCTAAAGAATTCACGTAGTTTACTAGTATACTAGTTTACCTCTTCTGATGATAGCAAACATTCTTAACGCAATGAATAGATCATGCATCATATATTCTTGTATCTAGACACACACACACACACACATACACACACACACACACACACACATATATATATATATATATATATATATAAAAACAGAGAGAAGAAAGAGAAATAAAATGTGAGAGAGATAGAGAGTGAGAGAAAGAGTTTCTCTCTCTCTCTCTCTTTCTCACAAACACACTCTTACTCTCTTTCTATAACGGGAATATGACCAAGACTGCAAAACAAAATTCAACGCTAATTTAATAATACCTGATCATTCAGTGAAAAAGAACAGTTGCATTCAGCAGTATGGGTTGAAAATCTTGTTAAAAGTTAGTGAGAATAGGTAAATATACATGGGGTAAATACAGTATAGGTATATGCGGATCGATAATGGAGAATATGTTGAAATAAACGGTTAATAAAAGGTTCCTAATAAAGGAACACCAGTCAATGTCAAAATCCGTTGCGTATACAAATGACTGAATTAATCAATAAATCAACCAAGAATAAAATAGTTTTAACTAAACGGTCACCAATCACATTTTTTCAATCAATTGTGCACCGAGTGTATGCTTACCCATGACAAAAATTCCAAATAGAACACCTTACCGAAGAATTTTTTACTCATCTGACATTTGAGAATACTTTCCCCATACATGAATCGTTCCGAAAATGTAGTTGAATAGGGATTGATCCACTCTTAATTCATCAAAATATAATGAAAATAGTATTTAGAAAAAATAGAAAGATTAATAAAATATCTACAATAGTGTACGATCCAAAATTTGAATCTTGTACCCATTACGAATAAAATGATAACGCATCTGAATAATAAATGAAAACTTAATTTCTTAACATTGTCTGTGTTTACGTTAAGATACGGTACTGAACAGATATGTATATATCAAAAATCGGGAGAAATACGTGTTCAGATGCAATATTCGAGCTTTGCTTGACCAGTAAGTTTTTTATAAGAATATAAATAAATGTAGTGTTTAATGAATAAACAGAATACCTGTTAAATATTACTGTTCACTAAAAGTAAATTTTTGCAAGAAAATAAATATATTTCAAATTTATAAATGAAATATCCCTTCCTAAAAATTGTCTTTGTTTACGTCAGAAAATATATATAACGACAAACGGAATTCATCTTTTACAGGAATATATAATTTTCAACACACCCAATAAAATAAATATATTTACATATGTACAAAGAGTTTGTCTTTAAGCAACGCTTTACCTCCAACCCAATATCGAGCACTTTATGATAAAAATACTTGCCAAAATAATTTTTATCAGCAAAACTACTAAAAAACAACAACCATGGCTCTTGACATTATCACGATTAAAAAGTATATATATTCATATATATATATATATATATATATATATATATATAATGACAAACTCGTAAAGACAAAGAGGATAATTCGAAAATTTGACCTAAATGATGTAAAATATTTAATAGATAAAAACAGAGAATTGAATGTATATTATCTAGAACAATATGAAATATAGAGAACACTCAACATAAAATTCACAGCTTATTTCAGTAGTTCTAAAAATTACAGACTGCTTTGTCAAACCCAAAAAATTAAATGTTACATATAACTCAGAATATTCAAAATAAATTTGCACAGAAGAAATAAGGTTAGTTAAATGATAGCGGTGTATACAGTTATACAATATAAAAACAGATTGAGAAAGTGTCATAATTTTTTTTTAAATTATACTTGATTTCACACATACAAAAATCTTAAAGGAAAAAATATATACAAACACAAAACAAGAGAATAGACATAAACATGCACAAAATAATCACACATAGATAAATAATTCTGAAAGGCCATATATGCATACACCAATACACACAATAATAACACAATTTGATAATAAAAATAACCAAACTAAGGAAGAGATATAAATAAAAATTGTAAAAATTATAAAAAAAAGTGTCTTTACAATCACAAATCATTAGCATTCACAAGAACTTTTGAAAATTGAAAAATTATAACTAACCTTTCACAAGAAATATTTACAAAAATGATCACAAAGACAAAAATCATTATAAAGGCAAAAATCCAAAACAAAGAAGAAAATTAAAAAATAATTACAAACAAATAGCGAAGGAGCCAATGTAAAAATAAAATATGATTTTCATGGGTGAATTTTTTCTGAGATTGACCGTTAAACATTTAACAACACTCTAAATAATATCTTTAATAGAAACACTAGGTATTCTTGTAATAGCAATATCCAGAGTATCATTAATTCTCATAATAATGAAATATTAGAAAACTTTGATAATAATAAGCAAATAAATACAAATCCTTTTTCATTGTAGAATTACAGATAAGTGTTCAGTTAGAGATAGATTAATATCTGAAAAAATATATACCAAGCAAATTTGTTCTATTGGATATAAAAATGAAAGTAAAGTATATTTTGGTATTTCTCCGGACCTTGGAAACAGATTTTTTAATAATAATTATACTCTATGCCAGAGAGATCTGTTTAAATTTTTGGGAATTACAATGTAAAGAAAAATCTCAAACACTTACTAGCTTTAGAAATATATGTAACCTATGCTTAGAAGAAAAAGAAAAATAATAATTAAATTTAGTGGTAATAGCCAGCATCTAGAACAACGGAATGAAGGGATATAAATCTCGTTACAAAAATAGATTTAAAGTTTCTATATGTAGAATTCCAATGTTTTCATTATCATCACTTTACTAGCAAATTCAGCTGATTTTGTCTATTGTGAATATGTTTTATATATATATATATATATATATATATATATATATATATATATATATATATATATATACAATGTAATGGCTGTTACAATGTTTTTATATATTCCTAGTATCACTCCACAAAAATTTCATGTTTCGAATCATGTTTCCCATTATGTTGTTGGCTTCATCCTCAGATGATTTTTTAGAAATGAGAATTATCTAGTTGTAAAGCCAGTTTATTTGTGTTGGATTTTTTTTTTTTGAGTGTTAGAGGGTTTGGTCTGTATTTTGAGTTCTGTTGACCTTTTTAAGTTTTTAGCGTTAAGTCTTTGTTTGTGACTGAGTTCAGTATAGGTTAATCTATTAATCTTTTGAGGACTGGGGCTGCTGGCGCCTTGCGTATTGTTATTTGGTTTACGGGTTGGTAGGTGTTGCTTTGTTTTGGGGTTGGTTTCTTCGTAATTTAATTTATGTTATTTTGTATTGGGGTGTGTGCTTTTCTTTGTTTTTTATTTTTTGTTTTTTATAAGATATTTTTTTACAAAATATATCTTTCATAACAAAATAACGCTCTAATATATATATATATATATATATATATATATATATATATATATATGTATATATATATTTAGTTCTTTATTTATATTTAAATCATGTGGATGTTGTGGAATAGTTTTCACTATATTGCCTCTTTCGGTTTTCTGTAATGCATTTTAATTTTCCATTGTTTTATATTTAAAAACAAAATTGTTCTATAATATGTTTTTGTGCTATGATCATTTTTGTGGATCTTTTTCTTTATGAATCGCTTTAATTATTTTTGCAAAAGATTTTTCCTTGTGAAACTCTAAATATTATTTTTAACTTTTAATATGATTTGGTGATTGATAATTATTTTTGAGTGGAAGCATAATATATAGACCTTTTTCTTTCTTACAGTTTGTATTTATATCTTTTATATAGTTCGGTTATTTTTATTATTAGTTTTGTGTTATTACTGTGAGTATATTATTGTGTGTATACATGGCCTCTTATAATTATATGTATGTGAGTGATTATTTTGTTTATGTTTATATCTATTTTCTGTTGTGCGTTTATGTTTTCCTTGAATAATTTTTTATGTATGTGTAATTTTGTGTATATTTTCTTTTATTTTTTGACTCTTCTTGTATCTGTTGTTAAAATGTATACAGCCTAACTGTTGTTCAATATATGCACCTTATCTGTTAACTGTATATATCTTTACCTTTCACCTGAACTTATTTTCTCTCTTTTTCATTTTTTTAGTATTCTGAGTTAAATGTAACATTTGTTTTTTCTGATTTGACACGGCGTCCAGGTATTTGTTTTGCAACTGTCGAAATAAATTCCGTATTTATAACCTTGTTTATATATATATATATATATATATATATATATATATATATATATATATGAATCACCCTTTATATATTTCTCTATTTACAAAGTGTTCATTGTTGCTTACAACATCAAAATAAGAGAAATTACTCAGTCAGCTTTCAATGTGAACGGCGTGATTTCAGCATATGATCACTGTACCATATTCTCTAGATCTGAACCATTGGATGCGTGTCTTCGTGAGATCAGAGGAAAACTAAAAACTTGTCCAAGTCAACACTCGAAAAATTACAATTGAGTATTTTCGCCAAAGGGATTATTATTACAGTGAATTTTAAATCGAAAAACATCTAGCAAATTAAATCGTGAAGAAACTAACGTCGTTTTTGATCAGTTTATAACGTTCGGGGCTATAAAACACCTAGCGAATACTAATCAAAATATTGCTCCAATCATGAACGTAGTTCGAACACCATAAAGCTCATCATACAATAACAGATTATTGTTTACTCTGTTCACTTTACATACGTACAACACACACACACACACACACACACACACACACACACACACACACACACACACACATACATATATATATATATATATATATATATATATATATACATGAAAAAAATGTTAAATTTTAATCTTATTTTTCCAGTTGATCAAACAATTTCTGCTTGGATATAAAAAAAAAATTTAATGCATAAGAAGAATTGGCTTACAGTGAGTGCTTTAAAAATGTCGAATAAATCTGCTGCACTTCAAAATTGTTCAAGCCACAACCTTGAAATGAGAAATAGCTTTTGATTTCAATCCTATCTTTTGCAATCATGAGAAGTATTATAATGTTTATAATGTTTAAACATTCAAGTTTTTCCTTTGCTTAAGGAAACAAATATAGCTGTTATGCTGCATAATTCTGTGTTATTGCTACCATTCATAATTGCGAATATATTAGAATATATTGCATGCATAAAGAAACGATGTCATTTAAAAAATATATTTTCTTCCTTATTTTAAACCTTGATTGTTTTATCAGCCATTATGTATTTTTCATCTGAAGTAAATTTTTACTGTAAAAACGGATAACATTCCTGCCTTTTTCGGATAATTAAATCATTTTCAAACAAAAAATATTTCATGAAATGTTTGCATATATTTATAGACCTATATCTAGATTGAAATAATTACTACGAAATAAATAGAATTGATTTTTATGGGAGCAATAACAAAGAATGTCACATAAATCCGAAGATACAAATGATCAACTAAAGGTATGTTGCAGAAAATATGCATAATTAATATTAATATACAGAATTACTTCATAGCAAAAGATTTTGTTGAAACTTATCACCACTTAAATTGAATTGAAACCTGGGCAACCTATTTACAGAAGAAGTAACTTGAAGTAAAACTTCCTTGATGAGATTTTTAAAAAAAATTAAGAGACTATAAATTAAAAAATTTAAGAGACTATAAATTAATAAAATACATGTTGCAGTCAGTCATAGATAGTTTAGTGTTAGGACTCATAAAATGAAAAAAGACTGAATAGAGAATCCACAGGGTGGGACTTGTGAAGGCAACAGTACAAGAGAAAAAAGGCTAGTAGCTTACCTAATAGTTTTATGTCAATTAATGACTTAACAATGAAAAATACTAACAGTAAAATTTCAAAAGATAGAACAAAATCAAATAAAATTTAAGAAATACATAATCGTCGGGTTTCGCAACTAACTTAGCTTTAAAAATATATTTGTAAAATATTTTATCGCATTTTCTTTTCCAGAATAGAGAACAGCTTAGGTATTTTTTACAATATTTTGCCATTTTCTAACTCGTGCTTTATAACGTTATCAATCTTTTCTTATTAATAGTTATTATTTTATTGTATGGTTATAAAAATAAGTTTATTTTTGTCTATAAATCATCAATTTGCATTTCATATTTATTAGGATATATTTAAGCAAAGCACATGTGTTTTTCATTTGCGTATTTTCTCATACGTATTTTCATTAAGTTACAAGTTTTCTTTATTTTTTGTTTTAATTTTCTCTTTGTATCAAAACAAAAATGGACAATTATTGTTTAAATCTGCAAATAATAATTACTAATTTTAAACTTTCCTGTGTGACCCTGATTTTCAGTACATTTTAATGTCCTAATTTTCCGTTTTTTAAATTTTCACTGACTTCATACTGATATGTTTTTTTAGCTGCTGATTCTTTGGGCGTATTCTTTATAATAAATAAATATTTCATAGCAATATTGTTTCCATTATTAGAACATTGAATGCTTGTTTAACGGAAATACAAATGGAAATCGATATAGCAGCGGGGTTTGCGATATCTTCAGAATATGTTTATACTAATCAATGATCCAGTTTACATAATTTACATTGGTTTGTTTTGAAAAAAGAAATATACTACGCAGTATTAGAATTGAGTCAGCTTTCTAGTGAATTATATGTTAAAAACAAATCAGTAACAAATGTTCTTGAGATACTATATTGTAAAAGTTAACTAAAAAATGTTTATATAAAATATAAACTCTTTTCTGTTTCGTCAAAGTATTTTGCACAAAAGTACACTCTCACATGTCTATATTACTACAATGCATTAAAATTAGTAAGAATAAATACATTCATCACACTTTAAACTGTGTTCATTTTCCTAAAATCATTAGTTTTAATTCCGTTCGGATAATTCAATTTCTTCAGTAGTTAACTAAGCGCTATTTATTAAAATATTACTTGAGAATGATATAAATGTAAATATACGCAAAATAGATAAATCTTTGTAATAACTCATAAATTATGTTTCCAGTCAGAGATAAGAGGATAGCTTTACATTTCGAATAAAAAGAGATAAAAGAAATAAACGAAAAGGAAGATGCAGACTTTTTACAGCACAGTAGAAAACATAAACATTCTTATATATACACACGTATATATATACACACACACACACATATATATATATATGTATGTATATATATATATATGACTGAATAGGCGATAGTGCATACGCCTATTTAAGTATACCTACACGAATATAGGAGAAATATCACTCTCTCGTTTCTCTTTCTCACTCTCTCTCAGTGTGTGTGTGTGTGTGTGTGTGCATACATATATTTATATATATATAACAACTTTAAGGAAAATCTTCAACAAAATATCTACATTTAAATTCCAAATTCTGCGCTTCTCCTCTTCACAGGTTGCATGTGGCATGGACGCAAAAATAATAAAATTTATATATTTGTATATTCACAGTATGTTATTGTACGTAAGAATCATTTGCACAAAATTTCCGTCTTACATGTATATATTAACTCAGTTAGAAAAGCTATTACCCGTAAATACTTTCATCACAAATTAAACTATTCTCCGATTAAGGTCGAATGAACGAAACTCATCGCACTAAAACATTTCCCACTTTGTCATGCACTTTGGGTAAAATACGTGAAAATATGATGAGTATAAAATTATCAAACATGAGTAAATATTAGCTTAAAATTACATTATACATAATTTATGTTTAGATATTGTACAAATAGACACGTATCACACAAAATTCCGCCAATCTCAGAAAATTCGCACATGCATTCCCACAGACGCACACACATACACACACACACACACACACACAACCATATATAAAGCTATATATTCAAATGTAAATATAATTAAGTGTATATACTTACAAGTAATTTAGGTAAACTTTTCATCGGGATTTTATTTCTATAATATTCGATATGTGTGATTGAGTTTTGAATGGATACATTAAAAAAGAAATAATTCCTTTGAAGTAATTAGGTTTTTTTTTTGGTTTTTTTTTATCATTTCACCCCGAGCAAGGCGGAAATGCCACTGATGTGCAGGGGGCTACATTAATGTAAAAAGATTAAGTAGAAAAGAGTGAGGAGTACAAACTAGTAAGAAAGGAACAATAGAAAGCTGAGAAAGCAGGTGCGATAACAGATACATAGGTGGAGAGAAAGGGAGGGTTATACAGGGGTGGGGGGAGAGCTAAAGTCCAGTTGTTAGTAGATGAGTATCGATTTGCATTAAAATTTCTGGAGGTTGTAGCCGTCAGGAAAGCAAGAAAATGGGAGCGAGTTACACAGGCGGGAAATGCGAGAGAAGAAGCTGCAGGAGTAGAATTATCGTCTGCATTTGGCTAACCTGACTGTGAATGGGTGGGACCCATTGCCAGTCTGGTTGCACGAGTAAACACCGGTTGAAGAGGCACCAGTGACTTAAGTTCGTTGGAGCAGAAGCCATGAAAGTATTTATAGAACAGACAAAGGGAGGCCACATTTCGACGATCAGTACCTATCACATTACAGACTCTCCTTTGGAGCCTGTCAAGAACAATGAGGAGAACGGCAGGGGCGCCTGACCATAAATGGCAGCAATACTCCATGCACGGACGGATGGTTGACTTATATATATGCAGGATGGATTCAGGTGGGAAATACATCCTGGTGACCCAACCTTCTTAGCAGTAGATTTGGCTATGGATTCAATATAGTGGTTTCATTTGAGGTCTGAGGACAGGGTAAGTCTGAGGATGCGTAGTGTATTGCTTTCCGGGAGAATCGCTTGGTCCATGCTTATGGGAGGCAGGAGAGGTTGCCTGTAATGATTGACAGACAAGAGCTTGGTCTTAGATGAATTGAGTTGAGAAGTCACTTCTTGATCCAGTTCACCACAGAGAGTAGATCCGTTCAAGGTCGCAGCGAGATTATGTCTGTCCGCCACGACAGGTTTCTTACTGGTGCGGGAGTATATTGTAGTGTCATCTGCGTAGATGCCTACTTGGGACTTGATCTCATCTGAGAGATCGTTGATGAAAATAAGGAAGAGCGTCGGGCCCAGGATAGAGCCCTGTGGGACACCAGCATTCGTGCTGTAGGACGAAGAGGCACGCCCATTCAGAACGACCTTCATTTTGCGGTTATTTAAGAAAGATACGACCGGTAATACCATAACCGCGTAGTTTGCATAGGAGGCCAGAATGCCAAACCCTGTCGAAAGCCTTGGAGAGGTCCAGAGCAACCGCGCGAGCCTCGTCAGACTCAAGGTCATGTAGCATGTACTCCATTACGGTTGTTAGCATGTCGGCCGTGGACCTGGCAAAGCGGAATCCATATTGCCTGTCAGAGAAGATTTTGTGGGCGGTGAGATGATGAACTATTTCAGCGTTGATTATAGCCTCGAATACTTTCCCGAATATCGGTAGAAGACTGATAGGACGATAGTTGAATGGGTTCGAGGGTTCACCACAATTCTTAAATACAGGAACGACTGAAGAGAACTTCCAGCATGCAGGAAAGCAGGAAGCAGAAAAGCAGTAGTTAAATAGTTTAGAGAGGACAAGGGAAAGTTCAGTATCTAAAAATAAAATTATTTTTATCGTTTGCATGAAAAATTATGAATATGCCTGTGAAAATAATTTAATGCATCTCCACTCATTTTTTTACTCCATCACATTACTTTATCATCCAAATTCTTTTATTTCTCGCAAAACTCTATCTCTATTATTAAAATACACCTTAAAGTGCCGAATCCAGATGCGTTGTCAGTGTTGTTGCACCTATGTCATTAGAAGTTTCGGGTCTCAATAAACAACAGACTTCTTCGATAGGCGACACAACTGAATATGATCAGTGTTCGGCTCGCACTCAGAAAAAAATACTGCTACTAGCTCTAGGACGTGCTTTATATAAATTCCCCAGAAAAGGTAGTTAATTAAGACTTCACATGGGCTCTTCGATGTTATAGATCGGGTATGCTTTGTTGTACTAGTATTCCTACATACGGTCAAAACGGAGTGTCTTTTTGAGGAGAAGAAAATAAACCAATATATATATATATACATATTAAACAATAAAATAAAATAAACCGCTTTATCGCATTGGTTCGTCTTACGACTTTCATTTCTCTTCCTCCAATTTTTAACTTTTCTATTATATCTTTATTTGCTCGGCCTTTCTCTTTTATAACTTTCCTCTTTATTCTTATTTTCTAACTATATCTTACAAGATATTTACAATAACGTGATTATCATCACAGACTATTTATAAAAGGAAATCTCTATCTCGAATCATTTATAGCGCATTTTAGATAAATAATTCGAGATACAGACCAATACTTTAATAAACATTCTGTTTAAAAACTAAAAGACAAAATATTTTACTAAAATGCTTAAAAATAAGTTTATCGAAAAATATTTACATGTTAAAAAACTAACGTCTAAATTTAGTTAAAAATTTTAAATACAAAAACAGAATAAATTCGTTTAAAAACTAAGAGAAATAATATATACCTAAAAATTGCTTAAAATAAATTACTCAAGATAATTATTTACATATAATGTTATAATTAAATGAGAATATATAACTTGTAAATTAGCTAAAATAAGTTACTACTCAAAAAAAAAAAATCCAGTAATGCTAAGAAAAGATTACGTGCACGAATATTTTGTAATAAAATAAATTTACTCGAAAGACAAGTAAAACCAAAAAGAAAAAAAAACAAAAACAAAAACTGGAATAAGTGAATGAAAGCGAGTCAAAAAAATATTGTTTCTCTGCAGTTTTTAACATACATATGTACAAATCTATGTACATTTTTAAGTTTTAATGGTGGTATTTACGACGTATGTTTACAGGGAACGCTCGTATCTTTAGTAGTTTTGGGCGACTCATTAGCCCTGTTTATCCACAGTCACCGGGTGGACTTCTCGAAGGATTCCAAAATCATTTGAATCGCTCGCATTCTTTTTTGTCCAGTTATCCCTAGGCTAGTAAGTGCTCGTATCATTGGCTTTCCTGCGAACCCCCTACAGCCGATTTCGACTGGGAAACAATGAGTACGCCATCCTTTAGTTCTACACTCGTCTAAGAGCCTTTAATATTTGCTGTACTTCCTCTCAAATGCTCTTGCATGTGCTCCTCCCATGGGACCGTTAACTACAGCAAAATAATCTGTTTCGTGGCGTCCGAATAAACGATTATGTCTGAACGAAGTTTGAAGGACGATATATGTGTAGGGATCTTTAATTATTTCAAAATATCGAATAGCATCTGCCAGTCTGACGCGGATGATAACAGGAAATGAGATCCTGCAATCTCCTTACTTGGCTTTGCACCTGCTTTAACGTTGCAGATCGCTCTTTTTTCTGGGATGCAAAGATTCAGCAATAATGAGCGCTGTAGCCTCAAAAACCTTGTCATGACGCTACCGATAGCGCCTCTCCGTCAGAGCAGTTCTGCACCCGCTCAATATGTGCTGGGAGTGATCTCCACCCAGAGCACAAGAGGCAATTCGGTGAATCTATTTTTCCCCATACGTGAAGGTGAGTCGCTCTTGTTAATACGTCGTACACAATATGAACCAGGAATCTAGATCGGCTGAAGTCAGTATTCCAAAGATCTGACCACGACACTTCTCGCCGATCTACACCATCCCACCTGGTCCACGAACCCTGCTGGCTATAAGCTGCCAAATTAGTCATCCACTTTTCCTCCATCGCCTCTCTTACTTCGTTTTGTATCAGGTGTTGTCGTTTCTTCCCGGTGACTTTTTCGAATCTGTATGAAGGAAAATTAGTCCCAGGCCTGCTCTTCCTTGTGCGACTGAACCTAATATAGCTTTTCTTCTCAGGTTCCCTTCTGCGATAGCTAATTCCTTAGTTGCACTCCATCTTCTACCCGTCTTGACGTCAATTCTCGCTCCTACTACTTTATGATCTTTGGAGTTTCTATACTGATAAGATTCTCTTGTCCGTGAAACCATGAACTCCTCGACCAGATCTCTGAAAGGCAGCTGGATGGCATTGGATTATCCATAAGCTCCGAGGAAATCCTAACCATCTAAGAAGGACATTGCAAGCTCTCCTCTCCAACATCTCCACAGCCGAGATGGGAATGCTATATATCTGGAGTTGCCATAATGCTCGTGGGATCGCACACTGATTGTATAACCAGGCTTTGAATTGTGGAGTTATATATGTGGAACATCTTGCCTTAATTTGAAGAGTTTTGAGATAGTAGTCATCTTGGGTGTAAGACCTCTGAAAAAGCAGATTAAAAATGGTGCAAATAAGGAAATAGCAATAGTCAGCGAATTGTGAGGTTTCTCATGTGGGGAATGGGTTGTAGAATAAATATAACTAATCTCTTACAAGTACGACGTCATGCTTTTAAGACTATTGCTAAACTAGAAACCAGGATAGAAAAACGGAATTCTGAATTCAAAATCATCATGCCTATAGACCGTGACTAAAGACCAGTGATTACACCAACACTTTGCAATATGTAACTATCATTAAATAAGAATTATATGAATTAATATTAGACCTTTTAGAAATACAATTTTAACACGTATATACACAACATATAAAATAATCGCCTATGAATAAACTCGGATAAATTTGTCTATCACTTTCCTTTCTCATTTTCTTTCTCCACTTACACAAACGCACACACACATACACACACACACTGAGCCACACACACAGAGTAACACACATACCTATATATACATATATATGCATGCACGTATGTATATAATTAATTGCGATCAACAAAACAATGATAATTAAAGAACCTATATTTGATGTTGGTGCATCTAACAATTTTTAATCAATGAGATATTTATTGATATCTTTATTTATTTTGGTAGTTGAATAACATTTTGAGAATTTTTTTAAATACAATTTTCATCAGTACTCATTTTCGTTTCATTGTTGACAACTTAATATAGTCCTATTGTTACCCACATGATTTTATTTCTTCGTCGATAGCATTACAAAATTGGTACATTTCTTGTTGTACCTTTCTGATCATTGATCATTATTGTTCTCCATTATTTCTGAGTACATAATTGAATGTTATTCTATCTTTTATTTACTTCATATCATTTTGCTTTTTACATGATACATAATTAACTGACTAATTATCTGACAGCTGATACTAATATCATTAGAAATATCCCAGACGACTAGAACATAATGATAATATTATACGTTGATAAATATTTCTTTGAAATTTATGACATTTTTGGACAATAAATTTAGGTTATACTCTGTTTCTTTTTCCACAAAGAGCTTGCAAATTTAAGGTCTAAAGCTGTCCTTTTGTCAGAAGTCGCAGTTCCAATACTTGAGATTCGATTAAGCAATGACGTAATGCTAGATAGAATATACTGACTGATCATTTGGGTTGAAGCAGTTACATGTAAATTAACGATCCGGGTTAATTATACTATTCTTCATGGTGAGAATCATCGTTATTTGCCAAATCACTCGCAATAAATGATATTACACAAATATGATTGGTGGAATTTCCTTCATAAGTTTTATGTTTATACGGAAATATGTCTCATTTCTTTTATTAAAACTGATTAATAAAAACACTTGATTAATATCAGTCGAGCAAATGCCAGATTTTGATTAATGAATTCGTTGAGAAATCTATATTATCCTCAAAATTTAAAGAATCTAATTCTACAAACCATATTACTATCTTAGAAATATGATTTGAAATATTTTCTTTGAGTTTTAAATGCTCTGTAACTTCTCACTAATAATTAAGACTACTATGTTCTATTCGAAATAAGTATTCATATTTTAAAACAGGTTTTTTATTATGTTTATAAAAATTGATATTTGCACGAAGCTTATTCATTTTACTTACCTCCCAGCATTTGTTTACGGATGCTGTGGTAGCATTCTGTGTTACATTTTTACTAACATATTAATAATATGTGACATGAAACTTAACGATGCTTTGAGAAAAAATAGTTTTCTCTAAACAGTCGGAGCTATGTGCTTTTGAACACTATCATTTAAGAGAATTTATTCTCATAAAATCTTTGGCGTTGAATATGCTTCATTCTTTTATTAATATAAAGTTCTATTTAATCATCTCAGAGTGAGGCTTACCTATTTCATTATTTTCAATAAAGAGAAGTAAAAATTAAGTAAGCAAAAATCAGAAAGCAAAAAAGGAATAAGACAATTTGTGAGAGTATTTGTTCATGGCATAAGGATATTGGATGTGTAGCCATAAGTGATGATGTATTTTTTCCTGTTACTTACTGCTTATTATATCCACTTTCTGGCCAAAACAAGGCAATAAATTTCTTCTAAATCTTTTAAATTATTTTTTCATTTCATCTGACTAAGTTTAATTTAAACAAAAATACTATTTTTGCTGTTCTGACCTGAAAGGTTATATATTATAATCTCTGGAATGAAAAATAGGTGTCATATGTTTCTTGATCAGTCCATGCTATGATTGAGATAGCAACGAAACCAGGTCTCTTCAACTGGGATTGACAAAAAGTCTAAAGTTTTGAATTCAAAACCGATCTTATACTATACACTTGACGAGGCGTATATAATACACATCTGAAAATACTGAGTTCACAATAAACTGCGTCAGATGATTGTCGATTATTTCACCTCTACTGAGACTGAATAAAAATCCACTTGAATTTAAGTATATATGCAACGTGATTAAATATTTTAGTATAATTTTTATCTGATGGAGTGAAAATAATTTTTGATCGACCTATTTTTCTTCTCTTTGTGCGATGAAATTAAATTGAATCCACGTGACTGTTTATTGATTTCAGTTTATGCTATATTCTGAAGCATCTAGCTGACAAATATTTTAAATTATTGAATCTTACTAGACTATCAACCACTGATATTTTGTACTATATTGAAACATTCAAAAAATGACAGTACTAATTACTTTTTTCTGTTCAAACAAATATTGTAAGAATTTTTCATCAGCGCAAAATGTCTTTAGTATATTTATTTAAAAATTTTTTTAATATTATGTCATTATTCATTATAATTCCATTTCTGCTATGGCCGCACTTCCTACCAAGTTTGGAAGAAGACGTAAGGGATGTAGTGGTGTGTTGTTATGACTCTATTTAATGTTTTTTCATATCTTCCTAACATTCCTAGCGTTAAATAGACGAAGTTCTATTTAGACTGTGGGTTGTACTTAACAAAACAAGTTTTTGTATATCTCTTCAGCTAGGGTTTCCATGGATCTTTCAATGTGTTTTTGTTCCATATTTTATCATTCCAAGTGTACCTACTATCACTGACGATCAGTCAGTCAGTTAAGTGCCATATGTGATACACGCTCTCGAAAGAGACATGACTGGCTGGGCAGAAGATTATCCCGCAGTAGGCTGCCATTGCTTTCTGCGGCAGACTGGTTGCCGAACAAGGCTATAGAATCCAATCTGTCCTGTTATTTAACCCATAACTGGAAGAAAGAGGCGGATTAATACCTTTCCCAAGGGAATTTGGGCGTAAGTGAATACAATGAATTAACTAGAATTCGAACTCGGCTCCCCGGTTTCTCGTTCCGAGTCGATATCCACTCTACCACAACGCACATCCTACTGACTGACTGGTACGATACTTGTTTTTAATTTCCACATTTTTTCTATTTCAATTTCCATAATTTGACAGTTTTTCCAATTCCTTGGTTGGTATGTTACAATTCGCTGGACAAGCCATATCAATTAATAAACAGGATTTTTCTTTTTGGTTTTTAAAAATAATGTCCAACCTATTTGCTTCAATTTTTCTGTCTCTATAGATGGTGTAATCCCATAGAATGGTGACATCTTCTATTTCTGTAACCTGTGATGTGTGATGTTCATACCAGTATTTGTATACCTATTTTCCATAGTGTTTGCCCATTGTACATTATAAATCTTGCCCTACTCAATCGTGACGATACATACACTTATTTGGGGCAATCACAGAACATCCTGAGATGAGAAGGTCAACTGTTTATTTATTACAGTACCTGCATGTTAGCTCCACATTATTATGTATAATATTTGCCTGAAAGTTCCTAATGAAAATATTATGGTCTTTGCAAGCAAGAATAAAGCCTTTAGTTTCTGACTTTAGTCCAGATGCACATAACAATCGATGAGTGTTAAATCTTTCAACGTTAGGTTTGTTAGCACGTTCTGGATATTGGCCATGCAGAATTTGACCATGCAGAGCTTTGTCTTGCCAGCGTTGTTTCATCTGTTCAAGTGCTTTATCCTTGGCTTTCGTTTTCATATTTTTTGCCTCAATAGTTTGTTCTTGGCTTCTGTTTTGCTGTTCTCCAGAATCTACTAAATGTAAATCTTGTTTGTATTTACTGCCTTCTTTTATTATTGAATATTTTTCCTTTTAGCTTTCGTGTTCTATAACTAATTCTATCATCCAGTCCTTTGTTGTTTCTATATATGTTAGTAAGTAAATGTTTGTAGTCTTGTATGACAATTCTAGGTGTATGTATAGGCGGTCTACATCAGCTTTAGGGTGATGCATCTTACGTTTAGAAAGGTGCTTTTTTGTCTTAGAATCCATTCGTCTGATGTCGTTTATGTCCAGTTTAAGATGTTGAAGCTATATTGGACCACTTGGAGGGCAAGGTTATTAATCACCATGATTCTCTTCTGAGAACTCAATTCAGTTTTTAACATCTGTAGTACTCTTTACGCACTATTTATTTCATTTTTTATGGTGAATTCTTTCACACTCATTTACGCCCAGGTATTTATAAGCTTCTTCTTGCTCTAAGTTTTAGTGATTCTCGTAAAACTGTAGCTTCAGCACAATTTTTTAAATTGCATTACATTCCAATGTCTTCACTGAAGCATTTTACAATTCGCAGAAGACCTTCCAGCTCATTGTCATTCTTACCATACAACTTTAAGTCATCCATGTGAAATAGATGGCTTATTTTGTTTTGAGCTATTTTATAACCACATTCTGTCTTGCTAAGTTGACTGGTTATTGCTATTACTGATAGTAAGGGAAACAAAGAGTCACCTTGACATATAAATCTGTTGATGTTTATTTCACCAGACTTATATGTTCCAGTTATATGATTGAGGTAAAGAGTTGTTTTCCATATCGACTTGATGAAATTGATGATGACTTATGATAACTTGTATATATTTAAAGTCTTTAAGTTCCAGGAATGTGATACACTATCAAATGCCTTATCCAGGCAGTACTAAGATTTTTCTTTGCTTTGAAACAGCTTTCCAAGCTCATCCTATTAATAAGTAATTGGTCCGTAATAGCCACGTTTGCACACTCTTAGTTTAAGCGTTAGTATGTCATTTCTCTCTGTTTTGTTAAAATTGATGTTAGTTGTTTGCATGTTGTCGGAAATAATGTAGTTAATCTCTATTTTTGGGGTTAGTTGTATCACTATTATTAGATACAAGAAACGTAATATCTTTGATCATCCATGCAGGAATTTTAGTTGCATCGTTAACCATTTCTTGAAGTTCTTTCGCTAGTTATTTGTGTGATGTATTTAAACAATATAGCCAAGAGTTAGGAATTTTATCTATTACTGGAAATTTCCAATGTGTGCATTTTTCAATGCACATGTAACATCCTCTTCTGTGATTCTAGCCCATGTCTGTTTTGGTTTATTTTTCATTCGTTCTGTCTCTTGCGCAATCCAGTCTGCTTTTATGTTGTGTTCTTTAGTGCAAACTCATATTTTTCCCAGAACTCTATAACCTCTTCAATTTTGGTGGGGACACTGTCACTTTAATTTTTTTACTTATTTCTCTGTAATTTTTTTTTTTTGCATCCGTTTGTAAAATTTTGTTTTGTCTGTAGAATCTGGATCCTTTCTCATAGCGTCTTATTCTTTGAGCCCTCAGTTTGAATTTTTTCTATGAGTAATTTTGTTTTATTATTGTAACGTAATCATGAATTTTTCTTCGTATATTATTTAATTTATCTGCTTCTTCTTTAAATGATTCTAATAGATTCATCAACTAGTTTTCTTATTATTCATATTTCCCTTAGCTGTCGATATTTCGGAATATTTTTTAAAACTACGTTAATTTTCTTTAAAAACAAAAATTAAACAACAAGAAAAATAAGTTGAAAAAAGTTTGATATAAATTCTATGATATTCTTTCTAAGAAAGGATACGTGTTTATATATTCATTTTTATTTATTTATTTATTCATTTTAATTATTTATTTAATTTTAATTGTTATTTACTTATTGTTTATAACCATATTTTCGACGAATTAATGAAAAATAACTGAATATACAGTAGGCGAACAAATTATTATTTTTAAATTTCACAGCAGTAATAAACTTAAACGTACGCAACTTTTTCCTTCTCATTAATTTTGTTTTTTCTTAACACTTATTTTTGTTACCAGGACTAGTGATGGTAGCAACATTTTTTTTTAAATACTTTAGTGTAGTGATGTTTTGTTTCGTTGTGTGGCTGTTACGTTCAAGTTTTTTTTGTTTTTTTGTTTTTTTGTAAACCAGCGTCTTTCTCTTTGATTTCGAATCGCGTCTCTGTCAACTGTTGCTTGGCAACCCATTTAGGAAAAGGAAAATTCTAAACAACACCATGCAACTCAAAATGTTTATCGTAACTTTGATCAATTTTTGTTTTTTGTATTTTTTTAACACTTGGGCTCCCAGGTATTTATTAAATGATTCTATCTGTAATTTTTACCAATTAAAAAAATAGATCCAGCTACAACTGGAATTGTTGCCACATGTTTTAGATTTCAAGATCAGACTCCTTGTCTTTTGATAGATTTTAGAAGATTATCAAAGATGCATTCCAGTCTGTAAGGCGTGCTATGTAATTAATACTTCTACTTTTTCTTCTTTTTCTTCTTCGTCTTCTTCTTATTATTATTCTGTTTATAATAACGGTAAGAGTATCTCATCATTATTTTGAGATATAGCAGAAAATATTTTGTTGCCAACACCGACAAAAATAGACGAATATGTTATTAATTTTAAAATGTCATATATTATCATAACTTAGGAGGCTCTCCTGTCTTTCTCTAAACATTACTTATATTTTAATTCTCATGACATCTTACAGAAGAGAATGCAGTGATACTCTGTCAAATTATCTACATGTTTTAATTCAATTATCTCATAAGTGACACCCAATGCTAGATTGTGCAGACGGTTCTCGTATTTTAACTCTTAGCTGTGAGTAGAAAAATGATAATACCACATTTGAAATCGATTCGTTGTTTTTACTTTCCACGCCGATAACCCTCGCAGACGAAAGATTAATGCTGAATTGGAAATATTCAGTACAAAAAATTTTTATGATATTATTTTGTTCACTTTGATTATTTGTGATAAAAAGCGAAGTTATATTACAAAATGATAAAAATCGGCGTTATAATTCGTTATAGTTATTTTAAAGATAGACTTTGATATTTTTTAGCAATAAAAAAGATGAAGAACTTTTTCTCGACATTTGATCTAATTTTTGTATAAACGGAATTATTTTCAGAAAGACTAGAAAAAATGCCCAAAGTATAGATTATAAAGAGATTAAAACAACCGTGATAGACAAACAAACTGAAAATACGAAAAAAGTATAACATCGACTATGAATATTAAAGATACATTCATATCTCTGCGTAAAAATGTTGGTAGATAGAAACAGAATAGAATATTTTACAGTTGCAATAAGCAGCTGTAATACAGAGCAACTGAAATATTATTATAAATTTGATGTCTAATCATGAAAAATCATTTTTGGACTATAATGAACTTTTCCTATTATTATGAATACCGGGAGAATATGCCTCTCGGGGTGAAGTTGACTTGGGTTGAGTCATCCCGGTCTAATACTTGGCAGTCAATCTGACTTGTATTTATTTTTTGTTTAATATATGTTTCACTAGTTTCCGAGTTTGAGTCTTCTTCCTGACTTATTCAGGGTCCACAACAGATATACTCTGGATTTTAAGATGCAACCCTGTCGGATTTAGTAAAGGTGCCTCGGCAATGCCTTTTTGAATTCCGTATATTTTAAATATTTTTTTAAGTGTGCACTGTAAAAATAATGTTAATATCGCAATTGTGTATACCGAGAAGTTTTGATTTGTATAGTTTGAACAAGGGCACATTATATGAGATAAATAGAAAGATAAATACAGAAACAGGCGGAAAGAAGACAGACAAATAGTTTAATATAGGCACTAATAATAATATAAGATGCAAATATCATATGCTACTTCGATACGCCTCCCTACGTATACGGCAAGATGTTCACATTTCAAAACTAAATTGTTTCTTAGTATAACCTTTACTTATTTGGAAATACATTCAGTTAAAATACAGAAAGAATAATAAAAATAGAGTCAACATGCTGGAGTATACATTTTTCCTGTCACACATTGTTGTTGTCACAGTGAAAGTGAAACAAGTCCTTGCACTCATTTCGAATGCGTAGTTATTTTTTAATTCTAGTGGCAATAGTAATATTAAGCGTTTCTTTATAAAGCAACATTCAGCATTTATTAGACGCTCAGTCAGTATAACTCTTGGATAAAACTTTTAAAAAATATTTATTCGAATATTTCAGAATTATAGGTTATTCAAACCCAAGAGCTGTTATCACTCATTCCAGTATTCATAAGCGTTTCCTCAATAACCGTTTATTTTAAATTGTATGGAATATTAGCATCTTCGTTATGTCATAATTTATTCTCTGAGATCTATACATTTTCATTGTTGCTGCTGTTGAATGTCATCATGTTAATTGATTTTTGTTAACTGCTATATTTATTCTTCATTATTGAATAAACTTCATTAAAAATAATCACTACTACCGAATAATTTCCAATGTTTAAAACATAATCATTTTCTTGTATGTAACATTGATTCTATTGCTTAGATCAAAGTAGGAAGGGAAATGTATTATTTTAATGTCTTATTTAAAATGCGTAAATTGTGTGCATATATGTGTGCGCGAATATATATATAATCTGGCACAAACACATATCCAACTTATAACGCAGAAGACGCATATACTTTATATATAGGGTCGCAATGACACATGCAAACACTGTGAACGGATAAATAATCAGCTCTGCCAAAAAATGGGATTAATAAATGCTTACAATTGCCTTTTTAATAATGGATGTTAATTTCAGGCATTATCCTCAGTCACTTGCGACAGACACTTCTGAATTTATCATCATGTGCGAGTGTGAATGTGTACTCATCAGCACTTGTGCACATTAATTCTAAATAGTGTGAACATAGAAAATCATTAAAAAAAACATTCGTATTCTCATATGCTGCCTCGACGATAACCATTAAGATGATTACACGACGATTCAGGAATATTTATATTTCCACATTTATGGACAGATACGGGTTATCTCTCCTAGATCATGACAAATGGACAATGATAAACAAAAATAAGAAAAGGAAAAAACTGTTCGATTGATGTAATCGAACTATAATATTCCCAGGTCTGCTTCAATATCAAAACATGCGCTGATCAACAATTCAAGGATGAACGACAAGGCGATATGATTTTTGATATAATGTTTTAATAAGTAACAAAGTATTAAAATAAAAAATATATATGAGTATGAATAAGAGTGACCAATGACCTGAATCACACACAACTTAGTCGAAATAACAATTTACTACAAATATCAACAAATTTGAATGAATACAGGTGAACACGAATGCAAGAAATTAACACAACATAAACTGAAGAGGACCATATAATTATGAGCACGTGTGATATAATGTTTCTGGTAACATAATATTCGTGGAAGTGTATGCGTATACTTACATGGGCCTAAGAATATAATAACGTATCTTTATGTCAGTTCCTTCTCTCGTATTTTACTGTCTTTTCTTTTCTTTCTTCCTCTTTCTTTATATAACTTCGGACTCAAACACGGTCCACTAGAAGTATATGCATCTGTGATTGACTCTATTTTCTTTCAGTTGGCTGTCGTATTTTCAGCATACAAATTTCTGAAATAACCGCACTCTTTTTTATTACTTTCTTATAAAGTGTCGTATTTTCTGGACTCGAACAATTCTGCGGTTTCTTCTCTTCAACATCTCTTCATTCACACGTTATCTTCTCTGCGTCGCTATCTTTCTTTCTTTCCGTGATAAACAACTCGGCTTTGCTGTCTTTCTCTTCTTTTAACAAAAACGAATCAGCACACAAATAAAATTACAGTTTCTTCTCTTATCTTCTCTTCGTCGCTGTCTTTCCTTCCTTCTTGACAAACGATTCGGCTTCGTCTTCTTCTTGTTCTTTTAACAAATAAGAACCAGCATACAAAATACCATTACAGTTTTCTTTCTTATCTTCTCTTCGTCGCTAACTTTCCTTCTTCCTTGACAAACGATTCGCGTCGTCTTCTTCTTGTTTTAGCAAATAAGATTTTATAAGTTCGTTTTCTTATCCGGAGTTGCTAAACATGAATTGGTCAAATTACGCGATTATCTCAAATGCGTTATCCTTTTCATTCAGAAGTTAACAGCGCTGAGTAATCATGATTTGCTAACCCAAGATCTGATCTGCAACTAATTTCCAATCTCTGCTTTCCACGTGACCTGTCTTTGGCACTGATTCTAGCTCCTGCTTCTTAGCGACCTCATGGTTAGCCTCTGTCTATTTCCTGTTTAGGCATTTGTTACTATGTGTGTAGGTGTGTGTGTGTGGCTATCTATATCCGTAACAGTATATACTCATGTATAAGTCGATTTCAAGTAAAGTGCATTCCTGAATATTTTGCATGAATTTTAATTTCTCGAAATGAATACGCGTTTACTGTTTAAAGTACAACTGGTGACTGAAAAAGCCATGATTTTGACCTTTTCAAAACAATTATTTGTGTGCAGTATGACTCCCTATTTTTGCATTAAAAACGAATTATGTAATCGCGTATTATACTCAAATATCTATGGTATAAATTTTAATAGTGCAATTGTAACTCAGTGAAAAACAAATCATAGCACACACACATATATGCATATATAAATGTGTGTGCGTGTGTGTGCCAGTTCGTATTTCATTAAAATAATTATATTAGTACATATCTATTTCTCGCTGTGTATAGAAGTCGCGCTAGATAATTACGAACAAATGATATAAAAGAAAAAGAAAAGCTTATTTAATTAAATGACAACTCTCTCTTTTTGACTCAAATGAAACTACATTTACCTATCAGCTCGTTCTACTTTATTTTTGCCATCAAAGCTCGGCATTGACAGTAAAGTTATTGAGATGATACCCAGACCTTAAGATCTATTACTAGTAATTTTTTCTAAAAATAATATTGCAGATAATTTTACTATAAAATGTATATTTTATACTTTTTAGTTTTTATTGATTTTTATTTTGCTACAAAAATGAACAGTTGATTTTCCTTTGGGGGATCACTACCTGCATATAGCTTTGACCCTATCAGGTGTTACAACAAAAGTATTTAAGAAATGATTCTATCTTCCTCAAAACCTTCAATCAGATCTCTGCTACCAGATGTATTTTATCATAATCCATGCATTTTCAAGGAGAAAAGGTAGCGCCATCTATTCTGTCGATAAGATCAAGGTCATATCACGTCTGTCAGAGCATTTTATCGGGTAGGAAGTATATTTACTCTCTGTAAGACGCTAACGACATTTCTGTGTTGCATTCTTTAACTTCATGGCAAGCTAAGCTAAAGAAATTTGGATTTAAAATTTATAATTTAAAAAAAGTGCCGAAAATTTAATAAAACAAACAATTTTTGATTTAAAACTTTTAAATTTTGGGGTTGAATTATTTTTTGTGATAGGTAACTTTTCATTATTTCGGGTGAATTAAAAAGAACGATCGATTATCTTTTATAAAAATTTACAAAAATCAACTTCATAAGAAAGCTTGTCTGTGAAATAAAACATATAATCAGACGGACAATATATAGAAATTTAATTGTCCCAATTTAGGACTGCGTTTCAAGCGAACTAAATTCATAGATTATGTTGTTGATCATAGAATCTTTCGTATGTCACCCAAGAGACATGATCACCCAAGCGTATAGCACGTGTGGCACTTACTGTCACATAGCATGCTGAGAATAGATACTTATAAGGTCATTTTATTTCCCCTTAGTTTTAGGTTATTAACCATACGTTTTAACAGGATATGAAGGATTCTTAATGTGCTGTTGCTTCTGTTTCATAAGAAAAGTATATCATAAATTTGACAATGTTTAATGTTTTGTGGGAATATATTAATAGGTTGTTGTCAGTATAACTTAAATATGTTGATTGTTTTCGTAACATAGTTTGGATAGAACCAGATTTAGAAACACTGAGAAAATACAAAACGACATTTCACTAAGTACATTCATTCTAGTAGTATGACTAAAATCCTCAAAAACATTTCAGAGTTCATCGACAAAGCTTCAACCCTTTCTTCAGCATTCAGTCTAGAAAAAAAACAGTTGATAAAGATTCTGCAATTATTTTAGATAATCGCTTAATAGTTAAAACAGACTCATAGTATATTGTTGTTACGCACACATAGAGTGTATTCATATCTTAATTATTAGCAAAATTTGTCCTAGTAAAATGCAGGATCCAAACTGCCCAAAATTTCAAAATATAGGTTGACTGCTATACCTCTGGTCATACACAAAGATAAAGGCCAAGATAACCCAAAAATGTATAAGTATTTTTGTCGATTAAAAGGAGACTATTGATTTAATCCACGTCATCATTACTAATTATATACAGTGAAAGATCATGCCACAGATTCACTTTCAACTTAGCTATGCTTTTCCATAACTTTTCCTTCAATCAAACATTTTTATGGGAATAACGATAATAAAATATATACAAAGAGTATGCGATGTTTTCAGCCTGAAGAACATTTAAAGAGACTTTTAAATATTAAGACGTTTTCCAAATATTTTATATATATATATATAATGTTGAGTTGTAATGATGTTTAGTGACAAAATTGTTGTTTTTACAGTTGTTAATTATAAAAGATATTTTGGGAAGCAGGATTTTATCGTAAAATGCTCGGTATCGAGATAAAGATAAACTGTTAATAAGATAAATGTGGAGAGTTTGTCACTTAACTGAGCAGACTCATACCGACTTTAAAGTTTCCTGATGGTACAACTATGATATCCTGACTTCTCATGGCTTTATCTTTCGTTACCAATATTATCTAGCTATATAAGCTGCATCTTCTTATATGCACGTTACCCAATCTTGATTAAAAGCAATCGGATATTTAACCGTACTTATGAGCTGTGATACAGCGAAACAGATATGTCTGCAGATGACGATATATATATATATATATATATATATATATATATATATATATATATATATATATATATATGCAAGTGAATAAGCAACGAAGAAAATATTCACAATGTTCAAAATATTAATTTAAAACAGTGCCCAATATAAAAATAGAGTTATGAATATTTATCATGAGTTATAGTTTAGAACAGGTAACATTATAACAATACCTGATCACTACATGATTTCACTGTAGAAACAAAATGTACTCTTTGTAGTAGATCATAATTTGTGCATGTTTTAAAAATTAATGTATATATATATATATATATATATATAATTTTAACCTTTTTGAAAATCGCCTGACAAAACCGAAAAAGTTGTAAACGGCAGATCTTCTCTACCTAAATAGCTAAACACACCTTCTCGCAAATATGCACCAAGCACTTTCTAATACAATTTTTTCTTAATCTAATTTAATTTAAATCTGAACTATACTGTTCTCTCTCTATTTATATATATATATATAATTTTTTCTTCCTGAAAACCTGATGTTTAGTGGATACTCGTATTTTAAATAGATACAGGAAAAGATATGCGTATTGCATCTATGAATTATGATTCGAGATATTCTAATAGAAGGATACAATGTGTTCTCAGACAGAGAAAATAAAAAAAATATCTTTGATGTAATTAAAAAATCTCTAATTATGTATAAATCCATTAATTCTGTAGAAATTGCCTATAAAAATAACTAAATTAAATGCATATATATAAGCCGTTATGTACTTTAAACAATAAATGATTTACCTTGGAGATCTCATAGGCTAATAGAAGACATCTTTTGGCATTATTTATAAAAGATATTGCTTTCAACATGTGTTTCTCTAACTTTCTCTTTTCTGCTTCTTGGTGAATCAATGTACATGTATAAATCTGAACGTTTCTTCTGACTTCAAGTCTAATATATCAATACGTAATGATTGTTATGATTGCAGTTGGTTCGTCAACACATGCAATAAACATTGCGTTGTCACGTAAGTTTTTTTACAACTGCAAAGAAAAGAAAATGCACAAAAGACACCAAGATTATGTAAAGAATTCTGTACAATGAAACGCGCAGGACTGAACGTTGAAAATAACAGCAGTATATAATAGAATATATTTAACTTGAAAATGAGAACGAATTTGCAAGCGAGTAGAATAGAGAAACTAATATCTGATGTAAAATCTATGTAGGCGTCGGTTTATGAAGTTATTCTATTGGTGGAACGATTTCAATAGTTGCTTAGGTGACGGATGCCTACAGAAGCATTTTGATGAGACCAACAACAATGATCAAGAATATTTTTCAGATATAATAGGAAAAGTCTTGTTGAGGAAATTTATCTCTGATTTGTGTTCTTTTCTATTCATTCTTCATGGCCCTTTTTCAATGTGTTATCTAAGTTTTTCCTTCTCTTAAGTTTTTGCTTATTCTGTTCTGTTGTTTTCGAGCTTTTTAATCTTTTATATTTCACTTTGCTTTCTACATCACTCTTACTTGATTAATCTCGTTTATTCTTGCTATTACACGTAATAGTTGATGACCTTTTTTATCTCTTTCTGTCTCTCTTTGTCTTTATTTCAATTTTGTCTCTCATTATAACTTTTTCAGTGTTTTATGCACTTCTACACAAGTCATCCTCGTTATATATTTTTGTGTATGAATTTAAAAAAGATGAATTTAACAAACACGTTCTTTTATTAAATGAAGTTTTTTATCAGAATATCTGTTAATTTTTAATTTCCTTTGATTTAATTACGATTAAGCAATATAAGAACTTTTAGACTTACAGTAGTTATTTCATGACAAAATGAAATAATTAGTGCTTTACTATGCAGCGATCTCTCAAATGTTGCAGCGATCTCTCAAATGTTGCAGCTAATCAATAAGGCATAAATCGACTAATTCGAATTTGCATAATTTAATTAAAATTTAGGTACACATAAAATGGTAAAGTAAAATACAACAAATTAATAATAATAAAATACAACAAATTAATTTTTTTATGAAAAACTTACTTGTAGTGATTTGCTGCATGGTATTCTTCTAGTTTCAATATAACTATCGGTACTGAGAAATTAGCCCTTTAAATTTTTTAAACATCATAATCATTAGTATTTTAACCGGAAAATCTGATTTATAATCTGTCTATAGTAAATGCATACATCTGGATCTATCGATATTTTTAGTAATAAATGTAAGTTTCTGTATCAAACAAAATCGTTCAGTTTTTAACAAAAATACAGAAATTTCTTTTTAAGACCTTCAAAATAACCAGGAAAAAATAAAAATATTAAAAAGATAAAATTATTCAAATATTTATTTTTATTAACGGCTTATATTATTTTAAAATTTATGTATTTATAGCAGTCTATTTTTTAGACTACTGTAAGTATTTCGATAATGTAGTACTTGACAAACAAATTAGTTACCATTTTCCATTTTAAAATTTTAGAAAATTTTCAGTTAATCGCTAACTATAAAAAAAAGTAAATTTTCAATTTCTAAGTTTAAAGTGACGAACTTTTTTACCCTACACAATCGATTATTATGCATACACTAATCTGACTTTGCGATATAAACTTTAGCACACTAATTGAAAATGTATTAATCAAATGCGCATGAATTGAGTTATTTCTGTATTTCATTACATTTACGTACATATCTCCAAATATTCATTCAAACATAATTCAGATAATAACTGGAGAAATTGCATAATGACAATATCTAGGAAAATTTTCACACCGTGTTGTATATAGTGATGAGTTCGTGAAATACAACGATGGCTTTAATGGTAAGATCATGGAAAGTTTATGTTTATATTGTGTATTGTTGCTATCTCACGGGAAGTGGTAAATACTCAAAACCTAGAGAGTAATAGCTGTAGCAATTTATACTTTTGGTTAATTTTTATTTAAATGAGTCACCTCATCTTTCCATAGCGAAAAGATTTTTTTTCTTTTTCTTCCTCGTACTTCTTCTGTAAGCTTTTGTCTCCTCATTTTGCTCCTCCCTCTGCCTACGTAATTGTCTAGATATGGGAAATGTTATCTTTTTTCTTGGGAGTTTTTCTTAAACAATTGTTTATTTTCGATTTCAATCATATTTGTCTTGTGTTGGTATGCCACGTTTGCTTTCATTACTTTCATGCACACTGCCCATTTCACTTTTGCTAGCATGCTGCAATATAATTCTATCTGCATGCATTAATACCAAATTTCCATTTTTATCACCATAGAGTTTTGTTAATTTTTCATTATGAATCTTGCCTGGTGTAGATTAGATTCACTATTTTTTCTAACACAGTTTTTGTTAGTAGCGTAACATCTTTAGTAGGGCTCTAACTTGTCAACCGAGGAGGGCAGACGGAGTTTTCTTTTATTTTCCAGCATGTGGTATTGCCTTTTAGCTTAGCAACAATCTAGGAAGACATGTTTCTACGTTTTTTTCTGTTGTAGACTGTTACGGTCTGTTTTAAACAGTTTGAACCATCCTTTCTGCTAACCCGTTTAATTTCGGATGACACGGCTTGGTCCTATATGGTTACCATCTAATTTTGTTTAACAATTAGTGTACTTTCTCTTCATACAACTTGTGAGCATTGCAGGATACTAACGTTTTCGAAATTCCATTTCTTGGAAATGTGTTCCGTAATGTTTGATTCAGGGTCGAACATATTTTGTTAGATTTTTATTTTACTTCTGGCAATCCTGAATATGCATCAACCATTATTATAATAATTTCACTGTTCCAAAGTTAGGGCTCTTTAGGCCGTGTATACAAACGCATATATGGCCTAAAAAGTCCTAAATTTGTCTGTCTTATTTTTTCTTTCAATGCGTCTTTTTAAGTATTCCTTATACTTTTTTACGTAATCATCTACATCTGTTGAATGATATGGTCAACATGATTCAAATGAACATCATCATGTATGCTTTTTATAAACTTTCGCCTTGCTTTGCTGGCGGAACAAGTAGGTCGACATTACAAATTACACCATTTTTAATATATTATTTCTATTTAACATCTTTAAACAGTTTTTGTCCGTGAGCAATGTTCGACTTATTATATTTTCCTGGACAATATAATGTTCAATATGGGATTACGCTTCGTATCCTCCGCTAAAATATCAGTTTCTACACAGTGAAAGACAGTGTCTTTATATTTTCTCAATTGTAGAAGGAATGAATCTATATCTCAAAAATGATACCTCACGCAAAATGGTATCGCCTTTCTGATTTTCAATATCAAAATCAAACTATATTATCATTAAGGGCTATCTTAGAATTCCAGACGACGTTAATTCAGAAAGTTCTTTTCTAGGATTAAATATGATTTCTAAAGGTCTATGAGAAGAACTTCGTAGAGTTTTCTTTACAATGAAAAACTGATGAACTCTGTTTGTCATTCATATAATAGGCAATGCTTTTTTCTAAATATTTGAGTAGTTTCATTTGCTTTTGAAAGTCTACTGGAAAGATACATAATAGGGTGATCATCCTGATCAAATATTCCCGAAATTGAGTGTTTACTTGTGTCTGTTGTAAATACTGTTTATCTACGGTCGAATATTTTTGCAACTGGCTATTTTGCCAGAGAAGTTTTACATTTTCAAATATCATTTGTACTTTTGTCCAAATGATTTTTTCCTATTTTTCCCTAAATTATCAAAACATTCTTTCAATTCAAAGTATATATATTCTGTAAAAATTTACAAATCCTAAGAACGATTTCAATTATGTTTCTGTACTTAGGCAGTTCAATTGCAATATTCTGTCAATTAACGATTAGTCTGGTGATATGCCTTAGTTAGATATGAAAAATCCCTAAAATATAATTTTTGTTTACACACATTTTTTCGTAACTTGTCAATCCAGAATCCTTACTGGTTTTACATTTTACTCCTTCCATATGGCATTATTTTCCATTATCACAAGCCATTTAGCGTGTTTATTGTTGTGACTTCTGTAAAGTCTTCATCAATAGGTATTTGATAGTATGCAGACAATAGATGATTTTTAACGAATATCTTCATACCCTCTAGAGAGTTTAAAGGCCATTTTACACAGGGAGAGGATATATGAGTCTGGACATATTTTTGGTTTACGCTTATTTTGTAGACACCATAAATGCGCAAATCTCCATGTTTCTTTCTTAAAAGCGGAGGAGTGCCCATTTACTCCCTCCATGTCGAACTCGTTCAAGTAGATCTTATTGCAGTATTTTTTTTAGATTTTCACAAATATTGGTATTAGATGAACTGGCACAGTTTGTGTTTGAATGTATGACGGGAAGACAACATTTTTTGTTTCATATCTGTTTAAATATTTGTTTTCGTCTTGATTGACTCAAACTACTTTTTTAGATTCCACGTAGACTTCAAATATACTAATTGTGGATTACTTGTAATTGCATGCATGAGTTCAAGAATAAAATAATTTAAATAATTAGTGAGCAATTTTATTGAGGGGGTATTTTTTCATTATATCAAGTATTAAGAATATAGTAACATGGCTCTGAGAAATTGGAGGAAAGAATAATCAATGATAATATTCCCACCTCGAATACCCTAATTATCTCCCTTTAACACAAACGATTTTATTTATTTCTATTTTTAAATGTACATTTTATATCATAAAATTGCGGATTTACGTGCAAATTTACAATCCAAAAATGCAGACCAGAGAAACAAGTTTGGGAACCAATGAAACAGTGGCTTGAAATTTAAAGGTTTATTTTAATTTGAAGAAAATGAATGAATCTCCCAAGAGTCGGGAAAAATCGATGATAATTCTGGGCTGTTAACAAAAAGTCTGCTAGTTAAATTGTTAAGCCAAGCGATGATGTTTTATTTATATAGACTTTAAAATGAAGAAGGAAGAATTCTGCAGCTATTTTCCTATTGCAGCAAAATGAAAGAAGCGCAATCATTTGTCCGAGAGGAGATCGTAAAGGTTTTTTATGTAAACCACCCGAGCTTATATAATATAACGAATTGACACTCAAGAGAAAAATCAGCTAGGAGGAAGACAGACCATATGATGAATAATCAAGCATAAACAATTAACAAAAACTGAAGTTATAGAACAACTGCAATATATATATATATATATATATATATATATATATATATATATATATATAACTCAGAGGAAGAATAGCCGACTGACGTCAGTTCGGTCGGGGTTCAATCCCGGTTAAAATCAATCGGATGTCTAACCGTACTGATGAGCTGTGATAAAGCAAAACAGATCTCTGTCTGTGGTTGACGATAGATAGATAGATAGATAGATAGATAGATAGATAGATAGATAGATAGATAGATAGATAACCATTAGATTAAAAAAGCTAGAGATTTTACTGCAGTTGTCAACTCATTATGAGATCACATGAGTCACGCCAGTTATGCAAGATATTTTGAAATGACAAGCAACACCAACAGTCAAAATCAAAGATCAAATATTGCTTGGAAAAAGAGTGAGACTAGAAGAAAAGTTTCTACCTAAAACATGTAGAATATACTGGAAACAAATTTGGAAAAATGGAAAATATAATTCAACTGGCTGTAGAATACTATTTGGTAGATAGGAAAAATCAAAATTGTAACATTAAGCTAATAGCGTCAGCGGAAATGTTCATAGGCTGACCAAGATATAGAATGTGACTAAGTGAGGTTTGTTTTGCAAAATAGCCCCAATTACGTTCCACACACTTCTTCCATCGGTGCTGCATTGATGAAGAATCTTTCATCCTGTTAGAAAAAATGTAATCAACAGTTGATATGAAGTCATCATCACTGCAATAATATTTCCCAGCAAATTGTTTTTAAGTTAGGAAAGCGATGATAGATAGAACAAAACAGGTTAATAGTGAGTTTGATCAACCAGCTCAAACCCGCAGCCACTAACAGCAGTCAGCTAAATTAAGGACTTGTGTCCATGAAAGCATTGTTTCCATGAAAGAAAACACCTTTCCTCACTTTTCCTGGTCATTTGTTCTTGCCAGCATTTCGTAAACATCTTAGTGATTAGGCATAGAGCTCTATATTCACTGTGTAGCCTCTCGAAGAAAAAAATGTCACTATGTGATTTCCATACTCTCAAAGCAGATCCCATTACCTTTACCATTGTCTTGTTTGGAGTAGGTGAGAAGAGGTATTTCTGCAGAATTAATTGTCTATGGTCTAAAGTGATGAACCGAGTACACATTTTAGGATAGAAAACATTCAGGGCACTAACAAAATCCCGCGTTGATGTGCTTTTGTTCAGGTGTCAAAAGACGTAACACACACAGAACAGAAACGTTAGTCATGCTAATTTCATTTTACATAATATTCTTAACACTTTCACTATTTGATTTATAGACAATCGCCTGTCATCGATCACCATGTTGTGAAACGGAACAATAATGTCCTTGCTGGTGGCAATTGTAAAACGCCCAGACCATTGGCGATCTTAAAAACTCCCACTTCCCCTCCTAAATACAGCTGTCAACTTTGCACATTTGATAAAGTTGAAGCCTGTCTCGTAATGTAGCAAGAATGTCAGCATGAGCGTCCTTAGGCCCTAAACACTTTTTCTGTAGGTAATTGATAACGCAATGATACCAAATTTTATCGATTTTCATATGAATCTGCTACTAGTTACATTTGAATTTTTTTTTTAACAATCAGTATCATTTTTCCTGGAAATAAACAATGCAGTTATTAATATTAAGCAATACGTCTTGGCTCTAGCGTCAATTCTTCATAGAATTGTCAGCCTAACCACATAGGTTTTTATTCAGAACGTGAGAGTAAGACCGAACATGAGGACTTATTACAAAAATACAAGAGTGAATATTAAATTTATATGCACACACACACACACACACGCGCGCGCGCACTCTCACACACACATATATGTGTTTGTATTTCTGAGTTAGGTCACATGACCCAGTGTAAAAAAAACGTTCGTTGAATTATTTAAAAAGCGATATGTCCCAATGAGCTGAGAGTTCATTACATAGCCACAACAGAGAGAATAAAAATTAGAGGGTTGAGTTGCCAAAGGGAAACAGAGATATAAAAAAAAGAGGTATGGTCCGTGACGTTAGAATAATCAACTCCATGAACTAATAACGTTTTCAGTTCAAGGTACTAGTATATATCATATATAAGTCCTCCCGAACGTACAACAGTCATCATGTTGTGAATATGGTAACACAGAAACAGTCCGAACGATGTAACCGGAAATAGTATATATAGATATATAATGTTGTGCCTGGATATTTTTGTGTATATGCTTCAGAGCTATCTTGTCATAGTAAATATGCATCTTATAATGATATAAGCAATGAGTTTATCTCGTGAACTACGCTCAGATAAAAGCACTTTTTGTGAGTGCCATAGAAAATCAGGAGAATCAGTGCCTTTTTCTGTTTAATAAATTCTGAAAAGTAATTTTTTTCTAAATCTTTAAATTGGAATATTTACCGGTTATTAATAAGTTTTCTATGAGTTAATTCTTAAACTCGATTATTCGGAACATATATTTGCATATAATCATTTCTAATTAAATTGGGCGTAACTTTTAAATACATTAGCTCTTATATGAAATTAAATAACTTATTTTATGGTTAAATAATACAGATCTAAAATATATGAAGATGATTGTAAGAATCATGCCACTCATGAATATCAGAATTCAATAACTTCATTTAAAAGATAATTCCAGAAATTACTCAGTCGTTATAAATTTTTACAAGAACCGGTTGCGCAGAATTAATTTGGCTGTTGATCACTATGTACAATAATTCAAATGCATAAATAGGTATATTTCCGCGTGATTTCACAGTCAGCAGGGTGACGACATGGAAGCATGTTTACTTAGTGACTGACGCATTAACAATTTTTTGCTCATAAATTTTAAAGTAAAATAAATGCCGTTCTTATATCTGTACGTGTCGCTGTTCTCATGGTAAAATTGTCATTAAAAAACATTTCAGGAAAGTTTCAGTTTAATTTCCGACATGCATTTTTAATAGAAAATCACAGCAGAATACAAAAGGGAAGAACTACGAATTAAATCAAATACTGTTTATTCTCGACTATAAAACGAGACTTTTATCGTATTTTTTAAGGAAAAAGTATAGAGGGGCGTATTATACACTAATAATATTTTGTAAAGTTTAAAACTCTTCCATTTCCGATGAGCAGTTGCTCTAAATACGGGTAAATCTTTTATGGAGGATAAAGATGCATGCATAAAATGGTGCCTCGCCATACATGATATATGCTTATACACAAGTATAATTGCCTTTGTCTCAACATTTAAAAAATTGATTGCGAAATGTCGTTAATTATTTAACCAGATTGGTAATACTTTAATTCATATGTTCATAAAATGCGTCAAACAGTTTAACTAAGATTGAGAAATAAAAGACTATTTTTAATTCTCTTTATATCTCAATAAGCATGGACTATGTCTAGCTTTCTCACAGGGTGTAAGAAACTCACTACTCAGCTGGAAGAAGTTTAACAATCATTACTCCACCACTTGGATTTTAGCCCATATTTTATTTCCTATTATAAAGGGTCGCTCCTTAAATATGTAAATAAGCTTGCAGATACATTTTGAAAACACATAAACGCACAATAGCATGTACTTACAAGAACTGAACATTTTGTGCTGAATCATTTGAATGGGGAAACACTTGTCACGTTTTCAGATAAATTCATGTGTTCGTATCACCGTTCAAGAAATTAGAAGTGACAACCTCTTATGCATGTCCAAAATAAAAGACTAAGTACTATATATATTTTGAATTTTAGGACCCTAATCATAGTGGTAACATTAACAGACTGTCTTTTTTTTCGATTTTTCTTGAAGCAGAAGATAAATTTATTCCCCTAATCACATGAGACTGGCAATTCTCTATGATTAGCACGCTGTCAGATTAAAGGCTGCAAATTTCCCTTCGTGTTTAAGTGGTGATTTGGACGATACACCTACCAATACTGAGAAATTCTCGTCACGAATTTCAGACATTTTACGAAGCAATGTTGTGGTCTACTCTTATAGGCCATTTGTGTACCGAAGTTGGTGGTAAAAGTGTGAGACGCTGGCCTGGAAGGTCTTTGGCTATTACATTTATCCTGCATTGATCAATTGTCACGATGAATTAATGTATTTTATGAAATCCGTGAAAGCACGGAATACCTGGTCATCTCGTCAGGTGAGAAATAATAGTACATTTTATGCGCCAATCCTCCGTAAACTGAAGACCGATTTAGACATTCTTCCAATGTATAATCATATCACGTTGAGGAGAACGGTTCCGCATTAATAGTGATCGAAAGTGAAAGTGAGCGATTTGATACTTACCCCATATACAAAAAGAATTGTAAAGTGTAATGTATTTTAGAGAAAATAAATGAGGTTTGTCAATTCCGTTTCTTCATATTTACTCTGAGAAATTACTTTATAGTATGATGTGCATTTATTCAGTGTTAGATATACGTTAGTGGTGCTTGTGATTTCAAAATTGTACATTAAGAAGAACAAAGAATGCACATGTTCAGCTCCCTACTAAGTTTTTGACACCATATTCTATGGACAGTCACACTTCAATTTACACATTTACAGTTTACATACAGAGAAACCCATAGCTATATGTCTATGACATTTTTCTCTTATGTAGCCATTAAAAAATTGTTTAACCCTATTTTTTATTACAAAATAAGCGTCAGTTTAACATTATTACCAATTTTAGACCATTAATTTTTTTTAAAAAGTTATAAGAAGAATAGATCCTTGAAGAGACATTAATAAAAAATTATGTTTAGAAAAAAATCGCCGAATGTTAACTGCGCTGTTAATACGTAAAACATAAATTATACATTATGCGTATTAAGAACTCTTCGAAAATTACTTAAATAAAGCAGTTATGTCAGTAGGGAAATGGAAAGATACACACAGACAGACAGACAAGCAGATAGACAGACAGTCACACACACACACACACACACACACACACACACACACACACACACACACACACACACACACGTGTTTGTTTTCTGTATATTCGGACATAGATTGTTATAAACATGATAAATATTTGAACATGTCAGGTCTGATTAAAAGGTATTAAAACTGTTCATATGGTAACAGAGCAAACGTAGGCTTCGCGAAGTAACTTAGCACAGATTGAACTTGAACACTCTCGCCCATACCCACAACAACATAAAATTCTCACTCAGTTCATTTGATTAAAGCAGAGTTTGGAATGAAAGTATGTAGAGACAGGTCGTCTCATCGCACCACAGTGTTTCCATCAGTGACAACAACATTTCAAGCGTTTTTTTTTAAATTTGTCCAAGAATTTTTCCCCGGTTTCGACAACAGCCATATTCTACAGTTTCGACAATCATCATACTCCCCAGTTCACGCCACGTTTCTCCTCTTCGAAAGTCAAATCCCACAACTGCTGATGATTATAGACTAGACAGTGGTTTCTTCTTCGTATGTTGACTCAGAATCGAAGACTATCGGAAGACATAATTTCTCTAAGTTTTCTAGATTGCAAAGGCCAGTAGGCGAAATAAGCACTTTTTAACAAAAATGAGTTCTATTCAAATGTGTGTGTCCAATAAAAATAATGTTTGATGCAATAAAAATATGTCTCACCCAAAATGTTATGACTTACAACTCAACTCAATGCAACTCAACAGACGCCCATCCTCTGTAGGCAGGATTATTTGTATACTATGGAAGAGTCTGTAGAGTGCGTAAATAGGGGTGAATTCCCAACACACCACTCCCTAGCTTCTTTTTGGGAGGAGCTAGCATTTTTTCCGTTTTGAGATTTAATATTCTTCACGGCTTCCAAAGTATTTTTCCCATCGCGCCAAAACTTTTTTGAAAATGATGAACTCGGCTCTTCGTTCTTTCTTTGGTTTATGTGTGTCGTTACTTTGCCTGGTGTGAAAAATTCTCTCGTAACTATCGTTTTAAAAAAAACGTTTTTTTTCGCGATTTCTATTGTGACTTTTTTCTTTCTTGAAAATACTTCTTTCGTCACGCTTTTTATTTTTTGCAACAAGCATTAGTGGTAAATCCAATATATTAAATTTTTGCATCCAATCCGTTCTTACCAGATTGTGTATGTTCTTCGTCATGTAGATTTTTAGTTTTTTAATTTTCCTTTAAATTTTGCATTTACAATAATTTCGCCTTCTTGTGTGATTCTTTTTCTGTTATTGACTTTGCGATTTTTTGAGTGCATAGCATGGTCGGCCTATTTAACTTCCGCCATGTTTGTAAGTTCATAATCGTCAAATCAGATCCCGAATCAAGTGGCAATTTAATATTTTTATTCAGAATTTCCAATTCAACGTATTTTCTGATATTTTTCTTGTTTCTATTATTATTTTCTACTCTAGCAGATCTTACTCTACTAGGTTTGTTTTTATTTCTAAATACCGATGCTTTGTGGGCCATCTTACCACATGCTCGGCACTTTTTATATTAAAAAAACAATTTTTATACCAATGCCATCCACCACATTTGCAACATGCAGAAGGGGAAGCCTTGTTTTTTACTGGATTCTTGTCAAACGTAATGCTGTAATTTTCTCTTTGGCATTATAATTTGGTTTTGTCTGTGGGGAGGTTATAAAACGTAAATTTCTTTTTATCTTTCTAATGTACACTACTCCTGACTCTGCAATGTCCTTACTATCATTCTTTATGCTGAGATATTTCTGGCAATCATCTGACAATTTTTTAATGTTAGACCTGACTCGTTTTGCAGTTTGATCATCATGCGTCTCCTCATTTCGCTGTCTTTAGCAGCAACTAGTCCTTGGACAAATATGAGACACTTGAAATAGTCTGGGGTAAGTTCCGGCAATTTAAAATCGTCGCAATGTTTATTGACGGGAGCTGCAAAAGTAGAGTAGTCCTTGTTTTCGTCTTTTTTTAAATTAAGGCATTTCCATCTTTTATGGAACAACGAGATTTTGGGGCTAAATAGCTCTGTGAGAGCTGTCACTGCCTCATCGAATTTTAGATCATTCGTTTTTTTTTTTAGGGAGAATAGTGTCTACGAACTTTGTGTGTTCGTCTGTGCCTAATTTCCTGAGTAGAAGTCTTAATTTATTCTTCTCACTCAAGTGCTGACGATCGATATTAAAAATATCCTTGTATTGCCTGTAATACTCTCCGAAATTTTTATCATCCTCAACTGAGATTTCAATCGCGTTCCACAACGCATCTTGTGAAAATTGTCTCTTTCTCCGTGTTCCTATCCAGGGCTGTGCTTGTTAATTTTAATAACAGTTCTTGCAGTTGTGTTTGTCTCTCCTCGTTTGCCTTTTGCATTTCAATTTGTCTTTCTTACATTTACTTTTGCATCTCCATTTGTTTTTGCATTTCTGATTGTCTTTCTTCGTTTTAATTTTGTCTTTTTTTTTCTGTTTGTCTTATTTTGTTAGCATTTTGAATTTTCATTTGTGTTATTTTGTTAGCCTTCTGCATTTCCAACTGTTTCATTTCTAATCGATATAGTCTTTCTTCCGTTCTTCTTATAATATCGAGTATTCCCTTTTGAAAATCTTCTATTTTGCTTGAATCAATATGTAGCACATTTTGTTAAAGTGATTCGGGGGTGAGAAAAAAATCGTCACGATTTTGCTGTGCGATTGTACGAGAATCTGTTTCGCCAATTTGATGTTGTCGACTCCTCGACGCTAAGTTTTTTTTCTGGGTGTTATGCGTAAGTTCGTTCTTTTTTGTCGTCAATTTGCTTTTTGTGACTGATGTGACAACGTCTTTCTTTTCTCCGTGTGCACTTGTTAGCATTCTCTTTGGCAAATTGTTGTATGGCGTGAATTTGTACGAATACTTCGTCGCCAAATTGTTGCGGCGACTGACATAAAAACACATATTTTCTCCGCGTGACTTGTTCGACTCTTCGTCGCCAAATTATTGTTTGGCGATTGACTTGAGAACGTATTTTTTCCTACGCGTGAACGTCTTCGAATCCTCGTCGCAAAATTGTTGTGGATTCTTGTTTAGATAACTACACAATATAATAATAACACAAAAAAGATATGAAAGAAAAAAGGTAAGTATATTGAACAAAAGATATACAACCTGTACACGGTTAGCAGATTCAGGAATACTTGTAACTCCGGTAATAAGTCAATATATTTTTGCTGACCAACGAGTCTGACTAACAACTCAATGAACCTCAACAGACTCCCGTCCTCTGTAGGCAGGATTATTTGTATGCTATGGAAGTGTCTATAGAGTGTGTAAATAGGGGTGCCTCCACAACATATTCAAATTCACTTAGTAAATGTTTCCATTTCTCGTCTGCACGGCAATTCAGAAATTCTGAATTTGTTATTCATTTTACGTAGTAAACATAACGTGAACCTGTATTTTGTTAATTCCTCATTTACATTAAATGCATAATCAAACGTGATGTATCGCGTTATTTCCTTACATTGTGTTTCACTCATATCTCCTCTCTTAAATAGATATTTTTTCAATATATCGTTCAGTTTTTCATCTGCATTTATCACCGGAAGTAACAATGAAGCATATATTGTTTTTTATTACTTTTAATGTACAAGCAATCTTAAAGCCATCATTTTTTTGTCTATGCTTTTTTATATGATGCACAACCAATATTTTATTGACTATATGGATAAACTGTGGGATAGTCCATTAATTCATTCCCTTTGAGAACATCTTCTGATCATCGGAAAAATTATTGTTCATTGTAATTTAGCTTCAAGTCTCGTAGTTGTGATTTGTTTCAAACTCAAACGTCATGTTCTATTCTTTACGTTAAGTCTATGCATTTATTTTGCCACGATCGTTAAAGTTGAAGATAAAATACTGATAAATATATGCTGTAAAGTACTATCTTTAAACAGTATTTTACATTCTTTATGGTATTCTCATTCGTTTTTGCTGATTATTTTCATAAAGTATATAGAAATATTGGTGCATCCGTTAGGTTCATCTGATGTACTTTAGTGCTAGGAAACTAGTATTCATGTACTGCTACACAACATACAAGATGAGATGGAAAATTGTTGTCTATGTTAAGAATAATGAAAAATCCACTTACATCTCATTTTAACGAATATATTTACCAGAATTACAGAAAAAATCTTTGAGTTAGGTAGCCAGATGTAAAGATTGATGGGGCTGCAGAAATTGTCTGAGACTCAGTTATCCTGGGTTCTCACATGTGTGGCATGGTGCAGAATCTTAGGGATTTCTAGCATCCACCCTCTTGAATCAAGGCAGCTTGTACAAAATGTAAATGCCAGCGTCAGAATAGACAACGCATGGTTGAGAATCAATGTAAGCGGGGTATTCTGATAATGATGCATTACTTTTTTCTAACATATGAATATAGATAAAAAACGGTGATAATTTAACAAAGGGTCTCAAGAATTATGATGACTCGATATGACTTGCAGACCCAGGTTGGGTAGCGGCTGAGACTACTTCCGGAAGAACGCTGTGCCTTATGTGCTACATGCGATCCTGTCCTTCTACTGCCTCTTAGAATCTAACCTGTCATCCTTAATAAAACGGATAACAAAAAATAAATAACTCTTTTTGTTTCATACCGTTTATCCAGTGATGATACAGAACGCAACAGATACTTAATGATGCCATGAGCGCTTATATCTGCATAAATGTGTTTTACAAACCTAAAACCACTCTGACAGCGTATTGGTAAGTTAAGTTCCCATTAATCTTTGCCTTGCTGTGTCCTTTTCTCAACACTTAGAAAAGAGAATTTGACCGAATTTATTTCCGAGACTCGCATCAAAGGTAAAAATAATAGCGGCCTATTGAAGACGAACAACTACCTCAGTGAGATGTAGATATTAGACAGAGAAATAGTGGGTTTAGGAAATATGTACATGAGAAAGACCGTTATTTTTTTAATCGCTCTCTCAGAAGACAAAAGACCCTGCAAAAAGTGGTGCTATAAGAAGATCCACCGAAACGTAGATATCCAACAGCCCGCAGATTACTTGAGAGGCACTAAAACTAGAGCTTGCAGAATACTGTAAAAGGAGACTAGACTCTCATATATGTTTTAGGCCGCTGTCTAATATTAAGAAAGGTATAAATGAAGAAATCCGACATTACATTGATATAATATTAGAATTCACGGAGAGGGCTTACGTGGGATCAGACAGTGGGAATAATATAGTTGAATGGCTACAACTTAAAGGAAAACGATTTAATGTTTAAAATGTCTAAATATGACTTTTTTTTCAGTCGAGGAGACAAGACCTAGTGTTTAAATTCAGTGCTATAGGAATTTAACCAAATACTGATAAAGTAAAAGATAGTCAATTCCACCACTATCAGACAAGTTTGAGATCCATCACTATGTGCTCCTCCTACTGAAGATTTATTCCAGGATTCTCGAGCTTAGCTGAACCGTAATTAGAGTAACTACGAGCGATGTGCGGCATTTTAGGTGGGATGATGAATGTCAGGAATCATTCGTTTGAAAGTTATGCAGTCCATATCGGTGACGCTAGCGTACACAGTTTCGAATAAAGAATATAAACATATTAGCGCAACATATGTATGATGAAGCAATGAAATACAAAAACTTGTCTACTTCTTATCTCACAAAATGAGAAATACGCGGTGGTGGATGTCAGTTATAAAAATAAGTGTATGTCATCCACTACGCCTTACACGAGTTAACATTAATTGTATAGTGCGAAATTCACTATCTACAAAAATCGTATACCTCAGCAGTATATTTTACATTTACCAAATTCAGAACATAAAGTTGTAGGCTTTCAATATAGCAAACTACTACTGTAAAATAGAGTACTTAAAAGTTAGGGATAAGGTGTACGTAGACTTACTGTCACGCTCAATAGGTTCGCCTAAAAATCATTTAATAAATCAAGTTAGCATAAATAATAGGATATGTGAGCTTAACTCTAGTGGAATAATTTCGAGCACCGACGGTTTGCTACGTACGAGAAAATATACACTATTCTGCAAGGGAAAGTATCATATTACTTGACATACACATAACTAGGGGGCAGGAGTCAACTAGAAATATATTAGAACCCAAGAAAATAATTCAAAAGCGTAAGGGTAGAATAAAAAAAAACCCTGTACTGGTAGCAATCGCCTACAATAAAAGTGTGTAAAACAAGGATGTTTCTCACCAGATTTATTCAACTTATACAGCAAGGACATTCTGTGAGAACTACAAGTCATGCCAGGTTTTTTATTGGCAACCTCATTTTGAACAATATAAGAAATGCTGATGATACTGTGCTGATAGCAGACAGAGAAAATAAATTACTAGACCTCTTACAGAAGGTACCTTATGAAAGCAAAATGAAATGAGGAAACATAAAATACAAGAAAGCTGAATGCTTGGTCATCAGGAGTCAAAAATGCCAAATATAAATCGGGAATAGTGAAATCAACCAGTTACAGAAGGTTAAATACTTGGAAACTATTTTAACAAAAGACGGAAAGTGCCACACTGAAATCTGAAGGCGTATTCGCATGACCAAAGATGCATTCCTAAGACTGAGCAGAATAGAGTATTAAAACACATAAATATTTTATTGGAAACAATGTGATATCTGTCCACTTATATGACAGGGAATGCTTGACATTCTTCTCAAAGATGAAGAGAAGCCTAGAAGCAACATATGCGAGGTTCTAAAACTGAGGAAACCATAGACTGAACATGTAAGCAAGGACAAGATTTTAGAAAGAACGCTAACAAGAAGAAAGCATATCAACATCAGAAAAAGGCAGCCGAGGTTTCTGAGACACGTAATGAGGACAGAGGGCTTAAAGAATATAATACTCACAGGGCGAATAAAGGGAAAGAGAAGTAGGGGAAAGCAGCGTGAGCCATAATTGATGGGCTTGAGCAAGTGGATGGCGGAGCGAGTTTTGTAATAGATACTAGCTGGAAAACGCTAAGAGCATCAAGGAATAGGAGGAAGTAGAGGTCCATGATCACCTAAGTTCTGCAAGGACATGACTCATAAAGAAGAAGCAGGATAGTAAGTCAGAGAACAAAAATACATTCTTTTAAACAATGTTTGTATTATTTATCTCAACCAGGTGACGAAACGATATTTAGACATTATATCTCCTCGCATCTTAGAAAGAGCCTCCCCATGCAGTATAATAATAATAATGGACATGTAGAGACAGAGAAGATGTTCCGTATGATCACACTGAAATATTTTTGGCTATGCCTGTTTTGTGATATTTTGAAATTGTAGGAAAGTGTATAATTTGTCTAAAGAGAAATGTTTGACAATTCTAACCTCTTATACAAGAGTACGGCAATCCTTTTGCTAATATATCCTTAGATATTTCTGGACCTTACCACAGACCCTATCAAGAAGCTAGTACATAGTAACGTTCATCGATGTGCATACAGGTTTGCCCGAGACATTTGCTGCACCAAATTAGAAGGCTCAGATGATCGTCCAATTATTAGTACAGAGAATGTTAATAAAGTTAACATAGTGACGTTAGAAGGGTTACATTTCCAACACATGATGACCTCATTCTACAACAGTAAGGTAGAACGGTTGCATAGGATGATGCACGGAATTTTATAAAAGAAAGAGTGATAATGATAGATCATGGGATTTACATATTAAACAGATACTTGCGAAAATTATGTTTAACTTAGATTGGTGACAAAATTTTCACCGTATTACTTGCTATACAACAGAGGCATTGTTCTGCCGCTAAATTATGTCACCAGAACATTGCACTACGACATACCTAGAAACTTACATTAGTTAGAAATAATGTAAAGAAAGCTTGGCAATGACATAGAGAAAGTACTTACCTTTCATCTAACGACGTATACTTTAAAGTAGGAAAATTTGTTATTTTATAGTAATCATCATAAACAGGGCAAATTAGACACGAGGTAGAGGCCGTATTATGTAGTAGTCGATAGTATCGTTCTGGTATCTTATATAATGAATGATCAGTGAGCTAGCTCGATAATAAACGCCTGTATTGAATATTTAGGACAGCAAATATTGAGGAATGGTTTATAGCCACTGATAATATGCCGCTAGGAAGACCAAAACTAGCAGCCCTAGAACATTTTGACGAATATGTGAACGACTCAGGTAACGAGGGAAAGAAGTACCTCGAAAAGAAATGGAGACGCTCACGAGAGGATGATGGGACGTCATATTATGATGCGTCAAAGAGAAAAGAACATAATGATGTGACCCAAAGTAATAGTAGGCATAGAACAAAACTTCTCATTTAGAGGGATGAGGATATGGATGTATGTGCGATAAAATGGATCAGGATTTTGATGGGTATCAGAGTGATAAAACCACGAAGAAGAGTTCTGATGAGAGCCATAATAGTAGTAATCGCAGTCGCAATTATAGTCTCAGAACAAGGGCGAAGAAGAGAAAATTATACAAAAAGATACGGGTATATCATAATTGCAGCGACTTCGATTCAGCCAACGAATCATTCGTAAGGTATTTAGGGAAATGAAAGGAGAAAAGAAATCGTGAACATATAGAAAAAAATCTATTAGGTAAGGTGAGAACTAGGCAACTAGTCTTAGCCGAAAGGTCATCAGTATTATAAACGAAAAGAATAAGAAATATAAAAATAGCAGAGACTTAATTAACGCGCTCACAGAAATGTTTTAAACGAAATTATATTCTGCCAATTAACCATAATTGAGCCAATTAGTTTTAAAAGATCAAAACTGAAAACCTTTAAAAATTGTTTGGTGTGGATACACTAGAGAGCGGGCAATCTTAATCAGATGGCAGCACAAACGCACGCGGGCACACGTAATGAAGATATATACAAAGACGTTCTTGTGAAACAAAAAGGGAACGAACAACTTAGTGGGTTTGACAAAGAGAAACACAAAGATATTTCTACTTATCCATGCAGGTTTGTACAAACGACTCGAACCAATAAACAAACAAAAAAAAAACGAAAATGAAAATGAAAAGAATAATGTATCAGCCATTTGTGCAGCTTTGAAAAGTTGCAAAAATGTGTTCCTGCAACTGTTGCGCCATAAAGAATAACACGCCACTAGAATTTATATTCTGTTTGTTTACTTATTTTTAATGCCTAAGAAACGGTACCAATTCATATTTCTTCAGCAGCTTAGTCTCCGAGAAGGACGACTTCATAAGATAGCTGTTCGGAAAGATACAAACGAATTTTGCATCTTTCCCTTTATCGGTTCTTGCAAAATGTGTGAGTGGCTGTAGAAAAAACTTCAAAAATTTTAATCAAATAATGTATGTATGCAGGTTGATTGTGCACCTCGTAATTGATGAATTGGCTCCTCATACGTTGAGATTGAATTGGGTTTCATCATATAGATAGATAGATAGATAGATAGATAGATAGATAGATAGATAGATAGATAGATAGATAGGAAAAATGCACGCGTGATCTGTAATCCTCATTATTATACCATACACAAACCATATTTAAAACTATTTATAGGGTTTATGGAAATTAATATTTATCGTGTTCCCATAAAATGTCGCCTGCCTTACACATATCATGAATAGTAATAATGTGTATATAAAATGTAATATCCAGATAGTGAAAATGAAACTTAATTTTACACATTCACATTCCAAAATCCTTCTTATTCACCAGAAAATAAAGAAACATACATGCTATATATCCTCCAATAAACGCAAAAATGATAAATAATAAGGCAAGCTACATAATAACAATTGTAATAACAAACATTCTCATTACACACGAAAGATTTCACAATACAGACACATTTTTCCTTAATAATAAAATAGTCTTAACAAAAATAAAGTTTATTCCGAAATGAATAATAACCTAAACTTAATCCAACGTTAACACACGCACACATTCAGCACACATCGAACTGTGAATTTGATGCACACATATTCCCATAATTTTCATTGCCTCTCTGAACCACTTTAAGAATTACACACATGCACACACTAGGAAATATATAAAATAACACGCTCAGGCACAATCAATGAAAAATTGACTCACACATATACACTACCACTGCAAATTATGATCACGTGAGATCTACAAACATTATAGAATCCGAAATAATGAAACATTCTCAACGTAATCTCACCTTCCCAAAAATGCTCCGAGGAATATACAATAGAGTTAGTTAAATACGTCACATTTATAAACGTTTTCTTATTAGCAAATTATTTAATCATCGTGGCAATCGAATATTCCATGAATAATAAAGCGCGAAGAAAGAATTGTTGGTTTCCTGAAAATCCATATTTGCTTTGGTGTCTGTGAAAATTGCATTCTATCACTTGAATTTCTATCTTGGAATATTTGGAGCTGCTTTATTTCAAAGGACTATTCTAAGGCTGTAGATCAAATACGAATAGGAATCCGTGAAAGCAGAAGATAAACGTCAAGCAAAGTGTATACTATCAATCTCGTAGGTGTTATATATATATATATATATATATATATATATATATATATATATAAATCTGTTTAACTATAATCAAGCAGTTTTAGTTGGAAAATAATTAACTACTTTTCCGATAGTGAAAATGTCATGTGTTTGCTTGTGTCGATGAGAAAATGGGTTTAATTATTATTAGTTTAGATCGAGTGAATTAATGATAATTATAACATGTATATTTATTTTATTATAATATTTTAATTGCTTTTACTTTTACACAAAACTATGCAAGTTTAATTATTTTTTGTTTTATGAATATATTTATTTGTGGGTAAATCAAACAATGAATGTTTTTAGTTCTTCATACGAAAATAACATGGTGTTCTTTTCATCAGAATTATGGAAGTATTCAAATAAAATAATGCAATAACATTATGTCTAATTTATTCTGTTAGTATAGAGAAACAATCCCAACACAACTGAAGCCCAGGCAAACATCTGTAAATTTATTCCGAAAAAGAAACCCTTTATTGCATTTTACAAATTAATTATTTCATAAATTAAAAGGCTGTAGATTATTTCTTCTGCTTAATATATTTTATATATCACAGATTTCTTTTCATCTCTGTATACCTTACATTATAACTGAATGTATAAGATTTTTCATCTTAATATATTTTATATTATGACTCAATGAATAAGGTCTTTTCACCTTCATATTTTTATATTATAACTCAATAAATGAAATATCTTTTTTATATTACAACTCAATAACTAAGGCCTTTACATCTTCATATATTTTATACTATAACTGAATGTATAAGTTCTTTTCATCCTCATATATTGTATATTATTAATTTACTGAATAACTTTATTTCAATGAATAAATCTTTTTATCATCATATATTTTATAACTCAACGAACAATGAGTTTCCTTCTTAAAACATTTTATAACTCAGTGAATAAGGTATTTTTATCTTAATATATTTTATATTATAACTGAACGAATAAGGTATTTTCACCTTCATATATTCAATAACTCATCGAACAAGGTATTTTCATCTTCAAGTATTTTATACTGTAACTCAATGAACTAGGTCATTTCGTTCGTGTCGCGTTTTCCTGTTAATTTTATGTAAATATTCATGCGTATCTGATTATCATTCAACTCGTTTGAAAGTTACTGAACATTTTGACAACGCTCAAAGCATTGGATTCAATATATACACACATGTATGTCACATCTAAAAACAGAAATTTTTAAAACATTGAAGTAATTTGTACATGCATTTTCCTTCGGTCTTAGTGGTAGTTCAGTTGGAAGTTCTTTGCTGTTAGTGAGTGTGGTGGCAATGTCTCTCCATTCTGAGGGTACCGGGTTGGCAGTTTCCTGGTTGCTGCTCCCGTCTGGTACTTAGGAGCCCGAACACTTGCGTAGCGTCTTGAGAGGCTGCTCGGATCAAAAGTTGAAAAATATCGGGATTCCTGTAGTGCTAGATCGAACATGAACGGGCGTCCCTTCATGAACCTGCGGTAGGCAACCCCGAGGCCACATTATGTTGCAGGCTGCGCCAGTCTCCATTCTTTACATGCTGCACATAGTAACCACTTGATTCTACTCTAGTCCTCTCTCCTCAACCAAAACACCATGAAAAAAAAATACCAAAATCAAACCAGCTACTCGGAAAACGCACAAACCTGTCTGTGTTTCTTTCACTAATATACACGGTATCCGCACTAACTTTGATAGAGTAGAATCATTCCTCCAGACTAACTCACCTGATATCTTAGCCCTATGTGAAACTAACCTTGAACCGTCTATCCCCTCCTCTGAGTTCCATGTTCCTGGTTACCTTCCCCTCTTCAGGAAGGACTCCAACGTCCATATGCATAAGCTTGGTGTATATGTCAGTGAACACCTCCCCCTAGTGAGAGTAACATCTCTTGAATCCCTGGACCAGTCTTTCATGTGCTTCCGTCTCTCACTTCTAAGCTCTGTTAGCTATCTCTTCTTCCTATGCCGATCTCGCTCCTCCTCTGAGTGTTCGGTACTTGACAGCATCTCTGAAAATATCGACAAGTGCATTTCTTCGCACCCATCTGCCCATACTTTCGCGTTTGGTAACTTTAACACCCACCACACTAAGTGGCTGGAAAATTCGGTAAACGACCCTGCTGGTTTCCACACCAGTAATTTTTCAATCTCCCAATCCCTTATGCAAATGGTGGATTTCCCCACGCGTTTCTTCAATAGACCTAACGGAATGGACTCGCTACTAGACCTCTGCTTCACTTCCACCCCAAATTCTTGCTCCACCAGACAGCTCTGCCCTCTTGGATATTCTGACCACGCCGTAGTTTCTGTCAACAACTCGTTCCACTCCACCCCTACCCATGAAACCCAGACAAACAGAATATCCTACTGCTATCAAAGAGCAGACTGGGATTCGTTCTGTGATTTCCTCTGCGACGTCCCTTGGAACAATGTTTTTATTCTTCCCATCGAAGACTGTGCATCAGAGGTCTCCTCCTGGGTTAAGGCTGGCATCGATGCTTTCATCCCTGCCAGGAAATTTCAGGTTAAATCCCATTCGTCTCCCTGGTTCTCGCCCGCTTGTTCGGCGGCCATTTCCCACCGGAATCACTTCTTCCGGCTTTATCGTAGCCACACGTCGGACCAAAACTGGCGCCTGTTCGCCTCAGCTCGTAATAAGTATAAAAAGATACTTAACGAAGCTAAGATGCTGTTTGCTGCCAGAATGAAGCAGTGCATAGCATCCTCTAAGTTCGGTACCAAAGACTACTGGCGCATCTGTGAAAGCGTGCTTAACAAGAGTAAGTCCTCAATACCCCCAATAATCAACGAGTTTGAGGTCTTTACCTCCTCAGCCAACAAGGCTGAACGCTTTGTCCGAAGATTCTCGACAAATTCGAGTATGGATTCGACTGGAATACATAAACGCGATTTCCCATCTAGAACTGAGATTCAATTGAATGACGTCCACATCACGCCCTCGCTGATTTCTAGCATAATCTCAAAACTGGACTCTCACAAAGCGAGTGGTGGGGATGGAATCCCAATGATAGTTTTGAAGAATTGTGCCCCTGAACTCTCCTCTATGCTTTCTAAGCTCTACAACCTCTGTCTATCTTCCACCTGTTTTTCTGCCTGTTGGAAGTCTTCTTCTGTGGTTCCAATATTCAAGAACACTGGTGAACACTCGGAACCCGCAAATTACCACACCATTAGCCTTCTTCCGATCTTCGGTAAAGTTTTCGAAGCCATTATCAATGCTGAGGTCTTTCAGCATCTCACAGCCCACGGGCTCCTCTCGGACAAGCAGTATGACTTCCGCGTCACCAGGTCTACGGCTGATATGGTAATCACCGAATATATATACCAGGCTCTCGACAAGAATGGTGAAGCCCGCACCGTCGACTTGGATATCTCTAAAGCATTCGACAGAGTATGGCATTCCGGCCTTCTACGGAAACTGCGAAGCTATGGCATAACTGGGCTTTTGTTGGACTTAATCCAGTCATTCCTCTCTAAACGCACACTGAAGGTGGAATTAAACGGACATGCCTCCCAGAACTACCCTACAAACGCGGGTGTCTGCCAAGGCTCTATCCTAGGTCCAACGCTCTTCCTAATCTATATCAATGATCTCCCTGATGCCATACGATCACAAGTAGGCACGTACGCCGATGATACCATAGTTTACACTCGCCTCGATCAAAAATCTGGTGTTGGTGACAAGGCGATCCTCGCCGGCGAGCTTGAGAAGGACCTCCAATCCGTGGTGAATTGGGGTAAGAAATGGCTCGTAAAATTCAATTCATCCAAAACGAAGCTGCTGTCAATTAACCACCACAGAAAACCTCACCTCCCTCCCATTAGTATGGAACAGGCTTGTCTCCCAGAGAGTAAAACACTACGCCTGCTTTGCCTGACACTCTCAGCGGACCTCAAATGGAATGACTACGTCGAATCCATTGCTAAATCCGCACCTATGAAAGTCGGCTCTCTGTGCAGGGCCGGGAAATTCATTCCGCCTGAATCTATCCTGCACTTATATAAATCTACCATCCGCCTGTGCATTGAGTCCTGCTGCCACAACTGGTCGCGTGCCCCTTCTATTCTCCTCGGCGTTCTTAACAAAATACAGCGAAGTATCTGTAATGTGATTGATACCGACTTGGCCAACCGCCTGCAGTCTCTCACTCACCAGCGTGACGTGGCTTCCCTATGCCTCTTCTATAAATACTTTCATGGCTTCTGCTCTGACGAACTTAAATCACTGGTGCCGCCTCAATGCGAATTTGCACGAGATACTAGATTCGCAACTAGATCCCACCCTTTTACCTTGAAATCGATGAAATGTAAACGCAATTTCTACAACAACAGCTTCTTTCCCCGCACTTGCCTCCTGTGGAACTCCCTACCACATGTGCTTCCCCGACGGCTACAACCTCCAGGAGTTTAAATGTAGGGTCAATAGACACCTCCTAACATATTAACTCACACCCACCCTCCCCAACTCTCTCCCTATGTACATCATAAGTCGTCTATCACCCTCCTTCTGACATTTCCTATACCCAATCGCTCTATTGTAACACCTGCGCAATAGTAGCAGTGGATGCCTTGCTTGTGGTGACACTATTAAAAAATATAACTGGATATATCGGCTAAAATTTTACCTGCTTAAAATGAAAGGCTTTAACGAATAAGTATTCTTTATTTGAAAAGATATCATCGTGAAACCTGTTAAGAAGATTGCAAAGGGCCTAAGAAGTCCCTCAAACAAATAATAAAACGAAAAATGCACTACAAATAAAGTAAAATAAACTTTTGTTTATTTTCGTAATAAAAATAAAAGAATTATTTTTTTGTACAAAAATGAAATTATCCGTAAAGCTGTAAAAAAAAGGGAGAAAGAAAGGAACTGCGAATGTGAGAAAGAAAGGTACGACGATGTGTAGCGAGCGAGTGAGGGAAAGAGAAGGTGAAAGAATGTTCACTGATACGTGGTACTGCCTGGTGTGTCAACTGCTGAATTCTGTGTGTGTGTACTGCTAGGTGTCCGTGTGACCTTTTGGTGTCAGCCGGTTGCTGTTCCCTCTGTGTGTTGAGAGTTTCTACCTTCCTTTTATCTGAATGGTGAGACTCCGGGGAGATTAAGAAATGTGTTTCTTATGTCGAGCCCTGATTGGTCAAAAAATCATATTTTTGATCACGTGGTGTGCTTTCCACTACGTCCGAGCTTTTAGGTGCGCCGTCCTTGTTTTTGACCCCACAGGGTATGGTAAGGAGTGAAATCTCTCGCAAATGTATTTTTTGAGATACACGTGGTGTGAATTAATTTTTATTGTGTGTGTGTGTGGAAAATAAAATAAGAAATAGCACAATACTCCCCCCCAGATTGGAAAATATATGAAAGATACATGTTTTTCAATCTGATATATTCTTGAAAATGTTTCGGCCAGTGGACTTTTCTGCCGGTTTTTGTTGTAGGTGTGATGTCAATATTTTGTTTTTCAGCTTCCTCATTTTCTGTGTAAATATGTTTTCATGGGGGTATTGTAGAATGTTTTTCCTCCATGTACGCTGGTTTAATGCGATTAATAGCGATATTATCTTTCTTTTCTTTCCTCATGATAGTAAAATATTTTTCATGCCTGTCCAGAACTTGATATGGTCATGAATAATTTGAACAGAGTGGTTTTTTAACCGCGTCATTTCTGATAAATATACATTTACAGGTGTGAACATCGTTTGGGATGTAAGTTTGTTTCTCTACTTTCCTGGTGGGTGCAAAGTTGAGAAGAGACATTTTATGTTTTAATTCTCTTACAAACGTTGTTGTAGATGGAATGTCTGTCTTGTGATTAAAATAATGTCCAGGTAGCGTTTATGCTGATCCAAAACTACCTCTGCAGGTGTGCTTTGCAAATCTTCTTTCACCGTGTTTCTTATCACTAAAAGGATTAGTGGTAAATTGTCTATCCAGTCCGCATTATTTAAATTCATAACTAGAGAAGCTTTTAACTGTCTGTGGAATCTTTCAACCATCCCATTTGCACAAGGGTGATAGTCAGTTGTTCTGATGTGATTCGTTCCTAACAATTGGTTAAATTCAGCAAAAAGTGTTGATTGGAAATGTGAACCTCTGTCTGTTGTGATTACTGAAGGTACTCCAAAAATTGCTATCCAGTCCTGCAGTATAACTCTGGCTATTGTTGCGGCTGAAGCGTCTTTGACTGCTATGGTTGTAGGCCATCTGCTAAATTTGTCAACTATAGTAAGAATATGTGTATGTCCTTTTGAGGTGGATAAAGATCCTACTAAGTCGACATGAATGTTGGTGAAACTAGCATCAGGTGCGCTAAAAGTGCCAAGTTGTGATTTCGTGTCTGTGGATTTTGTTCTTTTGGCAAGGTATACAAGTTTTAGTCCAATTGCGAATGTCTGTGTTCATATTTGGCCAAACAAAGCGTTCTGCTATTAATTTTACAATGGCTCTTTTTCCTGGATGAGATAAATTGTGAAAATGTTGAAAAACTTGTCGTCTGATGCTCGGTGGTATATATGGACGCGGATGTGTTTGTGATACCTCACAATAAAATTCTGTTGTACCAAATGTTATGGGCATTTCTTTTAGTTGTAAGGATGTTTTTTGTTGTACAAATGGAAGTGTTTCATCTGTTTTCTGCTCTTGTGCGATTAATTCCATACTTAAAGAACTGGAATTTAAAGAGGCTATTGTAGATCGAGACAATGCGTCTGCTATATTGTTCTGTTGTCCCTTAATATATCGGATGTCTGTGGAGAACTGGGCGATATAATCGAGATAACTGATTTCTCGTGGGCCATATTTATCTACATGTGTATGTAGTGCATATGTTAATAGTTTGTGATCTGTGTAAATGCAGAAATTCCTACCTTCCAGCAAGTGTTTCAAATGTTTAATTGCAAGGTAAATTGCTAGAAGCTCCCTTGAAAAGGTGCTGTATTTCATCTGTCTTGCTTAGCTTAGTAGAAAAAAATAATATAGGAGTCATTGTGTTGCTAGCAAGTTGGTGTATGACTGCTCCTACAGCTATTTCAGATGCATCTGTTGTAAGCGTGAGTTTTGTGTCCTCACTGTCCGTTACGTAGTTTAGTTTTGCAAAGTTGGCCAAAGCAGTTTTAGCTTGTTTGAAGGCTTCTAAGCTAGGCCCTTCTAAATTTAACTGTTGGTTCTTTGTTTTGTTTTGTAACAAATCTGTTAACGGTGCAAGTAATGTAAAACAGTTAGGTAAAATTCGTCTATAGTAGTTAATTACGCCTATGAATCTATGCATTTTTCTGACTGATGTTGGTTGTGGGAAATTTAAAATTGTACTTACTTTTTCGGGTAGTGGAGATATTCCGTCCTTGTCAATTAAGTGTCCGGGGAAATTAACCTTTAGTTATCTGAAAATGCATTTCTCTGTATTTATTTTTAGACAGTAATGTGATTATCTTTCAAAGGTTTGCTCTATGTGCTGTCTCTGCTCGTCGAGGTTTCTACTGGCGATTAAAACGTCATACACATATGCAAATATAAATGGCAGACCTCTAAAGACTTCGTCTATTAACCTTTGGAAGGTTTGACAGGCGTTTCAAAAGGCATCCGTACGAACTCGTAAAGGCCAAATGGCGTGGTCAGTGCAGTTTTATGGATGTCTTCTTCTGCCACTGGAACTTGGTAGTACGCCTTTACGAGATCCAATTTTGAAAATATGGTGGCGCCTTGCAGACCGATGGCGAAATCGTGGACATGTGGAATAGAGTATCTTTCCGGGACCGTTTTAGCATTTAATCTTCTAAAATCGCCACGAGGGCGCCATGCTGTAGCGTCAGACTTTTGTACCATGTGTAGCGGTGAAGACCTAGCACTTTTCGAGAGTCGGATGATACCTTCCTGTAATAAATGTTGAAACTCGTTTTTCGCAATCTTATATTTGTCCGGTTTCAATCGTCTGGGGGTGGCATAGACAGGTTGTCCAGTTGTCTTGATGTAGTGCTTGGCATTATGTTTTATGGTGTCTGTGTTTTTAAATGGCTGGGAGAGTTGTGGATATTTTCGTAGTAGCAGACGGATGTACTGGTCCTCGGGTAAGGCAGGGCTGATTCGATTGGTCAAAAAATCATATTTTTGACCACGTTGTGTGCTTTCCACTACGTCCGAGCTTTTGGGTGCGCTGTCCTTGTTTTTAACCCCACAGGGTATGGTAAGGAGTGAATTCCCGCGGAATTGTTTCTTCTTTTTTTTTGAGATACGCGTGGTGTGAATTAATTTTTATTGTGTGTGTGTGTGTGGAAAATAAAATAAGAAACAGCACAAGATCAATACACGTAGACATAAACGTCAGTATCTTTTTCCAACCGCCTATTAAATAAATTAACATGGTGATGGGTTTAAAGTTCCTATTTTTGTTGATTCATTCGACTTGGTTTCAAGATCTTTATCAAGACAAACCTGTAATAAAAATTCTGTTCATTTTTACTTCCATTTTTACTTTTGTTAGAAGACTTCGTGTTTCATTAGCGTAGCACATTGACTAATTTGAAATCAATCCAACTCTGAATCTTGAGTGCATAATAAAAGAGTGAATGAATCCCTTCAGTTTTCACTTCATATGGATAATGCATTTTAATTAAGGGATAAAACTTGGAGCTGACATGAAAAGAGAAACGAATTAATGATTCTATATATGAGATGACAAAACTTTCTCACAGTCGTAAAATTGCGTAGTATATATTATTACCAAGAAACCAATTTCACTGTTACCCAACACATTGTTAAGTTAGGCATAGCGTCCCCAGCTTCATGTTCCTATAATTACAACAAATTTAAATTCATGAGTATACATGATATTAGTATATTTTTTAAAGTTACAATCGGACGCATGATCAACAATTATGCAAAAATAATTTTTGGGAAAACAACAAAAATAAAACAGTATTAAACTTATATACACTCCAAGAAACTTAAAAACATGTCACTCAGTGTGTTTGTTTTATCCCTACTATCTGTGCTGTCACCGTCTTTGCGGACTTGACCGATCATGCCGCTCCGTGCTTACCTCTCTTTTATTGACTTCAGGAATAATTGAGCTTTCATTACCGCTCATTCATTTCTTCTACCTACTTCGTTTGCGTTCCATACTGTCTGTGCTGTTTTGTAAGTTTCCTTTTTTCACATGTGATATTAATTTCAAAACTCTTTTAATTGTTAACAATAATTTCTCTGTAGCTAATATTTTCATTAAAATATATTCATTTCTCACATAATACTCTTTTTTTACAAGTACAAGGCCGAAAATAGAGTACTCGTGTCATATTTGGGCAGTAGCGGCTCAGACCACAATTCAGCCTTAATAGTCTCTAAAAGTTTTCCCGATGCCTTGCCGGTGACGAATTATTCTCCACCATCCAAACTCTCTCATATAGGTGGGATGTGGCAAGCGTCCCGCTGTTATCGCTACTACCACAGAAAAAGCATAGATGAACTACATTCCCAGGTCCCAACAGTTCAAACCTTCAAGACAAAGACGCCATGGGATTTATACAGTGGCAGATCAGCCATATTTTCTCTGTATTATATAGCTGAAAAGTAATTTCAACCCGAACAATTTCTTCTACCCGAAACACTGTTCTGTATTAACTTCTCTCAAGAGGATGTTTCTCCGATTACTACATTTTAATCTTCTCAAGGCTAGGGGCAATAGTTACCTTTCCCTCCTATACGAAGAAATTGACTCTTAAGATAACAGTCTATCTTGACTGAGCCTCTTACACGGTAACACTGACTATAAGAAAACTAAACTAAAATAAAATCTCTAAATAGCGCTTTTCAATTTATTTTCTATAACCACCACTAACATAGTTTAATGGCTTTTCTTCACGTGTAAAAAACTTAGCATCAGTCAATGCACTCTCGGAGATTATGAAAACAGAACGTTTGCTGATGTTTTTCTATCCTTAATCACATTCTAAAAAATAATATTTTCCTATACACACACGTATGTTATACGCATTGTGTTGTCGATTGCTATAATCATCCAGGAGTTAAAAATCGTCATATCATATACTCTGTCGTCCTCCAAATATATTTGTTGAAAATTGTGCATTTAGTCTTATAAGTCGTGGTCATTTTTTATATTCGCATATTTATACGGACATGTAATGTATTCAGGCTTTCTACTGTAGTGGACTTTAACTCGAAGACGTTTCATTAGCGTATGTTGTTTTGGCTATATTCATTGATAATAGTTTTGATTTCAAAGAAATCTGCCCACCAGTTTGTTCGTTTCCGACTATACACAACTCACAACCAACCTGTGGTTTATACTGCAATTGTGATGAGAATATCTTAGGTACAGTTCAAGCATATGCCCCAGCAGTACCATAGACGGTTTACAATGTGATTTAGGGGCCTTGGTGATGCTTGGTAAATTGGCTTGTGCCAAACACGTCCGAAGTCCCAACAATTTAAATATCAGAATGTTCAAAAGAAACTGAGATGGATAAAATGTTTGTTTGTATATTAAAGGAATGATTTATTAACAGAATATCAAAATTTTAAGAAAAAAATATAAGTGAATTTTTGTTAACTGAACACTATAACACATTTGTGAGAAGAAATGTTCATGAAGTAAATGCATGTAGTTTTTTAGATGAAATTGTTCAAAGAGACACGTAAATAGTTAAAATGTCCCACAGAAGCTCATGGTTGATAGTAGTAAATAACTATGTGTCCCGGGGCGTATACTGATAGTAACAGAATGTGAAGTTTTACGTTCCATTCGCTTTTTTTGGTACGTTGGCGACAGGGTGAAAAAAATGTGAAACAAATGAAGAAATTGTACTTAGAGTGTCCTATTTTTGTTATTGCTGTTGTTGTTTCTGGCAGCGTGGAATGAAAATGAAGAAAAGAAAATCGGAAGTAATTGCGAGACTTGACCGAGTCAGCTTGAAGTTCCTTCCTTAAATTGTGAGATGCTATCAGATACAATTCCCATTCTGAGTTTTTTTTTTACCTTTCTCGGAACGTGGTTGAAGTAGTGAAATTCATCATGTGAGCGGCACCTAGCAGGCATTTTTTCTTTGGGTGTTAAAAAAAAACTTTGACTGACGTCATATATCAATTTTCAATTTCCGATTCAATTAGTATCCAGAATTTTATTTTTACACTAACTTTTGACATGTGCCTTGGTCTGGGGTTTTGCAAAATGTTTTTAGTCGTTTGAATTCTCTTATGCTGGTGTGTAATTTTACATTGTCTGTTTTAGTTAACTGTTGGATGAAATAGGATGTGTATCATACAGTGGCAAAAAATTGTTTTAAATCGAGATGTTTTTCTTCTATGCTATTTATCATAAACGGCTATAGGATACAGGTTGATTTAATATTTGTCGTAGAATGAGGGAAAGTCGTTTTCTTTCCCAATGTCATTTTTGGCAAATGGCAATGCAACGATATCGAAAGGAATTCGAACTCGACTTGTCAATTTCTATTTCTTCTAGCCATTAATCTAACCGATGCGAAAAAAACGGAATATGCTAAGGGCTGTTGATTTTTTTTTACAGTTTCAATATTAGTGAGATATTATGTTTAAAGCATTGGCTTTTAGAGACCTGATTCAAATCTGATTAAATAAAAAAATAATGCGCAAAGATCGTTAAAAATAATTTGTAGGCGTGCATATGACTGTAAAATAAACGTTATTAAATAATAGCTGTGAGCTCTAATTAGGTGGTCATAAATATATTCCGATTTGTGTACCAATTTGTTTTAATTTAACGAAGACAATTGGTTAACAAAGCAGAAGTCATACTACACGAGTCATGTCTATCAGACAATTTCTGCAATCACAACACCCTTATATATATATATATATATATATATATATATATATATATATATATATATATATATATGTATCCACCTAATTCCTCCGACTGCATAACACTTGACTATTTTGTATGGGTAACAATTGAGTGAGAAACCAGTACAAAATTTTATAACAAGAAATATGAAATAAATATACAGAATTTTCCGAGATTGTCTAATCGCTGTGGTTTAAGACAATAGCGATCTTATTGAAGGAATTTAGTCTTTAGATTTCAAAATATTTTGGGTAATTTTATTAAATATATCTGTTAAAATGTGATGTGAATATTATTTTTATTTCTCCATAATTTAGAAGACAAATAATCTATCGCCTATACAGACAAACACACACACACACACACACACACACACACACACACACACACACACACACACACACACATACATATATATATATATATATATATCTTAGGTCGGTGTTGCCATTTTTCATTTTCCTCAGCTGTAATATTTGTCCATGCCAAACCTAAACATATTTTTCTCTATTGTTCTTGTCTCCTTAAAGTACTTACCTAATATATACTTCCAATTTTATTTGCCGGTTTGTAGTGTATATACACACACACACACACACACACACACACACACACACACACACATATATATATATATATATATATATATATATATATATATATTGCATGTTATAATTGACGTGTGTACGTACTTGTTTAGAACATTTTCGTTTGAGAAATCATTTTATTATTAATTTATTTACATTGTTCTTCTGGAAGCCTACTATGTATTTGCTGTTGTCACTTTGATGATTACGCCACAAAGTTTCATCCCCTTTTAATATATATTGGAATTAATTAGGTATTAATTTGATTTTTGTTTTTATTGAATCAGTACTGGATATCACAACTTTAAAACATTGCAAAAGTTTTATTTATTTTATTAATTTTCATTTATATATTTTTTTTCAATAGAAGTTGATCGATTTGCCGATCACACTATTCATATTTCCCCTCTTCACAAGTTTAAAGGCTCATCCGTTTTTTTTTTTACAGAAAAAAAAGGTTTTCAATTTTTGTCCTCACTTAAAAAAGTTGAATAGTGGCGAGCCTTTGTGTTGTGTATGGTTGGTGGCAATATATGTTCATATTAAACTTAACGGGTTGGCAGTATTCTGGTTGATATTTCCGACTGGTAGTTAGAAACCCAAACACTTGAGTAGTGTCTAAAAAGGTGTTACGTTCTACGGTCGCAAAATATCATGGTTCTTGTTCCGGCCGTATCGTATTCCTGCAAGCACCTCTGGTTTGCAACCCTGAATCCACACTATGCGCCAGTTCCCTTCCCCAACATTGAGCAGCAACTGCTACTGCTAATTTTGGCATCACCTTACTAAAATAACTCACTGTGACAATAAACAATCAAATAATAACTTAAACCAGCCAAACAAAAAACAATTAAACCCCTCAACATGAATTTATCAAACATCCGTGGTAATCTTACCAAACATTGTAGCGTTGAATCGTTTCTCATTAAAAGGTCCCCCAGACATGCTTGCTCTCTGTGAGAATATCACACTACAATATCCACCTCTAATTTTTCGATTCCTAATTACCTTCTTCACTTTAGGAAGGACTATAATATCCACATGGCCTTTTATGTTAGAGAACATCTGCCTCTGGATAGAAATATCTCTCTTCAATCGCCACACCATTCTTATATGTGTCTCCAGCCCTCTCTATTAAACATAGTCAACTAATCTTCTTCCGATATCTCTCCCTTTCCTCTCCTGATTGCTGCGTGCTAGATAATCTTTGGGACAAAAAGACAAGGTCATTTCTCTACATCAACGTGCAAATATATGTGTTTGTTAAATTTAACACCGATCATACCAAATGGTTAAACACTCTGTCACTGATTTGCTGGAATTCCGATAGTGTGATAGTTTCACAGTGAGCAAGCATGTCTGAAATTCTCGTTTTTCCAGTAACCCTGAAATAAACGCTTCTTATCTTTACTTCTATACCTGACACATCTCATACTATGCAGCTTTGCCGACTTTGCCACTCTGATCGAATTCTCGTCTCTATCAACCTTTCTTTCTACTTCTCCACGCAAGAAGGTTTACCAACGGAATATCATTCTGTTTTCAACGTGCGTATTTAATTTCGTTCCATGGTTTGCTCGTGAGCAAAGTTATTAGTCTCTCTGTTCAAGATTGCTCCTCTGAGGTCTCCTCCTGGGTGAAAGACGTCATCGATGCTTTCATTCTTGCAAGAAAATTCCGATTAAAATCCAATTAATCTCCTTAGTTTTCTCCAGCTTCATCAGTTGCTGTTGCCTACAGGATATAATTCATCCGGCTATACTGGAGTGACACGCCTGACTATAATAGGCACCTTACTGTCTCTGGTCGTAATCAAAACAATAGTCTCCGAGATAATTCAAAGTTATTGCTTGCTGATAGAATAAAATAACGTATAGCATCTCTAAATTTTCGTTCTAAAGATTACAGGCGGTTCTGCAAGGGTGTGTTGAACAACAGCAAACCCTGAACCCCTCCTGTAATCGATCAATTTGAAGTTCTCTCATTTACAGCAGATAATGTTGAATGTTCTGCTTTCATATTCTCTTGCAGTGCAAAACATAACTCGTCTGGAGTACTCACACAAGATTTACATCCTAGAACAGATGCTCAACTGAACGATATCTCTGGTCTCTGACATCTAAATTAGACCCATAAGTCAAACTTGATTGTATTCCAGATATAGTTCTAAGTTGGTTAACTATTACTGCTCTGCTTCCTGCATTCCTCCTTGGAGGAAGTCTTCATCTATAGTTTCTGTTTTAAAGTATTCTTTGCAAACCTCTGACTCCTCTAACAATCACCCTATTAGCCTTTTACTGCTTTTAGAAAAGTGTTCAAGGCTCTAGTCAACGCTGAAATAGTTAAAAATCTTACTTCTCATGATCTATTTTCTCACATACAATATGGATTTCATTTTGCCAATTTTAACACCGATATGCTCACGGCCATCACTGAATATGCATACCAAGCTCATGATAATAATAACGGAGCTCTAGATAGTTGCTCTAGATATTGCAAAATCGTTTGACAGGATTTGGCATGCTGTCTTCTGCACAATCCACAAGGTAGCTATATTTCTGGATATATATATATATAACACTATTAACTTATACTATTGCAACCAAATACATAATAATTATAAACAAGATGAAAAAACTCTCAAAAACATAATACGTAGAAATGTTAAACCAGTGGATAGTAATAATCAAATTAAACTCATTATATATTATAAAAAGTTTAAAACAATTGACCTCATAGTTTATAATAACCCAACAGGCACTAAACTAAATTCTTTACAAAAAACCAATGTAGTGTACCAATTTACATGCCCATTCAGAGATTGCATCTCTGATACTACTCAAAAACCTAGTACATATATTGGTTTTACCACAACCACGCTCTCCCGTAGACTTACATGTCATCTTTCTGATCAGAGTACTATTAAACAACATTTCTCTGAAAAACATAAACATGTAGGTAATATCAGACAGATTTTGGTCAACAATACGGTGATCCTTACTCATACACACAGTAAGAGGAACCTGCAGATATTGGAGGCCATGTACATCAAATCAAAACAACCAACACTCAATAAAATCAACTTTAAAACAGGAAATAACATATTACATTGCATTTGACTAGATGGTTTTGTTGTCATTTCGCGCTATCCCGCGGTGTGACGTCATAAAACCGCATCGCAAACTTAAGAACTGCGTTTATTATTTTTGGTAACTATTGCCGTTGCCAAGCGGAGTTTTATGTCAACACAAAATAAAATCGTCGGTGATGGTGGATTTTATAATATTTCAGTTTAAACTACCTCTCTGAAGATGGCTCATGTGAGCCGAAAGCTTAGAATAAAACCAATAAATAATTATCCAAATGTTGGAGAATTTTTGTCTTTATTTTCAACTGAAATTAAAGCAAAAATACGACGTTTAGAACGGCTCATGATTAAACATAATAGACATTCATTGTCTCTTATATTTAATAGAATATGTCTAGAAAATATATATATATATATATAGTTTGTGAATATTTTTTTCATATTGACTAAATTCTAGAAAAACGTGAAACCATGCTTTTTACTTATATCTTTGTATATGTATATCATTTCTTTTGATTTTATGTCTGTATAATGACACAAAAGACTACTTTTATACAATTTTTTATTTTTCATATCTACCTCTCTCTATCTCTCTTTTAAACACATACACACACATACATACATATATATATATATATATATATATATATGCGCACAGAGAGAGACAGTGAGAGAGAGAATGTAAATGTAAATGCAATTTTTTATAATTATATAAACATTGATATGTACATTTTATATCATATGTTGGTGAGCTACTAACTTCGAAGCAAAACTCTATTGCGTAAAATTACGAGAACCTTTGATAGTCATATTAAAACTCGAAAAATTTGCAAAATCCCTCTACTTTAATATGTAGCTATTAGTTGTCCAGTTGCGAATATTTTGCATGTTCATCTATTTACTTGGGCATCTTTAAGAGATTAAAAATGAGTCACCGAATTAAAAAGTGATTCAATCATTTGTTTAAAAACGGGGCTGAATATTCGGAAATATCGGTCAAGGTAATTATGTGATTGATTACCCCACCTAAAATCATAGTTAAATAAGTGTTTCATTTTCCCCACGACATTGATATTAACTGTGTTACCTCAAAATAACATATACAATTGCAGAAAATACAACAACTTCTGAGTATAATCGATTTTGTATATGTATATATTGTTATAAACAACTATAACAGTTACTGTTACATTTTAGTAATAATAATAATAATAATAATAATAATAATAATAATAATATTGGCATATTATAGTAAAAAAGAAGAATGTGCTTTGTGGTGCAGTGGATCGGAACGACAATTCGGGAAGCCGATTTCGAATTCCAGTTGAATTTCCTGCACTCACTTGCGCACAAATAACCTTGGGAAATGTATTAATCCGTCTCTTCCCCACTAGTTATGGGTTAATTAACAAGAGAGATTGGGATTTATAGCCTTGGCTAGCAGCCAGTCTACCATAGAAAGCAATGACAAACTAGTGCGGGAAAATCTTCTGCCCAGTCAGTCATGTCGCTTTCGAGACATGATCGTCTTAAGCGCGTATCACGTATGGCACTTAGCTGACTGACTGATAGTAAAAATATATTTTGTTTGACTTACTTCCCAGATCTAAGCAAATAAGCAAAGTTTTGGAAAAATATATTCCTGATTCTGTGGGAACATTTCAACAATATATATATATATTTGTTAGTGAGAGAAGGTAAATTAGCGCTAACCAGATAGAACAATGCATACAGTATATCTTTATTGAAAATTCTGCCTTTAGATCGCTCTCAATCACTGATTATAAACAGCGGTTTACATACGCAACTCAACTAAATTGATACGTATTGTAGCACACCTAAACACAAATAGAAACACCTGATTTTGCGTGTACGCATTTGTTATTGTACTTGTATGTACGTGCTCACATCTACATGTTAAAACAGGAAATATCGAGTAATTTGTTTCTCAAAATATACCTATTTTGTGCTGCCTGTGCATCATTAAATTGATGTATGAGAATATTCGCGACTAAGCGTAAAAATGCGTGTGTGTTTTCTACTAGACTTCTTTGTTATTGTGAAGCCGACTACATTTTCTCTTTCCTTTCGTAACGTGTCGCGCAACTGCCAACAGGCCACCAATGTACCTCTTTCGTTTCCACATACCATCACACAGTTTTAGCACACTGTCATCATACGCTTTATTAGTCAGCTTACTTTGTCGACCTAAAATTTTCCAGACAGAAATATTTCCACATTCTCTGAAAGAAGAAAGGAAGAGAAAGACAGGATAAAAAAAAGTAAAAAAAAAAAAAACAGTCGTGATATCTTTATTGTTAGAATTATATTTCATCAGCGAACAACTGCTATGAAAAGAAAAATATCTTCGCGCATATATATGTTTTGTTTAAGTCAATAATGTTCTTTTTAAATATAGATTTATTCTTTCTTTTTAAATTGTTACTACTGCTCCTTTCATTTTTTTTTTATATTCAACAAGAATAGACGAAAAGAAAAGGAGAGAGAGAAAGAGCGCAGCACATAGACAAGCGAGAGAGTATATAATGACGTATAGGCATGTTTGTCTTGAACATAGTTTTACGTAATACGTTAAGACATGCGTGGCATGTGGGTATCAGGGGATCCCATGATAAAAGCAAATGGATCAGTAGCGGAGGATACGAAACTACATACCTGACGTGTACAAGTCTGACTTAAAGTTAGATATTTTATCGGTGGTTTTCTTACAAAATAACATGGCTGGTTAAATAACAGACGTCTTTACCTCATGAGCCATCATATGTAGTAGACGTAAATTGTATGGCATACTAGTACCAATTTCAGTGTGCACAGTTGAATGTGTGAGTATAGAGTAGAATTTATTCTATTTCTTATCTTATTATATACTTTAATATTTGAGTAAAATCCTGCATGTCTGTGTGCACAAGTTTGAAACAAAACGTGTGTATGTGTATTCCTGCATATGAAATGATTTAGAGCATTACTGATGCAATTTAAACATTCTTTCTTTACACGTGCTTTTTATCTTGATTTGTTGTTTCCGTGCTAGAAAATTCCAGGAGTAAATACAAATGTTTGCCTGAACACAAAAGAAATATATTTATTGATTAAAAAATGATTATTATCAGAATAATTGTATTGAGATCCTGATACTTCAAAACTGATATACACTATCTGTACGATGAATCCTTTTGCATCTCTTTCACAAACCTCCATTATATTCCCGATTTCACTCACCGTGGTGACAAACAAGCACATACACACACACACACACACACATACACACATATATATGTGTGTGTATATATATATATATATATATATATATATATATATATATATATATATATATATAAATTAAAAAATATTAAATATTTTAATACGGTGTGCCTTACCGCCTGATAAGACCTATATGGTTGAAACATAGGTAGGAATTAAGTGGTGAATATTTTGTTTTTTAAAATACTGACGGTTCGGCACGATCACTTATTTGGATTTTGCAATGAACCCTTTTTAAGTAACCGTCTACTTATCTGACAGGTACCAATTTTACACTATTTAGATACAGACATATGAGACCTAATGTTAAAAAAAAACATCATATCACATAAAATATATTGTTTAACATAACAACTTTTAAAAATTGTAACTAAATCAAATTCATTATAAGAGAGAATTTCAGAAAAAACTTTCAGTCCAAAACTTTATCAAGCCACACGCTTACCAATGAACATAATTAGAGACACATACATAGACACACAAACACGCACACACACACATATATATATGTGTGTATACATGCATATGTATACATGTACTTATATATGTATATGCGCACATATATTTGTATGCATATATATACACATATTTTATACATACACTTGTATTTACACATATACACATATACACACAAGCACACAGTCACACACACATTCACCCACAAACACACACACAAACATATATATATGTGTGTGTATTATGTATATGCATACATGTACATATATATGTATATGAACACATATACTTCTATGCATATATATATATACACATATTTTATCCATACACATATATATATACACATATACTTACATACACCCAAGCACACATAGTCACACACAGATTCACACACAAACACACACACACACACAAGTCACACACAGAGTCACACACAAACACACACACACACACACAGATATATATATACTCATTTTTGAGTGCATTTTTTACTAAAAATTTAGTAAATTTCTTATTTTCTACATTATATTTATTGTTCTTTTAATCTTTTTGTAACAGATGTTATAGCATTATTCTCATACACACATGCACACACAAACATATATATATATATGTCTGTGTGTGTGTGTGTGTGTGTGTGTGTGTGTGTGTGTGTGTGTGTGTGTGTGTGTGTGTGTGAGTACAGGAGATAACTATATCAATAAGTGTAAACTTGCGCTTAAGTTCCAAGTAAGTGAGTTGGAAGAAACGTTTCAGATATATACTGTGTAAAATAATTTGTTTATATCGCAAGAAAATTAACATAGAAATATAAACAACCCCAAATGAGATGATAATTAACCACATGTGAGATATATGTACACCTTGTTCACATAGATATTCTTATGATTCTTACGTAAGCATAATTTTACATAACTTTCTTTCACGATGCATGAGTAAAACGAAATTAAGTGGGCATCATGTAAGTAAGAGAGTCTATGATTTGATTGTCATTCTCATCAGACATTTAGAGAAGCTTTTATTATTTAAAGGTGCTTATACTATACAATTGATTTGCTCGCCTTGAGTCACTCCCTGAAATATGGAAATATGTCTAAAGTTTAAAATTTTATTTATAATATGAAAATCAGCAAAAATGTATATTTGTTTATTTCGTAAAGAATTTATTTCGATCATAATCTTGTAAATAAACAGTTATATATATATATATATATATATATACATGCGTGTGTCTGTAGAGATAGAAAGAGGTGGGAATACATGAGTATGATTATAAAACCTTCTTTAAAATGATTCGCAAATCAATTAGTTTAATCAGAGATTTTGGAAGTGGAATAATACTTAGCTTTTTCTATCTGTACATTCTGTTATTTTTTTCAAAGAATATACAAACATCATCGCATAATTTCAGTTCTAAAATTTTTGATGAAACTAAATAAGTATCGAAAAAGGTTAAATGGAGATATCTTTTATGCTTCTTACTTATTTTTTATTCTGTTGGATTAAATAATTATTTTTCCTTATACTTAACTTCAAAAAGAGTATATTTAGCAAGACAAATGTATTGCGTGGCTATAAGAAATAGGTTGCGTGAAATGCCGAATGCGTTATGAATAAAGGCTCAATATTATCCGCGTAAAATTTTGTATATAAAATAACAGTAAAACTGAAAGAGTATTTGCGGATTCGTGATAGATGTCTATAGCATAGGTGATATATAATTTGTTATTAATCAGCTTTGCGTGGCAACTGATACAATGCTATTCAAAGAATGACCTTGACGAAAGTGATACCGCTACTTCTTACGAAATTGTTTCCAATTTTTCAACGTTTTATTTAGATACAGGAAAGATTAAGCAGATGTATACGCATCTACGTACATACACATATACGTCAGATCTATATACATATAAACTTGCTTAATTAAAGGTTACCATTTGAATTCACGAAATGTTCATAAAATGTAATAAAAGTGTAAGGTGTGCTTGCGCATATATTAATTTGTATGTGTTCTATGACCTGCTTTCTTTGAAAAGCTCATCTTTCGAAAGTAGCATCGATTTTTTCATCTGTTTATGATTAATAATTTTATTTTGAAACACAAGAAAGTTTTTAGATATCTCTATTTTTGGTTGTACAAACGTTTTTAAACATGCTCTTGTCTCAAGGAATCTCATTAAACATATTTGTTTATCTCTGTTTCTGATATCTCTAATTACGTGATTTTAATTATTGGCAGATTTCATCGAACGCCTAAGCAACATGTATCAACGTATTATATATATATATATATATATATATATATATATATATGTGTGTGTGTGTGTGTGTGTGTGTGTGTGTGTGTGTGTGTGTGTTGATAAAAATTTCATAGGCATTCGCTGAAATATGTCCATAATTTTAAAGCGAATTACAGATATCGGAAACAAATATAAACAAATAGGTTTAGTGAGATTTCATGATACAATACCGGGTTTTAAAAGGTTATATATATATATATATATATATATATATATATATAACTAAATAGACTCTGTAAGTATTTAGGTTGTAAATTTATACTAAGATAAACCTTTAAAAAAACCATTAACAAACAGAACCTAATTCCGTTACAATCCGGTGCACTGAGGCGTCGGATGAATGGGGAGAAAAAAAGAAATCCACGGAATAAGAACAAAACATTCAATACTCCGCAGTAAAGAAAAAAACCAAACGGAACCAATCACAAGAAAAAGTGCTCGATACAAAGTACAAAAGATATACAAAAGTAGAGCGAAGACACACAAAAAAAAATGGCTCGCTTGAGATTTTTTGTATATATATATATATATATATGAAGGAGGAAGGGAAGAAGGTTATTGGTAAAAGTAAAATAGAAATAATACTGAAAGTAATGAAGAAGGTAAATCAATTTTCTAAACCATATCGGTAGAAGCAGGCAGACATTTAGCGTGTATATTATCATTATACACGCCCAATAGCTGAGAGTGTTCTAATTCATTGCTGAATGAACGATACGAAGAAAATCTGTAGGAAAATTATCATTGTTTTGTCTTTTGAGAAACATTAGCAACAAAAGATTTAAGACATTTGCTTTGATAAACTCGATCAGAGGACGAAACGCGTTGGCTAAGTTTTGATTTTCTTCCCACACACACACACACACACACACACACACACACGAAAACAAACTCGCACGCAAACACACACACACACACACATATATATAGCTATATGTTATGTGCAATGGAGGAATTTTCAAACTTGCGCCCAAATGAAAATATCATCTTATTTTGACAATAATATTTACCAAAATTACATAATACTCTCTCGAGTAAATTAAGTCAATAATTTTTTGATTACATTCAACCATGCCTTCAAATGACTTCGGAATCTCCTGCAGCACTTCTGGACAGTCTCCGTCTTCAAGTTGTTATTACGTGAAATTTTATTCGTCTTTCGCTCAACTGCATCTCACAAATAATAATTAAGGGTTTGCAATTTGGGAAGTTAGGTGGACAGATGTAATGTGTGATGTGATTGCAGAATTTTTCTGGCAGTCATGACTGGTTTTTTGCTACATGTGTGGCATGGTGCAGAGACCTGTTGCCGTCTATAGGGTCCTCTATCAGCAACTTAATTGACCGAAGGCTGGAATAACTTATTAATGTATTAGATGAAGGCCTGTGTGTTTAGTGAGAGCTTGTGGGAAGATGAATACAGGAATACACGTGTCATCATTTGTGATCATTCCAAGCATCTTCGTAATCACCATTAGACTTATCAAATTTTATCCGGATCTTCTGCACTCTTCTTAGATTGACACACATACACAAGAATATTCACATTAGAGCTTCAATTGCGAATACCAAGCAGTTCATAAAGCCTTTTTCAAATTTCTGGAGGAGTGAATTGCGACATGGTTCTCTTTTACTCTCTGACAGTTCTCAACTTACCCTTCTATACTGTACAGTCAATCAAATCAAAAGCAAACAACGCACATGTGCAAAATTAACATATAATATTACAAAATTTTATCCATCTCACACTGTATAGAGATATGTAAAATGAAAACTTTTATGGACATATACTTAACACACACACATGCATTATAAATGCTCGGAATACGACAGAAACATAGGACAACAAATAGAACAATTTATGAATATATCATGTTCAATAGTTAAGCAATTATATTAGCAATATATATATATATAAATACTGCATATATATTTAAACATGTTCTACTGATTAAAGTTTACTACTTTTTGTTTAACATATCGTACACACACATTCACGCACAAACACACACAGCTACGCACACACACACACACACACACACACACACATATATATATATATATATATATATATATATATGTAATTACATTTTGTAATTACTCAACTGAGTATATCCGTTGATAAATTTGTGAATTTATATTAAATATATTTTATGTGTTGTACTAAAATACTAAATTCGTGCAAATTGATGAATCAGCTTCTGTCAGTGTGTATTTCTTCCTGTTGTACATGAAAACATCGATGCACATGCGCGAAGAGAAAGAAAGAAAATATACTGTCAACTATTTTAACTCAAATGTCTAATTTGTTTTACTTTTTCGTTTATGAATGTCTCAACATTGATTTTTTGTATCTCATTGGTGAGTGATATAGGTATGCAGGTCACAGAGGTTATTATTTTCATGGCTGTCGGAGAGAGTATCTCTCAGTTATATGCAAACTAAATGTGAAACATCAAAAATTAAAGAAGCCTGAAGCATTGCTGAAATTGCAATAGGAAAAAAACGAATGCATTGACAACGAAATATAAGTCCTGATTTTGTAAGAAAAATATGAATCATTGAAAAAAAGTCAAGTCTCAACTTAAAAAGACTTAAGGGACGCACAATCAAAAAAAGAGCAAAATGTTTTTCCGAAAAAAACAAAACAAAACGAGAATCAAGGAAGTCAATGCCAGGGATAATTCTCGATATAATTAAAGAAAAAGCTGCATTTAATGTTTAGAAATAGTAAAGAGAATATAAAGTTTAAAACATAAATCAGAAAATAAAGTAAGCAAAAAAGGAATGGCTTAATGAGAGACGTACGACAGTTGAATAGCTGCTCAAAAAAGCATGTATCAAACATGAAAAATGATGAAGAACCGAAGTAATTTAAAAATATAATATAATGAATAGAAGCCGTAGAAATATAAAGGATAAATATAGTTATGTTTAATCATATTTGAGTTTCATAGACGCCACAAAGTCATAGGATTATGTAGAGCATGAATGACTATATTTTATGAAACAATATATATTATACAAAGAAAATATTAATAAAATTGGCCTACATGAAAAAAAAATTGCATGATGCTCGAGAACGATTTAAGTTAATACAAAAATAAATGCTAAAGACGTTTATGGCAAAGATATATTTTCTTAGATTTTTTTAACTCTATATTAAAGGATTCAATAGTATGAGAAACCTACCATCTTTTATTATTAGCAGATAAAATTAAAAGCATATTCTACACATTTGGCAAATGTGTCGATTTTAAGACTAATGAGAAGAACTTATGGTATTGCTAGCAATATAATCAAATAAAGAAGTAAATGTTAACAATAAAATGAAAGAAGAGGTTTTGTATACTTGTAAGAAATGTAAACAGCCCATAAGGTGATTTAACATCATCCAAGTGCAAAAAATAACATATCTGAAATGATTTCAGGTGCATCATCTGCACACTGGAATTATACGAGCACGTAGCGTTTATTGTCGGTTCAAATTTATAAAATCGTTTTCTTAAAAAGAATTATTATGTCTATAGTTGAAAACGGGGCATTGTTTTAATAACAGTGGTATTCATATAGTCAAAGATATATAACAATTCCATTATATTCAGAAAGCAACGAAATATTAGTCAATTGAACAATGCAATTGATATAGAAATTGAGGACTAAAATTCTATAGACACTTTCGATTTCTACAAAGGTGAATACAAAAATGGAAGTGTGAGAAATTATATACTGATGATGTTTACCCTGAGAGAGTAAGAAATAAAGAAATTCGGAGGAACTGAAAAGAATTTAATACTTCCAATCAAAAATTAAATATAAAATAAAATGGATTAAAATTGGATAGAGAATATGTACGGAAGTTTACATGTACAAGGTATGTTAAAGGCAAGTAAACACCTAACAATATGCTTGATGCATTTGAGTAAATAGAACCGAGCAACAAAAACCACAAAATCAAAGAGGGAGGTCAAAGAGTAAAAATTACTTTGAGCAAAAAAAAAAAAAAATGTTATGTAATTGTAAGGATCCGTGATTGCCAAACTGCTAATGGACACAAGTCATAAAGCGAGCAAAAGGCCAAAGTTTTAAATTGTTCGTAAACACTTCAGTTTTCTTTTACAGGAACTTCTCAGTTGCTGCGTGCTGTGAACTACTTCTCCCCACGGTATTCGAATCTTTATAATATTGATGAATTTTATCAGAGTAACCTTGAACATGACGTATAACAAAGTGTTATACGTCATGACGTATAACAAAGTGTTATACGTCAAAATGACAGAAGAGAACTTTTGAGAAACATATAAAAAACTTATTGTACATGTGCGTAATTCTTATAATAACACTAATATTTATACGAAATAAATTACAACAATTTGCATGATATTTGTTTGCATGTTTAACTTAAAATGCACAGATGTTTAATCTATCTGTACATATTTGTTTTCCTTTATATATATATAATAAAATTGGTAATCCACACACACACACACACACACACACACACACACATATATATATATATATATATAAATATATATAATATATAATATATATATAAAATATTTATATATATATATATAAATAGAGAGAGAGAGAGAAGGAGAGAGAGAGAACGAAATTCAACATATAATTCGACGGTTATAATTACGGATTGAGTTTTCTTGTAAATAACTGATTTTGCATAATATCCATTAATTTCTCTATTACTATCTATTTGATAATATACATTGATCTGAGAAATATTTTTGAATTATCCTCTCCGTCCTGACGAGTTGACTTTCTCATATATATATATATATATATATATATATATATATATATATATATATATGTGTGTGTGTGTGTGTGTGTGTGTGTGTGTGTGTGTGTGTGTGTTGTTCAGACCGGTTCACGCACCTTTTCGTAGAAAGGGTAACTAAGGTCTGTTAAGCATAATTGCAGTTTAAACGACAGTGTCCTAGAACAAGTGTTTGTAATAGGGATTAGCTAAACACACTAGTAGACGGGTATCCTTAAATACGAATGCCCATTTATTACTCACAGACACACACACGTGCACACAAGCATATATATATATATATATATATATATAGAGAGAGAGAGAGAGATGTATATGCATGCATGTATCTAAGTCACTATCAACCAATGTAGAAACCTGGGTCTATATTTAAGATTTCGAGACGGATTTAGTGTTTTGTTTAGGGATCAGAATTTCACACAGGCAAGAATCATTCTGCGTTCAAAGTAAATAAATATAAATCAAGTTAGTTGTTTTCTGGTAATATTATTGTGGGCAACAATTTTCTATGTATTAAAGAGATACGAATGATTGTAATATCTTAAATTAATGAGAGGTAACGCCTTCTCATTTTAAGAAGTTGTGTATGCTTGTACACGTTCAAATGCATCAATTTATTTTTACTTTTCAAATAAATGTAAATGTGTTTTTATTATCTAAGCAAAATACGATTCATTATTATCCCCTATAGATATACCAAAATTTCTTCTCATACATTGCAGTCATAATTTTCCTATTGCATATCTCATTTCTCATTCTTATATGTTATCATGTTAATTCCAAATTTA